>JAVGVS010000618.1:0-130000 GCA_032718565.1 Distichodus sexfasciatus | reverse complement strand
GGTAGCTGCCACGCCAGGTCATGCAGTCTTTATAAATGAGTGAAAATATGAAGTTGCTTGTTATGTCTGGTTTTCTGTGATAAGTCATTCTTTAGAGGCCTGTTTGGGGAGGTGGGAGTGACTAGTGGGATTTGGAAATTTGTTTTATCCCTCTGGAAAATCCTGATTAAACACATTCTGGTTGAGATTTAAACTAAGTGGGGTCTGGTGACAGATTTTGGACGCTTCTGGCAGTTCTTGCAAATTCTTCATACAATACAAATAGTTATATATTGAAGATTTAATAATTTCCTTGCTGTTCATTTTTTCAGAATTCTCTTTCCATAGGTCACTGTCTGAGTGTTAGTTTGCAGAATATTTTGTGTAAAGATATGTAAAGATGACTAGTAAGGGTTGTTGAAATTAATCACATAATCAGTGCATTGCGGTGCAGGCATGGACATTTCTTCATCGATGCAGTGGCAGACCATAATAGATTATGCTATATCATAATGACATTGTTTGGTGATTTTCTGACTGCGGCATAAAATTCTAGTTAAAAAGAACATCCCGGTAGTAACTATGACTGCCCGATTTGCGATCCGTGCCCAGTCTGTGTGAAATGTGAAGTAATGTAGAAAGATTGATGAGTTGCATCGTGACGCATCAAAATGTCGCATCAAATTGAATCATTGTCATGATAATCATTATTGAATTGAATTGTGAGACCAGTGAAGGTTCACACCTCTAGTAAGGCTAATATGCCATCATGTCATATATGATATGAGTTTGATCATTTTAAATTAACATTTGTTATATATATATATATATATATATATATATATATATATATATATATATATATAATTTAAGTTTAAGTAAAACATAGTAGGTGTGACCCTCTTGTGTTGATTTTGGTTGCCTTGGAAACCCAGTATTCCCAAATGTCCTTAGCTGACCTCATGACTCCCCATCTCTAGGGACTACAGATGAAACGTCCATTCTGGGTGTCAAAGGTCAGACCATATGGCCAATGGACATTGACCAATTAGAACCAATATAGCAAACGCCCAGTTAAGCTTTGTTTGAAGCAGGCTCTTGCGAAGGGTGGAGGTGGCCCATGACTGTTTAATAATCCTATTGTAGACCATGGGAAAAAGCAAATGAAAGGACTAAAATAAGGACTATGCACCATTCAGTAATGCTTAGAATGACCCATCATCTAGTTAATCCCACAGAGATGTGGTAATAATGAGAATGCTTTAATAAGTTGGCGGTTTTTAGGTTAAATCAGCAGTGCTTGTTGACAGTGAGGGAGCAAGTAACTTACTTTACTGTGAATTCCCTGATAGCTTCAGATTGCCAGATAATTGAGGGCTGTCATAGTATCTGTCAGTAAATAAAAATACATAGTTGCTGTTGAAATACCGAGAAAATGCTTACAATAAAGTGTAATGTTAATGAAGTCACAATGTAAATGTCTTGTTCTGTAATTTATTTGATAGGTTTTATATTGCTCATTGTTAGGGATGCACCGATCGATCGGCCAGCGATCGGAATCGGCCGATTTTTGGCCTGATCGGTGATCGGCCGATCACTCACAAGTATTACCGATTTCAAACCGATCTTGCGTATGCGCATTACTTGCAGCACAGCCACGCTCGCATTCAGGCAGCGTTCACATGTACGCTCAACGGAGGCGTTTCTCAATCACTTTGAACTGGGTGACATTGTGCGGCGACGAAATGAATTTTGGGTGCGTGAGTATGGCGTCACATCAATGCCAAAACTAGAGTGCGCAAAATGGCTTGCCGCAAAAAGTTCGCGGGCGTAAATTTCAAAGTCGCTCGCGCAAATGTGAGCACTCGAGAGGATTCTGCCTGCGAATCCTATTGGCCGATGGCTCCTGGTCTTGTGATTGACTGCACACTACAGACAGTTTTTACAGAAAAACCAAACATGACGTAGAAAGAGGAACGGCGACAGGTAGATTAAACACAAGTTATAGTTTATCAACCTTATAATTATAATTTAATAGTTAGGTCTTACACGTTTAATAAGCATGCAATCAACGGCCCCCCTTGCCCACTTGTCTGTCCCCAATTCAACATAAACACAGATGCACAAGTCAATCACAAGATGATCACTAGATGATCAGCCGTTTTCCATAGTTGAGGATACAGGCTTCAGAAATCTGATAAATCACCTCTGCCCAAAATACACAATGCCAAGTAGGCGTTACTTTTCGGACGTCGAGTTACCAGAGTTGTTACATTTTTCATTTTACGAGTTACATTTTATTTATTTAAATTTGTAAAGAAAATTTGTTATGAAAATAAAGCATTATATTAAAGAAAATTAGATTTTTGTTTGTATTTGCTGTAGAGCTGCCACTATTATATGTCACTATTATAAAAGTAACTAGTAAACAGGGAAAGTAACTACCGCGTTACCTTAAAAAAGTTGAAACCCATTTTTTGTGTCGATGTCGTCGACTACTCGCAGCAGCTCTTATTTACTGTTATCTGGGAAAAAAATCGGTATCGGAAAAATCGGTATCGGCCGATCAGACTTACAGAAAAATCGGTAATCGGAATCGGCCAAGAAAATTGCAATCGGTGCATCCCTAATCATTATTCATATATCCATATTTCTCAAAAAAGCTAGGCAGTTTGTTGAAAAACTAAATGTGGAGCACCACCTTTCTGACTGTGATCAAATGGAGCAAATTATACTGAAACAATCAGTGAATTAATTAGAATTGTTGGTGTGCAACAGTGAATTCGATGGAGAATAAATTAAAATTAATTGGAATTCTGCAACAACAGGAATGACCTAAAAAATGTTGATGTCCTGCAGTAAAAGCAGAACTAACCCTCAATTTAAATGTTAAATTGATGGATAAATACACCAAAAAAATCAAGTTTTTAATCGTCATTTAAATGACAACGTAAGTTCTTTAAGAACTTTGGCAGAGCTTTATCTCCTCATCGCTGAACGTTTGCTCACAGGGCGGCGGCGATCATTTAAGTGCTGAGCCTTTAAATGACTTCAGTCTGTTGACTGGTGACTGTTTCCAGTGTTGGCCATATACTCATTGTGAGAAAAAAAGCTTTTAAAAAAAGCGGCTGGGGTCTGTGCCATGACAGACTTTTGAGACTGAGTTGCCAAGTGTCCATCAAGCGAAATGCGTCTCATCTTGGGTTCTTTTGAGAAACCTTTGTTAAATGCTAAAACAAGAAATCTGCTGCTGTCGTCATGACTAAAATGGGTGAATGTGAAGGACCAACTTCCATTGTCAGTACATCACTAAAGCATTATTATTTTTTGTAAATCAGATGTGATGGTCTCTAGGGTTAGGATAGGACGCAGTGCAGAGTGGTGAGAGATTAAGGGTTTGGCTTCTGGTCCCAGCAGGGTGATGGTTGCCCCGTATTTTGCACTTCTATCAGGTCCCAGCGGGACTGGGATTTAGACACAATGAAGCTCATTAGCACAAGTCCACAAAGTGTAGGCCCTGAGACTGAGCCACCACTACCCTTATACATATGAAATTAGATATGAATTGATATACAGTGATAGTTTATGTTTAGTAGAACCCGATATCACAAGAGAATGAATCTGGTCCTTTTCACACAGTGAAACATACAGCTTGGTAACAAGCCAAAGCACAGGTGTCAGTATCAGTATTGAATTAAAGGGGTTGCATTAGTTCCCTTCTAGTGTAAAACTTAGACTAGACTAATGAAGTAGTTTACACATTTAGATCCGCAATGTTAATGGGGAATCCTCCTTATGTAATGTATAACATCTGTGTTGTAGTGGACATTTTTAAATTAAAAGTAACTAGGGCTGCACGATTTGGGAAAAAAGACGTATCGCAATTATTGAGATCAATATTGCGATATGCGATTGCGATATCATAAAGGGCACTTGCTTGTATATCAATGAAAAGTCGCGTACAAATTACTAATAGTGAAATGTTTAATTTCAAAGTGAAACATACAAACTACTTCTAACAACTTGAAATGCCAGTGCTTTTAAAATACAATATTCTACAAAATTAAATAATTACAAAAAACTCTTTACATTACTGCAAATGTTACTTTCCTAATACTGCAGTTTAATGGAAATAAATAATAAAATAAATAAAACAATAAATAAGAACTTAGTTTTTCTTTTAAAGAAAATATTAACATTTTTGTCAAAAATAACGAAACCTGAAAGGCTTAGTTTACTAAGTAAACCAATCAGGATGTCCTTTGTCTAGCACGGGCTGCATGAACGCAGTGATCCACACATACACACATGCTCTAGTTTCCGGGATATTTTATTCAATTTGCGGGCATCAGGGAGCCGCTATCAATATGCGGGAGACTCACGGAACTTCCGGGATGTCTGCATTTTTCTTTGCTATTAGTTCACCGTCGCCCGACTCGATATCCATGCTAGCCCTCGTTCTCACCTGGTTCGTTTTAGAACTGTGTGATTCATGATTCACCCGGGTGAATCATGAGTCATGAATCTGAGGTCTCCATTGAACCGAATCGAAAGTCATGTGACCAAACACGTCACATTCGACTGAAGTGAGACTTCAGTCAGCTCGCAAACTTTGAATGAGTGATAATACGTTGCCGATTCAGTCCATGTCCTAATCATTTAAATCGCAGCTTTTTGCGTTCATGTAATCGCACAGACTGACATCGCGATTGCGATTGCGATGCAGCTATAAAAGTAACTGACTTTTGTGATTTTTTAGCGGTGGTAGCAGGTTGGGAGTGTGTGGGGGTTTGGTGATGGAGCATCGTGGTTCTCTCTTCTTAAACTATGGTGTGATACCTTGACGATAGTTTTGTGCTTTTTTGGTTCACTTCAGAACTGGCACAACACTATTAGATATATAAAGCAGGTGAAACGTCAATATTCAGTACTCCAAATTCAGATGGGGTGGTGGTGGTCTAGTGGTTAGGATGCTCGCCTCTGGGAAAAGAGGTTGTGGGTTTGAATCCTACCTCCAGCATTATCATGATTGGGCCCCTGTGTAAAACTCTTAACCCCAAGTTGCTCGAGGGAGACTGTTCCTGAAATTAGGAATGCTGTAAATGTAAACGCCAACCAACTTCATTAACAGTTTTCTGACGAAACAGCATATGTTCTCACTGTAGAAATAGAAACATGAAAAAACTAGGACAGGTATTGCAGTGAGTCTAGCCTGTTATACCCCAACATGCCACGCCTGGCTTCCCTGCTGCTGTCTTTCCCTGTTTAATGTCTATAGTATATTCCGCCCTAACATGCTTCATCTGTGTTTGTTCCTGTTTAAGTTAATTCCTCCCTTGCCTCTGCTCTGTGCTGTTTATGTAGTGGGTGCATTCAGTTTGTTCAGTTGTCTGGCTCAGATCTTTGTACATACTTTATCCGACTTGAATGTTAGCTCTGACTTTATAAGAGATAATGTTTTATTTCGTACTGTATAGAATTTTTCATGTTGAAACTGTTACTGACCTCATGCACATTCATGACAATAAAGTTTACTTTGACTTTGACTTGAAATGCTCTAATCCATAGTAACTTACATTTCTTACTTATGACAGAGATGGTTTACCGGAAGCAAATTGGGGTTAAGGGCTAGGGGTGTAATGATCATGTGTCATCACAATATGTTATTATATCGATTCAATGGACTACGATTGGATATCACAAAGTCTCGATTCAATTCAGAAGCTAGCAAAGAATGACTTTAGACCGTTGCCAACTGAGGGATGATTAAAGACCTCCTGTTAAATATAGCATGACGTTACAATATGTGATCAGCGTTTACATTTTTGATCAGTGTTGTTGCCTTATTGATCAAGGAATCGTTGTATTGATATAGAACAGTGAATCCTTACATCCTTACGACAGGCCCAACAGATTCGGCTCCGTTACCTTTGAAGCTCCAAAATTTTGGTCCAACCACATGTTTTGGTGAACAGCACAGAATGTCAGCCACTCAGACTCCTGCATCACCACTGTCCATGTCTTCATTAAGGATGGTTCTTTGTATGTTGTATGTGTTTAGTCTGAAGGAAGATTCAACGTCACTTAGATTCATCGAGTCATTCCAAGTGCCTTCATGTCTTTTGTGGCTAAATGTAAAAGAAGGCTCTTCTGTTTCCAGCTGTCTGAACTGCTGCCGTGTGGAATTTGTGGTCGATTTTCTACCTAATTAACCTCCATTTTCTCGTGCAAAGGGCTGCTTTTTTTCCCGATGGAGGAATGCGATATGGTTTTAGTGCTCCCTGCGTTTTGTTGTTTTCTCTAAGCCTGGCTCACGCGCAACATTAGCCTGCTTGTTTGGGCCCAGCGGAACCGTGTAATTCCACCAAGGCAGCGTGGACCGACCAGCACTGGAGAGGAGAAAGGGGCTGTGATAACATCTTCACAGTTTATTTTAGTCAAACTCCACTCGCTTCGTCACACCAAGCGCCCACGGCCTGCATAAGCGAGGTCCTTCAAGCTTAGTTAACAGAATATTTAGTGTTTTTCATATGTGGATTTTTTGTGCAAAAGACGTTTACACTGTTATCTAGAATCCTGTATGAATTGTTTTTAAATGCGGTGTTCAGTTGCTCATTTTTGCTGGTTAAGTGTTCCCATTATAAACTGAACAGACTTGCCAAACTGCTTTGACCTGGTAAAGGAAGCTTAAATGATTGTAAAACACATTTTAAGATAAGCAAAAGTCAAGTCTAACCAGAAACTCATATACTGTCAAAACACTTTCTGAAGTTTTTAAGCAGTCCTACCCAGCAGTGGAGACATTGTTTGGAGAAATGTTGGCCCGCTCAACATTGGCTTCAGATCATGCCACAATATTGCAGTGGTACTGAGGTTTGGACTCTAAAATAGCCAATCTATGGAATATGGAATTTCTTTTGTCCAGTGCTCATTTATTTGAATGTTTCGGAATGTTGTTGTTTTATGGGAACCAGACAATGTAGAGCTTTTGGATAAAGATGCACTGATGTGTTATTGTGGGAATTACACATGAATCAGTGCATCATTTTCAGGTTTGACCTTGTCACTTATCTTAATTCATCACATCTGTTAACAGATTATTTCACAGCTGATCACAGAGTATTCCGTTAACTTCAACATTCATTTTTCTTAATATTTAATCAAAGTGGAATTCTTTTTCAGGTAATGATGGTTAAAGAAAAAGAAGATTTTCTTTCTTTTTTTGAACATATTTTATTTTTGTTTAACCGGGTGTAGTCATAATATATACAGTTATATATTTAGAGATATAGTACAGGTGTAAATAAATGTCCTAAGGAACAGTCCTTGTGTTCTGCCGTCTTCTCACTGTGCATGAGTGATTTCCATTATCCAAAATCCAAAACCAGGTGTGTATAGATGATTTTCTTCACACAAAGGCATCTCCTGTTACTAGAATTGCTTGATTCCCATCTTATACTCATTTATTCCCATTTTATACAACTCATTTTAAGTCATTCACCATGTGAACTGAATTAAGAACCTTATATTATTAAGGCCTTTGATCGCAAGTTTGCCAGTTCAAGTCTCGTACCGGTAAAGGTACCACTGAGGTACTCATGAGCAAGACGCTGTCCCCAAGCTCTGCTCCCCGGCTGCCTTCACTGATGGGTCAAATGCAGAGGACACATTTCATTGTGGTGCTGTACTGTGGTGTGATTACAATCCCAAATAATCACTCACTTAAACGACTATGGAAATGTTGCACAGCGTAATGTTACACCCTGACTGTCCTCGTCACTAAGTTTGTCCCTGAGGAGTGCTGATGGTGTTCCACTGAGTAAAGTGGACTCCCCATGAGGCCCAACCTTCATCTCCACCCCAACACCAACCTCAGCGCCCGGTCCATTTACACCTGGCCGAGTGTGGAACCCGAGCAGACTCATTCTCGCCACGCGCTCGACTCAGCTGGAAGTCCGCAGGTTTGTAAATCAAAGAGTCATTGAGCGTCTGAGAGTATCTGCTGCTGAAAGACGAAGCACAGAGGAAGGGAAGGGTCCTGTACGGGAGCAGACCCTCAGCCAAAGTAAACAGAGCCGACATTGTCCTTGGCAGACTGACTTTTGGCGTGTGGAAAAGCAAACGTGAGCTTAGGCGAAATGTGGATTTGCTGAGGCTAAGCAGTCATTCCAGAGGTGCTACTGAGGAAAACTCATTTTTAAATTCTATGACCTAAAGAAATTCACAATGGACCCCTGTCATGGTATACACTTAATTCTGTTTTATTTCCATAGTGCATTTTCAACAAACACATAGCACCTTTACAGATCCAAGTCAACAGAGATACTGCAAAGGAAAAAACTCCCTTAGAGAGCATGAGGAAGAAACACCTCTGATTTCCACCAAATCTTCATGAAAATATCATTTCCCCCCAGTGTTTCTCTGGTTTCTCAAGGTGTGTGGAAGATAGTTCTCTCGTTTCCACCCTTTGCTAGTCTTGCATGCCCAACTTTTCGTGCCTTCAGAACATTGTCACTACCTTCAGGTTCTTGCTCTTGCCCCCCAATTCCCCAAACCTCAGTCCAGTCCAGTGTCTGTGGAATAGATTTGAGGAAGTAAAATTGGTGGATACTCCAACCTCTAGCGTTCATTTACATTTACAGAATTTAGCAGACATTCTTATCTAGAGGGAGTTCCATTTTCCAAATTTTAGGGAAAAGTCTCCCTGAGAGCAACTCGGGGTTAAGGGTCTTGGGGTCAGGGACCCAGTGACGGTTATGCTGAAGGTAGGATTTGAAACCACAACGTCTTGGTTCAGAAGCAAGTATCCAAGTTAAGCTAGTTGAAGGTTCTGCTGATAAAGTCCTGGTACTGAGAACAAGACAGGACTACAAGACTTCAGTCTTCAGAGGGTCAGAGGTGTTTTGGCTGCAAATGATTAGCACCAATATCTGCACAATCCTTGGAAATGTTTCTTTCTGCCCTGCATGATCAGATTAAAAGCAATGTTTCCCTCACAACAGACATTATGTTATTTGCTGTCATTTAAAACCACTAAAGTTTGCTGCCTTGTTAGACTATAGCCGCCTCATACTTTAACATACTTTCTAGGAAACGGGAAACCTTAAACATATAGAATATGAGAATGAGGATTACGGAATACCCACAGCTGTAATTTAGGGAATCTTTAATCTGTATGTCTACTCTGAACGGAGCCCCATTTTGAGCATAGACCTGGTGGTCGGTCTGGACGGCAGCACGTTCGCCGCGTGCCATGTGGAAAAAGCCCGTGCTGCGCTGGAAAGTCACTGGCCTCGTTAAAAATCGGTCTTTTCACAGTGAATTTGTTCTTATCAACATCCCGCTCTGGATCTGCACTGGACCGCAGCCCAGCCACCATGGGGCCCTTTCCATGCCGTCTGCCGTGGAGCTGGCTGTAGACACGACCTCGTTCCAGTTGAGCTTTCCACACCGCTGTCTTCTGTTCAGCACTCAGCGGTTTTCTCATCACATTTAGGTTTTACAAAGGTTTAAAATAAACATGACTTCAGTTTTGAACATATGTTTAGTGATGAAGTCAGTTTATGCATCATTTAGTCTATTTTCCTAGTAGCTCCCCTTAGTAGAATGCTGATGCCTTTGACCATGCTGAATAAACTAGAACCACTAAGCTGGGTTTAACTAGTCACGACCTGACAAAAAAAAATCCTAATCACAATATATTTAGATCAGTTGTTGTCACAAATGTCTTGCCTTGACTTGTCGTCACAAGAACACACGCACTGCGTTTGTTAGCGCGTGCCACTCTCTCAGGGAAGTCATTTAGTGAAGCGTTCCAGTTCAGTCAAAACCTCCCATTTATTACAGACAAACTCTTTTGGCTAATAAATAACAAAAACAACCAGCGTTCTACTCACAAAACAGCCATTGCCATGATACTTTCAGTGATTATTCAGACGCGTTATTGTGAACGCCATCTTGTGCAAAACTGTAGCTCTCTCTCAGAAATAAGTGAAAAAAGAGTTATAGGCCAAAATGAGTGCAAATTGGCTAAAACTTCATTCATTCATTCATTATCTGAACCGCTTAATCCCAACTGGGCTCACGGGGGGACCGGAGCCCATCCCGGGAACTTACGGGTGCAAGGCGGGGGACAACCCTGGGCAGGCGCCAACACACCCCAAGGTCAAAACTTTAATATTTCTTCATTTTCAATTAATCAGATTCCCCCCATTTCATGATGTTAGAGAGTAAAACATAAATATAGAAAAATAGAAACACGGTTTAGTTTATTAATAATGTTGGAAGTGTAATAGTTTTTATATAATCGATTAATCGGAAAAAAAATAATCATTCGATTAATCGATTAAAAAAAATAATCATTAGTTGCAGCCCTACAAAGCAGCCTTAAATCTGTTTGAATTAAACCGCTTTGAGATGCTTCTCCAAGCTTCCTTGACTGCCAGACCATCTTGGACAACTATGTGTTTTAAAGCCATGACCAGCGTCAAACCTCCAATAAGCAGCAACTTAATTTTAAGTCGCTGTTGCTTTTTGCTGGTTTTAGCATGGTTCTGTGATGAGTAATTCCTCTTTGAGTCACAGGGAGAAGTTATACATTTCAAGTACGTTCTTTGCGAGTGTGTCATGAGCCTACCGCAGAGCGACCCCGCCTCTGTGCCGGTGCCTTCATTTTAGCAACGTTGGTCAAGCCATGTTGAGGATAAATCTCCTTTACCAGTTTTTGCATCTTCCAGTTTTAACACCACTTCACCGTAACTTCTTAACAACGTCATTGTGGTTTCCCCCTGCAGCCCCCTGTTATAATGAGGGAACTGATGGCACAGCTGTGTTTGATTGCATATAGTTCCCCCCTCTTCCCTCTCTTACATTTCTAATTGTTCCGGGAAGCGAGAGATTAGGCCTGCTGCTATCTTTCCTGTAAGTGGTCAGTATTCACTTGGAACAGGTTGGCACGGCAGATTGCCTAAAGGAATACTGGGTACAGAATCACACACAGAGTCACTAGACAAGAAAGATTACACACCAGCATCTACTCAGTGCAGTTTAATATTCCCAGCTGTATTTCATTCTTTGAATATCAAATGACTCCTTGTAAAAGACAAGAGTTGGTGTTTGTGTTCACTGAGAGGGCCATACTTGTCGCCAGAATGTTTTGTCTGATTTTTGTGACTTTCCTGAGAACATTTGTGACCCTCCACAGCAAAACCAGTCGCTTGTCGCAAATTTTCAAAATTGAGTTATTCAAGCTTCAAGCATAAATCAAGCTTCAAAACGATACCTATATGGAATGAATCGGACGACATATGACTGAGATATCAACATTCAAAAGAGTCGGGTTTCTCCTGTCACGCCAAATGAGAAACGGAGAAATCTGCCTTTGAAGTTGACTATCGACGTAGCACTCACAGACGCTTGGTGCGGTCGAGGCTATGTTCGTATTCAAGGTAGTCTACGCTGCATTCCCAGCTACACGGATAGACTACCTGCGTTAGGTTAACTGAACTCGGGAGACGGAGATGGATTCCGGAGAAATATCTTCACGCTAGTGGATTTACCGTAAATATTGAAGTAGAGCGGTCAAAACAGAAACTTTTAACATTCTGCTGGAATTGAATTCCTCACCTCAAGAAAGTCACGTTTTTAGGATGGAAAGGGTAAGTTTTTCAGCAAAATTTATTCACAACAGTACAGTATAGACCTTCCACTGTTTCAAAACACTAAAAACAAAAAATCCAACATTTTACCCCACACAACATAAACGGTCATTTTTCTCAGAAACCTCCATTGCGACAACCGACTGGTTTTGCCGTGGAGGGTCACATATTAGAATTACTGTTTTAGCAGTAGCTTGGATTGCTTAGCTACATTTAATTATAAGGAACGTGTTGCTTGAAAAATTACTGTTTAAAAGTTGCTTGTCGTAAATGTCATTATGGGAGTGTAAGGACCTCACAAAGATTGCACGACATTACTCTGATTCTTTGGAACTGAAAGCTTCATGGAGCAACTTCTGGTTTTCAAAAGCCTCATGATTAAAGGCTTAATTTTCCTGGAACAAAGGACCTTCTTTTCCCAAGATTTTATAGCAGCATGTTTGACCCATAATGCACTTCATTCTTGTCCTTGGGCACCAGGAGCTGGTGGAACAGGACTGCTTCCAGTCATAAAACCAGTAATGAAAGCAGATTTTCCCAAAGCTAGGCAGTAGTAGTATTACAATTTGGAACTGCTCCGTGATCTGAGGTTTTGCCTGGTAAAAACACAGACTGGTAAAGGTCTCAAAACACTGCTTCCTGGGCACTGCCCACCTCTACCTCAGGGTCATTTGGTAGTGTAACGGTTAGGGCGTTCACCCTGTGATCAGAAGGTTGCCGGTTCGGATTCTGGACTGGTAAAAATAGATAGTCATAAGCAAGGTACCGTTCCCAAGCACTGCTCCCCTGGTGCTGCCTTTGTCAGCCACCCACTGCGCCTTCACGGATGGGTCAAATGCAGAGGTCACATTTCGTTGTGGTGCACTGTGTGTTGTGCTGTGGTGTGTTCATAATGACAAATAATTACTCACTTCACTACTACATGGATGGCTTAAATGAAGAGGTTGCCTTTTGTTGTGGTGCACAAAGACAAACCACCAGGGTGTCAAGTTCTCGAAACTTACCAAACCGAAAGATTACTCTTCTCTAATCTTCAACTGTATGTTGACTTTATGGATTGGTTGGAGTCTTTAGTTTGCCATTGTCACTTACTGAAACTTCCACCTTTCGTTGATTAAATACATCAGATAATTTCATTTTGTGATAATATTATCATTCATAACTAAACATGGCACGATACCACTTTTTTAAGCCCGATACTGATATTGTAAATTTGGATATCTGCCAATACGATACAAATACGATACAGTCTCTGGCTACGTTTACACTGCCATGCTGAAGTAACTCAAATCGGATTGTTTGCCTTAATGTGACACAGATCTGATCTTTTCAGGGCTGCGTGGACACGATCTTTTCAAATCGGATTTGTGTCACTTTCATATGTGGTACTAAATCTCATACGTATCCGATTCGCGGCCATGCGACCTGAATCGGAATTCACGTGGCTTTTTGCTTATACGCATGCACTGACATCATCAGCCTGCACCGGCAGCGCGGGAAGGTAAAAATGGAGGAGAGGGGCGATAACGGTCAGTGGAAGGATCGAGAAGTTGGGGACTTAATTGACTTTTTTTCTCCTTTTCGACCTGCTCATGTACAGCTGATTCACTTTTGGTCGTCCTCCAGAGAAAAGTGCGATACATGCGTGAGCTACTAATGCCTCCATTTTTAATGCCATGAGTCGTCCCACAGATATGACGTTTTTTGTTGTTGGTGACGCAGTTAACCCGTATAAAAACGTTTTAACGTGCGCATGCGTGACGTTTCGGAGGACCGACGCGTTCACATTACAGTCAGATACAGGTCACTTGTAGTTATGAATGTGAACCGTTCAAGATAGACGAATCCGATCTGAGCAAAAAATCGGAATTGAACGATGTGACTGGCAGTGTGAACGTAGCCTCTGAGTCTTTTATAAATAGAAAATAATGCTTTACATACTGTATGTCTGAATACATAACTGAGATAAGACTTAAATTGTGTTTTCCTAACAATCAATGTAATAATTAAACACTCATATGTATATGCTAAATTATTTATTATTAAATAATAATTGTCTCAAAAATTAATAGTTTAAACACAGTTTTGTAATTTTGTGACGGTCCCTAATCCTGCGGTGCTAAAACCATCAGGAACACAGAGATCGTGAGCGAAAGGAAATTAAACCGTATGATGGTGTGATTTGCTTTTGGTGTTGTAGTGTGTTGTGTTGCTTGTTCTGCTCTTTGTCATTTCAATATGTATGAATTAGGGTCCCTTCCGATGCATAAAGAATTGAGTGTGCGCGCATTTATAGATCAGCTCCATAGATCGACCCAATGCCGCCGATACCCGTTCCAGCTATTTGAGCCATAATCGGACCGATATCTGATCCGACACCTGGGGCAGTTGGTGGCGTAAGGGTAGGGTGTTCGCCCCATGATCAGAAGGTCACAGGTTCGAATCCAGGACTGGTAAAGTTTTCACTGAGGCACTCATGAGCAAGGTACCGTCCCCAAGCACTGCTTCCTGGGTGCTTGTTAGCTGCCCACTGCTCCTTCACAGATGGGTTAAATGCAGAGGTTACATTTTGTTGTGCTGTGCTGTGATGTGGTGTGTTCACAATGACAAATAATCACTCACTTTCACTTTCTTTCACTTTCATCCACGTATTGGATCGGTGCCATCAATTCATAACACTGTGTTGGTAAGGAGGGATACTTAAAAATCCCTCAGGCCCTTCACTTTAAATTCCCTTTGGGCATAAATACCTGATTTTTGTGAACAGCTTAGAAGTGTTGGTTTAACCCTAACCCTAGAATGGGGGACGAACAACCTGTTAACAGACAACCTCCAGTTCCTTTTTGATGTTCAAGTATCTTAAAATTGGCACAACCTGCTGATACCTTCCAGTAATGAATCAGGCCCTGCAGGGCCTGGGAGCTCGGTTCATCATTGTTTTCCATGTGGTGTGGAGCTGGTGTGCCTCTCCCATGGTTGCATAAGAGGGACGGCTCTTAAATTCCCGGTGGTGAGATCAGTTTTTAGCGGCTCTGAGAAGAAGTAGGGGCTTCAGCTACGGTTACATAAGAGCCAAACGGCCGCGTTCGGTTCCGCTCCACTCCGCTCTTGTTTATACGTTCCTCTAGCCTGAAGGAACGTTCTTGGGAGGAGGACCAAAACAGCTTCAAAACAGCTTGAGCTTAAAGTTGGAAGTGGATGGGCGGACGGGCGCTGGGTGCGACTGCAGTACTTCACGCCTTCAGGTATTCCTGTGGTAAGTGTAGATTTCACGCCAAGAATGTGGGCAACTTTTTTTAAATGGGAGGTGGAATTTTTGGGAATTGTGTAATCTGAGGGAGGGTGTTTGTGAGGTTTTGAGGACCTGCTTGTCCCGTAAAAGATAGGGATACAATTTGTTAGATTTTTGTGACTTTGTTGGGGCATTTGGGCATTTGACGGGCAGTCTCTTTAAGGAAAAATGCTTTTGTAGAAGTGAAAAGATTTACTAGGAGAAGATTAGGGTTGTAGTGGTACAGCTGGGCAAATAATCGAAGAATATCCACAACCAACATTCAGAACCACTAATCAACATAATCTTGCACATCTCTGTTATTTTAATTATTTCACTATATTTTAATTATATCGCTGTCCACTTAAAAACATACTACCGCATGTGTTATCATGTGACTCCGCCCCATTCCTTCTGCGTCAACATCTGTGTTTATTCAAATTATTCAATTATTTAAAAAATCACAAAGATATGTGCTCTCTCATTAGAAAAAAAACAGAATAAAATAATTATTCATTAATTATAATCAAGGTTAAATGTAATTAATCGTGATATAAATTTGATGTCATATTGCCCAGCCTTAAGATGCAGTATTGTTTACTAGTCTTTAGAAGAGTCTGTAGAAAGACCTCACACAGATATCCAACTGTGTGTGTGTTCTCAATGTTTTTAGTGGCCGATGTCCCATGCGTACCATTTTTATTAACTTATTTTTGGAATGAATGTCACATAACTTCAAAATCAGCATCCGGTTCCCATTTTTGGCCTCCGTATCATCATTTTAGCTTTTCACAAGAAAAGCTACAGAGCAGCTCGAGGCTAAAGGAAAAGGAACGTTCTTTGTGTCTGTGTTCCCACGTTTCACAAAACTGCTTATCCCAGCACATTGGTTTTAGCTGATCAACGCTAAAGTAGTCCGTAAAGACAAGTTTTACTTACAAGACGCTTAATCTGCGTTTTGAACTTTGGGCAGAAACAGACTTGCAAATGACCACCATAAGAGTGCTTGAAGTTCTTGAACATGAGAAATAGAAATAGATACTAGTGAAAAAGAGAGATCGACAGAATTCCATAGAGGACTTCCATCAGCATAATTTTTTTGTCATCTCGTGATCACAGGTTATTTTTTGTGTGATCACAAGCTAACAATATTAATTTTCTTTGAGATCACAGATTATTTGTGTGATAAAGCTTCTCAAGTGATGGCTTATGATCAAAGAAAAAAAAAGACACATTTGTTCATGATAATAATGACGTATTGCCAAGATACTAAACCTGTTGCGAGAACACAGGTGAAAATAAGTCATGATCTCGAGAAAACAACTTGTTAACATCACAAGAAAAGTAACTCAAGATTACAAAAGTTGAGGTCATGAGAAGTCTTGAGATTTAAAATGTTTTCTGAAGAGAACTTACGATCTTGAGGTAACAAGAAGAAAAATAATGTAGAAGCATTTGCTCTATAGACTTTGTAGAAATCTTTCTGTACTCTCTAGGTCAACAGAATTCGGACAGTGTGTGCATATGAGTCTTGAACTTTTTTGTCATCTCAACGCGTCGGAGCGTTTTTCACAGCCGATCGGGCACGAAGAACGGCACCAAGCCGCTCTGCTCTCTCACATCAAGATCATTTCCAAGCCCCTGGGCTCCAGGTTGGAGTGCTGCGGTTCCTGCGCTGTGCTGCATGAAAATGAAATGCCATCGGCACAATTGGTGGATGTCGTCTGGCTGTTTTTGGCTAGCCGGGGCTATTTTCTTTTCATGCCGCTGAATACACTGTTCGCTTCAGACTTTCACATTCCAACATGACGGACCAGATGCAGCTGACCTTTAAGATTAAGTTTGTACAGCATTGAAGGGGCGCTCCACCCAAAATCCTGGCTAAAATTGAATAAAAGCTCATGAGAATGTTTAGCTGAGTCATATGTCTTATGCTAAGTGTTCCTGTTAGCTTTCACTTATTGCTCGCGCACTTTAGCAAGTTGGGGCTAGCGTCTTTAGTGCCGGTTTGGACCTATTTCTGAAAGCTACTTGAATTCCAATTGCAGAATTACTTTGAAGGAAGCAGTTAGCTTGACTTACCATACAGAATGAAATGATATTTGTTTTAGTGTGTGTGTGTGTGTGTGTGTGCAGTTTTTCTGTGGTATTGCTGTGTTTACATAGGCTTAGCACTAACCACAGCGTCCTGCCCATTAGATGTGTGTGGACGCTGTGGCAGTAACCAGGTGCTAAAAGCAGCACAAATGAGAAACTGTCCACTAAAACTGGATGCTGACATATGTGATGTGTGTGATGTGCTTTTGTGATGGTATACTAGTAGGGATGATAAGTTTGAAAAGTTGTGATACGTTTTATTGAGGTCATTTACTAATTATTGCTGTTCTGAAACTGGTCAGGCTGGTCAATGTTTAACAACCAGTTTAACATGATTTGCCAGGCTAGTTGTGATTGCTGGGTAAAAACAATCGCCTTGCTCTCTTCATTATTTCTTCTTATTTATCTTCTTCTTCCCCCTGTTTGTCTTGTTAAACCCTTCTACAATTTTTGTGGTGGAGACACCATTCTGAATTTAATATTTTCAGTTCATTAAGGGGTTGATTTTTTTTTTGTCAATAGCCCAGCTACAACCCTCTTTTCTCCCATTTTTGTAGGTAAATTTTTTTGGGGGTTCTCTATTTTGGCCACAAGGAAACATAAATTCAACATCTCATGGTTTAACAAGGTCAACTAACATTACTTGGCTAGGAATCACTGTAGGTAGCAATTAACAAAAGGCTAGGCTACAACGCAAAACATACTTTAAGCTTTACAAAACGTTGAACATAATGAAACATCTATTATAGCACAGAAAAGGTATCAATATTTAGGACTTTTATTAATCAGTAAAAGACATTTAAAAAATGGAAACGTTTTGCGCGATCCTTTTGGCACAAAAATGATTCCATACAGATAGAGCAGGCGGCTGCTTGAGAGGAAGTTTGCGATGTTGGTGGAAGCTGGTAAAGATGCTGGCATTGTGGTTATGTAAGGGTATCTATTGGAGGTATCTATTCACAAAATCGTTAATTTAACCAGTGAGCACTCTCCTTCGACTGCATTTGGAGGGTGGTGGAGTTTATGAGGGCTTTTACATTGTTGACAACTTAATATGAGATTGAGATACATGGCATTCTCCAGTTTGCAGAATTATGCTTTGCTTTCCATGGATTGCATTGGAAATATAGAGTTTTTTCTGTAACTCATCTGTGAATTATTTGGGCAGTTCAGCTTATTTTCAGGCATGATTTGTTACTGTCTCTGGCTGTTACTGCAAAAATATTTAATTTCAAGCCTTTCACATTTGTAGAGTGGAAACACAACAGAAACTAGAGAGTTATATTTTTTAATACCCATCGTTCATGTCAGAGGAAGCACAGTTCCTCACTGTTGGATCCCGTCTGTGTGTGATCATTAAGGAGCTTCTCAAATGTCCTAACTTTTTCCCTGGTGTGAGCTCCTGCCAGCTGGATGCATACAACATCCCTCTTTCCACTAAGAGCCAGTACCCACAGCGATGCCCACCCAGGATCTCTGCTGGGTTTAATCTGGGTTGGCACTGATGGATAGCAGCTAGACCAGAGGGCTCGTGGTGCACTGGCATCTGGAGGCTGAAAGGCCGTACGCCAGACACCCGCCTGCCGTTGTGCTTTCCTGCCCCTCTCTCCGGAGAACAAAGGAGGAAGAAGAAAAGGCTGTGTTTGTCTTGGGTATGTGGGAGTTTCCCACCCTGCAGAGCAGGGAAGCGGGGAAAGCAAAAAAAATCTCTAATGTCTGGCGTGAACAAAAATAGTTAATGATGTGACCACTTGGCCGTGAACATCCTTTACAAAGCTGCATGCGGGCATCTGAACATCTCATTTTGAACTCTGCACCTGCTGTAATATGCAAACAACAACATATTAAGCCCAAATTGAAACCATAAATGTTAATTATAAACTATCATTTTTTTATTGGTAGTGAATGCTGATTGCTCCTTGTTTTCAGATCTCAAAAAGTTGGTTTAATCATAAGCAAATGATTAAACTGATTCTTGGGCTCACGATTCGATTCAAAATCGATTCATGATTCATTAGCGATTTGCTATTCATAAACGATTCACGATTCAATAAATAGATGATGTTTCCCGATTGTTGTTTTGAGTTACTTCTCCCGTTTAACTGTGACAGATCAACAAAAAAAATCACTGAATCAAATGTAGGTTACTAAATGTAATGCATATGTCCGCATACTGACTACATTTCCTTCATGCTCACGCAAAGGAGGTCTGTCTGGGCAGGTTTCAACATGGCACCATCTATAGGATTGGCAAGCTGAGCTTGTATCGGGGAAAAAGTAAACTAGTGCCATTACGTTAGTTGAAAAATATTAATAGATTTTTTGGATCGTAAGAGAAAGACTCACCATTTGATTTGGTTTTTTTGCACACCCCTACTGAATGCTGCCTGTATGAGGTCTATTTTTCACATGACAAACAATTTCTTTTATCATATCAAACATTTTGTTGTATAGCAAGACCTAAACAAATTATTCATTCAAATATCAAACAAATTATTTCATATTTGAAAATTAAGCTGTAACTGGCACTTTCTGATTGCATCCAAGGCCACCGTTAGCCATGTCCTCTCACATTTTGCAAAAATAACTTTCCTCTGTTTCCTTGTGTTCCCACTGTTTGCATTGTCTTTAAATTGGAAAAATCAGCTGGGTGACGTGCCATGCACTGCTCCAACAGGAGATCATCCGAGTTATTCTATGTAGCAAACCCACCTCTACTAATAGAGAAGGTGTTAAGCAATCATCAACCACTTATTGTAACTCATTGTACTCAAATATGTGTCCAGTTTGCATTTTATGAGCACAATCAAAGGAAAGGGAGAGAAGACTGGACCAAATTTGGGACTTTTATTTGTATATAATAGCACTTTTCAAATTGTCAAGCAGTCCAAGTCCAGAGGGAAGGAGGTCACACATCAGCACAGGGTTCTGTACAACACCAGCTTTCAGAAAGTCTTAAAACCCGACAAATGGCATTCACGTTATGTGGCAGCCTGAGTATTCACTGTACTGTGGATACAGATGAACAAAAAGATCTTTCAGGGTGCTCGCAGTGTGTTGGTGTTTATAGAGGAAGGACGGAAAGCTGTAGGTTCCATGTGGCAGCAGCTACACAGTCCCACCCTGCGCTGTTCTGCTGCCCACCTGCAGTAATCAGGGCTCCACCCGTCTGCCCAAGCCGCTAACATAACGGCTCCTCTCAGGCCGAGGGAGGAAACAAGACTGGCCTGGCTTCCTGTTCTTCCACTGTTTGCCCAACACATTCCCACTCCCAGCTCGTCTCATTCCAGTTTTGCCACTCAGAGAGAAACTATTGCATGTAGACTCTCGTGTCAGACTCTTCAACGGCAAATGCTTTGGGGACCAGGCGAGGGAATGATAATGAATTTGGAAAGAAATCAATGTTACAGGAAGTTGTGGAATGGGATGGGTTTAGTGTTCCATTTTAGACTCACCATATAAATAAGGATTATTCATAAATTCCATATATAAGCACTAAACAGAGCACTTTTCGGCTGTTTAGGGCAACCGTACCAAGTAATTTTAGTAACCCAGTTGGCTTTGCATTGGTTGAGTATTGTCACGATCCATGTCTGTCAGTGCCTACGTTGTTACAGCATGGCTACCCACTGTAGATTTTAAAACGTAATGATGGCCTGCAAAGCTAAAATAGAATCTGTAAAGATCATACTACTGTACATGTAACTTAGATTCTGAGAGCAGTAAATACAACTTGATTGACCTCCACTTCTCCAAAGACATTTAAGGCCTCTCATACTATCTGTTTAGGTTCTCACTTGTCCAGAACATGGTAGTCTTGAAAGCTTGAATTGAAGGCATCAGAAAGGCTTCTTCAATTCTCCCCATCAGCATTTTAGAACTGAAGAAGCCATTTCCATGAGAGTGAAACCTTAAAGAACCTTAAAGAAGTCCAGCTGCCTTTGCTTGATCTTCTCAGTCCTGGCACCATGATTAAAGAACAGTCTTCCCCTACTACGGTCTCCCTAAACGTCAACTCAAACATCAATGTCAACATCAACTAGTCTCTAGTGGAATAAAGACATGTCCCATGTTCTCAACTTCTTTACTTAGCAACCAGAATCTGTTGTATTTTGGTAGATATTGATGTGAGTTCTTGATAGGAAACTGATTGTGTATAGCTTGTTTGTGTTCACTAGTATGAATGACCAGTTTATTAAGTGGACCATGCAAGTATGTCGGTTGGTGGTGGCTGAGGGTCCAGAGGTCGTAGATTCAAGACCAGAGCCCCTGAGCCACCCAGAGAGGCTAGGTAGACTTTTCCTTGTAACTAGGAAAATATAAGTTGCTCTGGATAGAAGCATCTGCTATGTATTGTAAATGCAAATAAAATTTCTTGATGTGAAAGAGTTTTCATGCTCTCCTTGTGTTCGTGTGGGTTTCATACAGATCCCCTGGTGCGCTTTCATGCGCTATAAGTTAACTGACACATCTAAATGTGTTCTTCTGTTAGGGGCTCCTGTAGAAGTGTGAGAAATCGGAGTGTGACTGTGTGTCTCCTGCGGTGTGTTGGCGCCTGCCCAGGGTTGGTCCCGGCTTTGCGGGCTCCCGGCCCCCCGCGACCCCAGTGGGGATTAAGTGGTTCAGATAATGAATGATTAATGTGTCTCAGTGCTCTTATGTATCCAAGTCCACCATGCGCTGCATGTTTTATAACGTGACCCAGCCAGAATAGGACATGTGTTGACTTGATTTTTGAATATAATAGAATTAAATGAATCTGCTGGCTTATTAATAAAATGCCTCCAGGAGAGAACTCACTTTTATAACCCGCCTCTTATTCCACCCTTGTCACATGACGGTCCCGCTTTCTTTTCCCATGGGAAATGGCTCTGTGCCCAGGTCGATCTGCCCACTGCCTGTAAAACTCGACCTCGACCAGGCCTTCCGGTGAGCATGGTGCTTCCGCCTCAGCTGGCCCAGTGCAGAACTCTTTTCCTTCCTCTCCGGATTCTTCTGTGACGCATGTGACTGTTTTCCTGTGCTGATACGCTGGAAGAGCGGATGATGTCCACTTTTATGTTGGTAGGGTAGGTTGTCTTCCCGAAAAGTGTTCATCTCCTTGTGTAAAATGCACATTTTTTTGGTGTTTTGATCTCTTCTTTTGTTGTTTCTGGCATGGCTAATTTCAAGCCAATGCTAGCTTCCACTATGTCGTGCCAGGCCAGGCAAGTAAGAGCCAGCTCTTTGCATGTGTGCTCTTTGACTTCAAAGCTGCTCTGTCTCTAGGTTTCACAGGCTTTTTCAGCATAGCTGTTATGTCTTTGAAACCAGCAGCGCCTGCTCTCTCTACGCCCAGCGACATTTAGCGCTGTGCTGTCGCACCGCAAGCTAATGCCAGTGTTTATTGGAAAATGAGTGTGTCCTACTGACTCCAGCGCAGTCACGTTTTGCAGCACTGATGCTCTGGTTTATGTCATTATGTCTCATTCCCTTGCTGACAAAAAACAGCATAGATCAGAGATGAATTTAACCAGAGTCTTAAAACACATTAGCTGTTCATTGCTGACTACTTGATAGTTTAGAGTTGTAATAACGTCTTAAGATGGTTTGCCAAGATGTAAAGGAACAAAACCCAGGACCGCATTAAAATAGTGACCAGCTTAAACTAGTTTGCTGATTTCAAAGTAGAAATTATGCATTTCAAGGCAAAATGGTAAATGTATATTTTCCCTTTGTGGTTTGGAATCACACAATAGGTGAATGCCATTCTGTATGATGTTGGAGTCTATTTTTGGTCAGATGACAGATTAGAATTTGGAGACGAAACTGGAGCATGACTTTCAGTGCATTAGAAAAATAGTTAAAATGTTAACTTTGATCTGTATTGTCCCCTTCCTCATACCTTGTCACAATAAGCTCGTAGTTCCCTCATCAGGCCACTAATGGGCTCCATGTCCTGTCTTTTTTGTAACGTTGATGGTTCTTTTGTTCTGATGTGGTACACCTGTGTTTGTCCATATTTAAGTTTGTCTCTGTGTCTTGCATCTGCCCTCAGTGTTGTTTGGTGGTTGCCTCTTCTCTGGAAGCTTGTTTGGTTGGTTTCACTTTGACAGTTTTCAGTGACAATTCTTCTCTTTTAGTAGCTTTTTTGCGTTATTGCGTAACTCACCAAGACCAAAGCAAACATTATAGTGTTATTTTTGCAAGTTTTTGCAATTTTTATAGGCTTAATACTTTGAATTGCTGTTTGAATTGTTGAATTTGTTTGCTTTCTCTTTTTTATTTTAATTGCATTTGTAGGAGTAAAACAGGTTTAACTTGTTTTACATGTGAAACTTATTAGTAGTTAGTTAGTGTGTGACTAATAAAGAAATCCTACATTTGAAGAGTTGGCCAATTTGATCAGAACATCCCCCTTTCTGCTTTGATTTGACCTCACACTTGTAGAATGGCACCTCTGCACTGGTGGCCAGCGTCGCGTGTATTCCCTCTTTCTCTCTGTCTCGCTGTGGGTGAAGGCTGCGGTGTGGCAGCTTGCCTGAGGCGCTGGTAGTTGTGGTATCTGCTCTAAACAAGGGGCCTAGTCATGATGGGTCCCAGGTGACCAGCTGCCATAAGAACCAACAAAATCCCCCTCAGAGCGACGCAGTCCTCCAAGAAAATACATACATTCATTATGCATGCGCTTAGAGACGCCAAGAGTGCAGGGTTGACCGAGCACATTACCATGCGCTGCCTGGGTGTGTGTGTGTGTGTGAATATACACACAAATCCACATGAAAATAAAATGCTTTTTTAAAAAAATCTAAATTATTATTACCTCTTCCTTCCCTTTACGCAATCCACAACCTTTACAGATGCATCTCTATTTTCATTTTCAGTAGCTCCATGAAACTGCCTCTAATTCATTTTCCACCGACCAACTAATATCTTTTTTCCCCCCGGGGTCAGTGGGTTTTTCACCTCCACTCCCTCCATAAAAAATGTAAATTTAGAGGCTTTGTGGAAAATCTCTTTCCAGGAGCTCTTCTTTCCACTGCTGTCATCATCACCCAGTGCCTCTATTTTATGTAAAAGTACAGTTCCAACTCACAGTTTGAAAAATAAAACAGGGAGCTGGGAGCACTGGGAGCAAAAAGCTGGTACTTAATTGGGTTGTGAATCACAAGTTTCATCACAATATGATATATCAATCCAATGGACAGTGGTTCAGGGTCTGTCAGTATCAACCTACGCTACGATACAATTTCAATTCAGTTCATTTCGGGAGCTAGCGATTGATATGAGACAATATATTATGCTGCTAAGTTCCATAAGCAAAAATTAACAAAAAAACAACAAAATATGATTTTTATTCCTGAGCTCAACCAGACTTTTAAATGAAAATCAATTGTCTCTTTAAATAAAAACAAACTTCCAGTTCAATATCAAGTGAAGGTACAATATATGATTTTTTGGATTTGGATTTTGGATCGATGGACAGTGATGACACCGGCATGGCGTGAGTGTGTTCTGCTATGAGTGTATAAGACACATCACTTCTAGGTTGAGAGGGTCAGCAAGGTCATAAATATCCAGGCATGTGGTGATAAACTGACCATTGATTATGGCCTAGTGAGGGACTTACACAAACTGTGCTGATGGATTGTGTTTGTAAATTCTTGGTGCTGTATTATTATTATTATTATTATTATTATTATTATTATTATTATTATTATTATTATTATGGAATTGTCTATGGCTTGTCACTAGAATAAATGCATTGCAATGTTTTTTCTGCAATATATTTAGTGGTATAAAGGTACTATAGCTACATAAGAATAGCTGCGTTAGGTAAAGTGGTCTCAGGATTCGATTCAATTACGCATCAACAATTTGATCCGATGCGATATCACGATGCATCCCTTCAAATTTCTACATTACTTCACGTTGAACACAGATCATGCATGGATCGCAGATCGGGCAGCTATAGCTACCACCGGGATTTTCTTTTTAGCTAGAATTTTTATGTTGTAGCCAGAAAATCGGCAAGCAGTGTCATTATGATAGAATCGATTATGGTCTGCCATCATGAATCCATTGCAATGTCACTATTATGATTAATTTTAACACCCCTAATGTTTGAAAATAAGTAATCATTTTTAAACGATTGGGGTGATTTTCTAGGGAAGTGTATCTGCATAGAAAATAATGAAAAAAGTGTGAACAAAAACTTTTTACTCTATTTAGATTTATTCAGGAACCTTAAAATACGGAGTATGCTATATCCAACAGACTGCTGTAGTAGACTGGCCATGGAAAATTGTTTTTGTATTAAGTAGCAAACAAAGTTGCAGCATGAAGGGTTTGATTGAATTTGCCTTATTGGCGTTGCACGTCCTGCTTTGTGACTATCGCAGATTTGCACGTCACAGTGACGTTTTTGAAACTATATACTGTGAATCTCTAGTCTACAATGTCAAGAGCAGATTGAATTCCAACACACTCTGAATCTCAACAAGTGCATTTGGGGTCCAATCTCATTTTCACTGCTTATACATTCCAGTGCAATATGGCATTCTGGAAGCCCAGGGGTCAAGGGGTTAGGGGACACTGAACTCCTCTGTGAGGCAGCAGATGGTCGGTGAGGCCGACATATACACAAAAGACCCAGAGAGTGAGACGTATCCATTCATATCATTCAGACCGTCTCGGAAGAAACGTCCCTCATTGCTCTCGTTCTGCCTAGAGCAACCCCCATGTCTGAAAGTGCCAGACCTCATTGGCTGCGTTCCTGCAGTCATCTTCTATCGAGATCCCTGTGTTCACACTGCTTATCATAATCAGCCATCCACCCCCAGCTCACTTTGGCTCTGTTGTAACCAGCCACCCTGCTCTATTGTGCTCTCCGAGGCCTTTGGTGTGTGGACGTGGCGGCAGCATTCGATTCCGGACGCCCCCTTTCCAGTCAGCTCACTTCAGGGTCGAGGGTCATGGATGTGTTTCGGGGCAGGATGGGTGTTGGTGCGCTTGGCTGCAGCTGGACTCTCCCCCCCTCCATCTGTCAGTTACGCTGCCCTTCACAGGATATGAAAGTTCCTCAGTAGTTAGAAACACCCTTTGAAAACAGCTACAATAGTCCTTAAGAAAAGGGACTGCAGCCGCTCATATAACAAGACTCCGACATCATGTGTTTTCACAACAGCCTCACGTGGAGTGCTGTTTGGAAGTATCCCGTTACCTCTCAGTCGTTGTGATTACAGTCACCAGAAAATGAATGAAAATTGTTTGGAATTTCCACCACCAAAAATAAACCGTGTGGCAGAATGAAGTCGGCTCTTGTGGAGCCTTGTAGCGGTACGTCATGGAACGCAGGGCAGCCAGAGAAAAGCGTGAGGGGCTGTTTGGGTTTGGGGGTGGTTTGAAGTGGGGGTGGGAGGGCTTCCCACCACAACACACACACACACACAAGGGCTGGCTGTGTTTCTGACACATGCCCCTCCCTCTACTGTTTCCCTACAGATGAGCAAGGCAGCACAGGGCAGCTGGGAGAGTGAAAGAGAGAGTGAGTCAGACAGGACCACGAAGAGAGTGGGAGAAACAGGAGACCCATTGCAACTCCCGAGGAGCAGAAAGCAGAGGATTGCAGAAAAGAGGACGACAAAGAGAAGGAATGAGAAACAGCTCTGAAGAATATGAAAGATCCTTCTAGTTTGCCTGGAGAACCCTAATCATAACTGGTAAAGCAAACTTTATAACTTCCAGTGTTTTTCTGTATGTGTTTACTCCTAAAATGGGTGTGTCTTTGTGCCTGCATGTGCTTACCACGAGAGAATGTGAAAGTGAGAGAAAGTGCAAAATGAGTGTGTCACATCTAGACTTGTTCTGCTTTTTCACCCCTTGATTAATGTCACTGTCATTGTGTTTATCTTTAAAGATCAGAATGGGAAACACAGACAGCCAGTACAGCAGTTTATTCCTCCCTACCAAGTCCCGTTCAGGCTCAACGAAACCTCACTCCTCCAGAGACGATGTCCTTTCCCCCCACAGCTGGTGGAGGAACACGGGTGGAATTTCAAGCTACAAGACCCGTGGCTCATCCAGAAATGGCTTGTCCCAGAACAGGAGCGGCCAGCCTTACGCCTCACGCCACTACGAATACATCAACAAGCAGCACGGGGGCTCTCCTCCAAGGAAAGAGCGGGATGACTGGCCGCCTGTGGCCCAGGGGGACAGCTGTTACGTGGAATACCGGGGGGATAGAGAGGATGGTAGCACGCAAATTCCATTGAGGTCAAGCTCAGAGGCTCCTCAGACCCGAAGCAGTCCCAAGGTGCTTTTCAGTGAAGATGGAAGCCTAAGAGTGGAGTTTACCACCCGTTGTGGAGAACTGGACAATGAGTTCCCGCCAAATAGCCGTGCCACTGGAACTGTTGACTCCACACTGAGGGACAGCAAGGGCAGCTCACTCAGCTCTGAAGCCTCCTGGTACGATTCCCCATGGGGCACTGGGACAGAGCTAAGTGATAACGTCTTTGTCTCTGGTCAGCCTTCGGACAACAGCAGCGGCTACACTACTCTCTCCTCCACTCGAACTGAGGATATTAACTGCAGTACTTTCACCACCTGTCCACTAAGCCTTCCAGAGAGCCACCGGAGTGATCTTTGCCAAGCAGGTGTCAATGTTTATAGCAGCAATGACTGGAACACTTTGTCTTCTGGGCGCACAGAAGAGGACAGCGGCATCGGGGACTCTGTTCTGCTTGCCTTGGAGCAGAAAGACTTTGTTCTGGGCTCTGTGGACCTTTACACCAAACCAAACCTGACTGGACCTTTTCCCACAGACGGCCTACTGCCTACTGGACAGATTCTGGATGCTCCAGACCTTCAAGCTCCAGACAGTGGCTCTCAGGAGGAGATTTCAGAAACCAATCGATTCTCATCCCTCACATTGCCCAGCAGAAAAACATCCACTGAGAACAACACGAGAAAGGACTCACTCAAGAGTCGCATCCGCCGCCTCAGCGACTGGACAGGAAGCTTGAGTAGGAAGAAACGCAGGCTGCAGGTGAGAAATAAAAGCCTAGGAACTTTGCAGATGTGGGCAGAGCCAAAACACTGCCACTAGCTTTGCAGAGCTTTTGTCCTCTTGTGTGTAATGCAGTCACCTTTTAAAATGCTATCAGATGAACATGGGGCTTTGAATGCTTTAAACCTATTTAATTTTGGAACAAACTGTGACTGCTCAAGGTGTGGGTTGGCAGTTGCTTGTCTGAAGTGACTATGTAAATATAAAACAAGAAAAGATTCCGATTGTCTACTACTTTTTCTGGAACTTTGCCAGAGTTTTGCAATATGCTACTTGTTTAAGTCCATTACTGTTTGAATGATTCATGGAGACATTTGTAGTCCTGTTTTTTCAGGTGTTTTCTAGGTTTAGACCTCTGTTAATTACATTTACAACTCTAAGCAGATGCTCTTATGTAGAGGGACTTCCATTTACTAATTACAAGGACAGACTCCCTGAAACTCCTTGGGGTTAAGCTCTTCCTTGTTTAGGGGCCAACGTTAGTTCTTGGGATTCGAACAAGATTTTCTGAACACCAACACAGATTAGTCATTTAGACAACCATGCAACCATCACAGTTGGTTTAAATAGTAAAACTACACTTAGAGCCCTCTTACTGCACTAATAAGCCTGTATTACAAGTGTGTGTCAATGTTTGCATGTATCATTTCCACTCCAGTGAGAGTTGTAGCACAATAGCATCAGTATGTGTTTTTGCGCAACTGTTTCCTTCTTCCTCTCACCAGGAGCCCACTACTCTTGAAGCCTCAGATGCCTTTTGCAGTGGACCTGACAGCCTGATGTGCAGTTCCAACCTCCAGCTGACCGGTGGTCCATGCTGGAACTTCACTTCAGGCCAGGTGCAGTCCACAAGCTCCCTGACAGACCCCTATGTGCAACAAAGTCAGGGTGCTGACCTTAGGCAGAACGTCTATGAGAATTTCATGCAGGAGTTGGAGACCGGCAGCGGAGGAGGTCTGGCTGATGCTCTCCTGGCCTGGGATGGTGATGGCGAGAGGGGAGAGAGCAGCAGTGGATCTCTGGGCTCCCTGGAGCAGATGGATCTGCTGTTGGAGAAGGAGCAGGGGGTCGTCCGCAGGGCGGGGTGGCTGGCCTTCAAACCACTCATAAGCCTGCATAAGGATCGCAAGCTAGAGCTGGTGGCACGACGCAAGTGGAGGCAGTATTGGGTCACCCTGAAAGGTGAGACAGCCCAAGATGGGTCAATATATTGTTGGCCAATCGTCATCACCAAGCTACAATACCATGTTTTATAATAATTAAACTTGATGAAAACCAAATGTTTTGATCCTTGAACAGGGTGCACACTTCTCCTAAATGAAGCAAATGGGAAGGGCTGCATGGAGCAAGAATCAACTCCCCGCCATGCCGTGCTCGCCGAGGACAGTATTGTGCAGGCCGTCCCTGAACATCCCAAAAAAGAGAATGTATTCTGTCTGAGCAACTCCTACGGAGACGTCTACTTGTTTCAGGTTAAACTTCCAAACAGCCTCTCACACACAAAGCCCTAACTTGTATAAAGAATAGATTTAACTTCCAGATTATCATTTATTTACAATGCAGTATGTTTCGATATTTTTTATCAACACATACCAGCCAGTATACAACATTTCTAGGTCTTACAAGGTTCAGAACTGTTGTATGTTAACGTGCGGTGATGTAGAGCTCGCAAACCACATTCTGCTTGGAAATGCATTTTATTTGTTGCCACTCGAGCTCTTAATGACTATGTTGGTCTACATAAAATGTTCCCCCATTGCCAGTTTCATAACTCCATCTCACTAAACGCTGTACTGTAATGAAATATTGGCTGTGCGTGTCTCAGCTGGAGGGTCATTATGTTCACGTCTGTTTTCTGGCTGTATAACTTCGGTTTTCCATGGGAAGAAAAGAAAGGCCTGTTGTGTTGTGTTAAGCGCTCTTCAAACCAGCGTTCGGCTTTAAGCGGGCCTCTCCCTACCCTATGTTTAAACCCATCCCCTTCTAAAACCATTGCCCAGTTGATTCACTTATGCCGTGTTTGCCAGACACAAATCACGCCACAAGTGCCTCCACCAAGCAGCACCGCCGGGAGCCTCGCCACACCGCACTACGAGTCACAGTCCAGGGAGTTCTCCTTTGCCTAGTCGTGACGCGCCTGGCTGTGCGTTTCCTCCTTCTGCAGGCCTCCAACCAGACGGACCTAGAGAACTGGATGACGGCCATTCACTCGGCCTGCGCCTCCCACATGGCCAAGCGCCAGGGCAAGGAGGACACGCTGAGGCTGCTGAGGAGCCAGAGTAGGGCCCTGCTGCAGAAAATCGACATGGACAGCAAGATGAAGAAGATGGCCGAGTTGCAGCTGTCTGTCATCAACGACCAGAAGAACAGGAAGGCGGTGGAGAGCCAGGTGAGGGGCGAATGTGAAAACTAGTTCTAATGTGAAGGTGTTACAAGCTGGAATACCTTTGTTAGATTCAATCGGAAAGAAAGCCAGACCATGGAACAGACACACATACTGTAGATTTCATTGATAACATAGTGACTGACATAGTATGGTGTCTAAACCTGGGTTTACACTGAATTATAAACATTATACACAGTGTAGAGAAACTGGGGAGTTTACCAACTGGTATGTGCAGATTTAGTTTTCGGTTTAATTTGGTCTGTGGAGTTTAAGGTACACAGATAGAAAGTTTATATTAGCAGACTGTTACGATCCAGAAGTAGGCTTGTGGAAACATTTGAGCCACATTCAACTGTTAATTTTTTTTTTCCCCAAGAATTGTTCACAAGCTTATAGTAATAATGATGAACCCCCCTGTCCTCATAAACTGAAGCACATGCTTATGCTTAATTAGCAACAGTAAAACCCCACAAATCCCCATAAAATGATGTGAGACTATAGGGACGATTTCACACATTTAAATTGGAATGTAAAGTTGGCAGAAAATGCCTAAATGTAATGATGAAATGAAAGACAGTGGAACACGATACTGAGCTAAAATGGTATAATGTGTGTTTATTTTAAATGAATATGTTTCGTACAATACATTTTACAATACATTTAAATAGTGTAGAATAGACAAGTGTAGAATTGAAGAAAACCAGTAATTAAGGGTTCTGCACAAACAATAAACTTTACGTAAGAGAGAACTTCACCATTTGCAGATTTTGTGCTTACCTAAGAGCATGTTAAATAAGAAAAGAAAGTGGTGAAAATTGCTTAAGTGGAATATGAGAGCACATTTCTTCTTTGCTTGTGTAGCCATATATTCTAAATTGGACACATATCAGGAGTGTATTGGTCTGTCTGGTGAGTCTACGTAACCATGTTCTATCACTTGCAGTGAAAACAGACAAAAACATATTATATTTTATGGGTCTTATGTGATGTAGGGAAAGATTTTCCTCTCATTGTCAATCTCAGCGCAAGCCAAATGTTAATGTAAGTAAAAAAGTACACATTGCGTTGTTTTTTTAAACACTTGCAGCCCATAACCTTCACTTGTCTTTCCTCCTGATTGAGTTTAGGCAGCACATGTTGTGTTTTGTTACAGATTACAGGGATTATTAAATCGGTCTTTCCTACATAGCTAGGATTCAGGAGGCTGCAGAAGGATGAGCACATCAAAGTGGCCTAGGGGCTCACTGAAATCAGATAGTGAGTGGCTCTCTGTGCAGCGTGCAGGATCGATTCCCTCAATCACAACTCAACCCTTAAAATGATCCACTTAAGCCCTGTGGGTCCTGTAGAAGGCCTGTTTCGGGTGTAGCGAGGAGAAGATCCCAAAAGAAAGCAGTTTTTTCTCAGTGTTGTTCCATGTTTGTTAGTGGTGTAATAAGGAGTGTAGGGGCGACACAATATAATATTGAATCAGACCAAGATTTGATGTCTGCTGATATCACAGTGTTCTACAATGCAATTTTGTTTTAAGGTCAGTTCAGGAGAAAATATCACTTGCTGATTGAACACAATCACTTTAATCAATCACAAATAACGAAATTTTCTTCCTGAACTATGTCCCACAGTAGCTTTGCTTTTTTGCAACGAAACCAGATGACGTCTTCCTGTTCGCTTTGCGGGGACCATAATAATGTGTAGGATGTCTGATCAGTGTTTTCATGTTGGATCAGTGCTATGATGCTTGGTCATTGAATGAATGTATCGATGTAGATCGATGTATCGTTACACCCCTATTTCTAACGGCACAAATTCTGGAGTGGACTGCTGTCTGCCAACGTCTAATTGGAAAGAGTTGAAAATGAGGATTGTAAAATGCACCACTGGTTAGCTATTTGAGACCTATAAGAGTCCTAATTAAGAGCTGATGTATTTTTGGTCTGTATTTTTAAAATATGGCTGAGATTTCAAGTTTGAAATCATCTTGGTCCTGCATATGAGTAGAGGTGTGTACAATAGAGGAACATCAATACATCGATTGAGTAATCAACAAGCACATAGCATTCATCCACAATGAAAACATTGATCTGACATTGTACATATTGTAGCGTCGCTTTAAACTGAACATATTTTTGCAACCCTACATCTGAGAAGCTGCATCAGAACAAATTTGGAACAGCTGGACGTTGACTGTTTAACTCCACTGATTTGTGTACAGATTTGGCTGGTTTTATGCATTTTGATACCCTGTAATAACACAGCGGTGAGTCGTTTTATTTTTTTACGGGGCTGTAAGACTGTCCGCTTGTCTCACACAGATCCAGCAGTGGGAACGCAACCTGGAGAAGTTCAACTTGGACCTGTTCCGTGTGCGCTGCTACCTGGCCAGCCTTCAGGGAACCGAGCCTCCCAACCCCAAGGGCCTGCTGGCCGCAGCCGGACGCCCGTCCAAGATGGCCCTCAGCCGCCTGGGAATCTTTTCCGTCTCGTCCTTCCACGCCCTGGTGAGCAGCGTTGGCTCTTTTATACAGCCGAAGGGACTTTCCTTAAAAAGCGGTGAAAAAAGGCAGAAGCCACCGCAACCCGTGAGACAAAATTACACATAATGCGATTTATCTCACTGCTTTCTAAATCTGGATGATGGGAAGACTAGCATGTGCTAAAAGGGTGTGTTGGTGGTGCTGTGTTTGTGTGTGTGTGGCCGCAGATGTGTACTCGTGACGAAGCCACTCTCAAGAGGCGTTCACGCTCCCGGGGCGCTCGCAGCAAACGTGGAATCTTCTCCTCTCAGAAGGGCCTGGACAGTCTGAGCAGACGCAACCGCGAAAAGAGGCAGTCTCTGTCCCAGGTATGATGCAAAGTTGGGTTAAGAGTGTGAAACACTTAGTCGCAGTAAAACGCTGTCTTTACTACCACAATAGTGGTAAGAGAAAATATAAAGTTGAAAAAGCATAAAATCACTATTAGGGATGCACCAATCCAACCTCGACACCGATACTTGGGCTTTGTCTATTGGCCAATCCTGAGTACCGATCCAATACCGGTTTTTAATTAATAAATGACGTATTTCTCTGTGAGGAGGAGACTGAGATATAAAGAAGAAAATACTTGACTTAAATATTGTTTTCCTAACTAAAACAATGTAATAATTACACACCCACATGTATATGCTAAATGATTTATTATTAAAAGACCATCTCAGAAACGACACAATAAAGCGACTTTACCACAGTGCAACTTCCCATGCATAACCAATTGTGTGTGCGCACATAGAATAACCAATTTACAGACTGCCTCCATAGATCGACCCAATGCCACTGATACCCGATCCAGCTATTTGAGTCATTATCGGACCGATATTTGATCTACGTATCAGATCGGTGCCATCTCTACTCACCATTTACCTTAGAATGTGTCACACAAACAAGCAAGATGTGTGTTATTGGTGATTCGCAATTGCAAGATAATGGGAAAAAATAACTTGAGATAATGGGTAGAAAAATAATGTTGCTGTATCTCCTCTATCTTCTCATTTCTGTACAAACATTGTCCCTGAAATTAGGAAATGAAATTCGCTCCTGATGAGTGTCTGTTATGAACCTTGAATGTAAATGTCTGAGACTGACTCTGTGTCAGGTAACAGACACTGATATGACAGTTTTCCAGCACTGAGAGACATTCTGCTATGTCGATTTGTGAGTCCACAATCAAAATAAAACCAGACATATTCGTTCGTCCATGGTGATGATGGCGTTGCCGCCTTGATACTAAGCCTGTTGCGAGATCACAAGAAAAAGTAGTCATGATCTTGAGAAAAGAGAACACACATCAACATTACTTTTCCTCTTGTTATTGTGGGGATTTTGATGTTTATCTTGTGACCTCAAGAAAACAACCTTCATTATTCTGAGTTTACAAGAAAAACAACTTGTAATTGTGTGAGAATGTTTTGCAAAACATATCTGCAAAACAGCTTTTGTTATCTTGAGAAGAAAAGATGAAATAATACTGATGTGTGTCCTCTTTTGAAGACTTTATATTCATTTAAATACACTCTAGAAGATTTTATACTCATAAAAATACACCCCCAAATAGAAACATTTACATATTTGCTTTCATCTTTGAAGTGTTTAGAGATCATTACATACATTAATTTTATATAACCTTAAATGAACCTTGGTAAACGTTTTACACACACACACACACACACACAAGCACACCTGCTTTTTTTAGGCAGATGCGTTGGAAAATTCGGTCAGCATCGTTTTTTCCAGCATGCTGGTGTTTCCCTGTTACTTTGCAGCATCTCGGCCTGCCACGGAGCTTTTGGGCACTTAAAAAGAAAACACTCACTTTCCCTCATCACCTGTGTAAACAGCTCTTTACGAGTGGCTGCTTGGCCGGCGGCCCGCTCGCACGTTTCAGAAGCCCCTCTGTTCGAAACGCAGCGTCTGCTTGATGATTCGGCTCGAAAGCGGTGGTTCCTGAAATGCACTTTAACACACTTTAGAAAGACTGACCCACAAATTGCCTTCCCTACTGTTTTTAATGTTTTACCCACAATCTCCCCAGCTGGCTGATTGCTAAGCCTTCACTGTGAGTTGGTGTTCCAGACACTTAAAATTATTGGAGTGTTTAGGAATTAGTGATGGCAGTGTTAAAAGTGCTGAACGTAGAGAACATTGTATTATTTCATCTAATCTATTCTCTGACATCTTTAACAGATTGTTCCTAATTTGATTCAATGCGGTGAAACATGGTTTTTTTTTTAACATGGATTCAGCCTAATTTTGGAATAAACTGCAGTGGAGATTCACCACTGAAACTCCAAGCTAGTCTAGGCTTAGGCTTAATCATAGTCCGGAAAGCTGCCACATAGTGTCTACAAACTGAGTAGAAATAATTCTCTAATAAATGTATAAAAAGGACAGAATATTAAACTGAGTTAACAGAGGTTTAGAAGCAGCTTAAGTTTTTCATTGAATTGTTGGAATGTTGTTTTTTTGCTGTGTGTTTTACAAATCACACACGTAGACGTCCATCCTTTACCTCAAGCTGTCAGTCAGGAAATTCAGACACAGCTAAAACGATTATTTTCAAATATAACTTCAAGCGTCAACGATGGGGTCCAAGCACAAGTTGCAAAAAGGGGATAATAATTGGGCTGTTTTTTATAATTTCATGTAAATTATAAAAGCTCTGTTATGACATCACATAAATTTATGTAGCGTTTTAGTGCCCCTTGAGGTCAAAACGTGTTTTCCTTTGTTATAGGTCCGATTATAGGCCGATCACTATGATTTGTTGCACACCAGCAGCACCTGCGCTAGAGGTCAAGTGTCAGGGAAACACAGGGTCACTGTTCTCCAGAGCTCAGTCTCGATTAAGACTCCAAATCCACACGCATGATTCCCGTCTGACTCACGTGAGATCCCAGTCGATTTGAGCAAGCTGCTAAGGAGCCAGAGAAGTGCTCGATCTCGGCCAAACGACCCCCCTAATAACTCGACTCGCCGGTGGGGCAGTTAGCACAAGCCACATGTGGTTAATTGTTACATGCTGGGGAAACGGGCGAGAAACAGAAGGTTTTTGTAAGACGCCTCGTCCACTTTGGCATGGGACATCTGGGACGGTGTGAGTCTCTGTCGTCTGAAGTCCTCTGATCTCCAGTTGGGCAGTGAAGGGTGGGGGTCGGTTGGTTCGTGATTGTTTCCAGAAGGGTTTGATGACTTAGCGAAGATGACCACTTGGTACCAGCAATCACCTTGCTCACTTCATTATTTCTTCTTCTGTTTTTCCTCTTTTTTGTCTTGTTAACTCTTTTCACCATTTTTACCGTTCATTGTTTAAAATGTTCAGCTCATTGAGAAGATCTTGGATATTTTGTGTCTTCACAATAGAAAAATTGCAGCTCTCTTTTTGGACCTTTATCTTGGGGTAAAAACATTGTAGTTTCCTATTTTGGCATCTCCTTTATGGTTGTCATTCCCTACTTTGGCCACAAGTGAGCATCTCCATTGAGGAAAAGAGTGCATTTACATTTACATTTACAGCATTTAGCACACACTCTTATCCAGGAGCGACTTACAACAGTGCTTTGTAGTCCACGACTGTTCTTTGATCTGTAAAGCTATGTTTAAAATCAACGACTCATTAAACCAAGTTACCGCCGACTAAGTTATATACTTTAACAAAAACATGTTAGAGAAAATTAAAGTACACAGACAAAAGTACATGTTAGTGTTTTGGGGTTTTTTTCAGGAGGAAAAACAATGTAAACAGTAGTTAACAGTTGTGTTTACTTTTCTTGTGGATGTACGCTTACGTTTATGGCATTTTGCAGATGCTCATATCCAGGGCGACTTCCATTTCCTACATATAGTCTCCATTAACAAATTTGAGTCTGTCTTGTCGTCTGAAGTCCTCAGATCTCCGGTTGGGCAGTGTTGTGGGGGGTTTGTGATTGTTTCCAGAAGGGTTTGATGACTTAGCGAAGGTGAATCAGTGACTCCCCCCAGGAAAGACTGAATCAGTCCAGATGCCCGAGACGTCTGAGAGTCTCGCCTACCTTTTTATGCCACCATCTAAAAGTCAGATGGACACTGATATGATAATTGTTCAGTACCTATAGACATACTGATGTTTTGACTTGTGACAGTCAAAGATTAAAGTAAAATCCGATGAGTCTGTTGATGGTAGTAATAATGTATTGCCAAGATACCAAACCTGTCTTGAGATCATTGGAGGAAAAAGTTGAGATCTCAAGTAACAAATTTTGTTGGGTCAAGATAATGAGAAAAATAAGCTGTGATCTTGAGAAAATGACTTTTGTTGAGTTTATAGATGACACACATTGATTATTTTACTTCTTGTTATCTTGAGATCACGTTATTTTCTCATTATATTGAGAAAACAACTTTTGTTGTTTCAATAGCACAAGTTATTTTTCCCATGATCTCAATATAACAAAAGTTGTTTTCTCAGGATCATGACTCGTTTTCAACTGTGATCTCTCGATAGATTTAATAACAGTTCATTATCAGTTATATAAATATATATATCTCCAATTTTACTGACTCTCAAAATAGCAGTACGTCTCTTGGTGCTGGACAGTTATCATATCAGTGTCTGTCACTTGAGACAGAGACGCAAACATTTGCAACTTTACTGTCAGTGTAAATAACTTTCGTTATGTTGAGATCACAGGAAAAATAACTTGTTTGTTTGCTAGCTTTATGATGATGAGGATGATGATGGTGGGGCTGTGTGTGGTATCAGCATGTTTTTCTGCGGCGTCTCATCCGGAGCCGGAGGGGGACAGACCGGCGTCTGGGGTGAGGGGAGCCAGCGTGAGGAAGGCCGCCCGCATTAGCCTGCCCACACTGGGCTGTAATTACTCATTCTCAGACTTCTGATTAGTTCTTACCAAACCTCAGCAGCCAGCTCGGTTCCAGTGCAGGATGGGAATAGTATCAAAGTGACTGCTTTGGAGTTTTTAATTAAGTGCAAAGATAGAAGTTGTGCTGCTTCATGGCTCGGATGTAACTGGACACGTCCTGATTCATTTTTGTCTCAGTTTACTAAAACAAGAGTTTAGAGTTTAGGTTTAGAGTGAGTTTTAACCCCCTCAGAGAAAATAGGTATTTCGGTCATTGGGATTGCTGCGTATCAGTAATCGCCTTGCTCTCTTCGTGATTTGTTCCTCCTCTTTCCATCTTTTATCTCTTTATCTCTTTTCACGGTCACAGAGATAACGATCATGGTCAAATGTTCAACTCTTTATCCCCTGTTTTTTAGGTTTTAAAAAATGTAGATTCATAATTTGGCCATTAGGGGGCATATCTTTTTAAGGAGGACTGTACTGTTACTTTTCTTGTGGTTAGCCCATTCCTGAATTGAACTTTAATTACTGAAGTGAACCTTAATTCAGCATCTCATATCATTTCTCCCTTTTAATCTTTTAACCGTTTTCCCCCTTTCTGTTTTTGAAGACCGGAAATTACAGTTTCTTTCTAGTTTAATATGTTATTCCCTTATCATAGTACTGAACCATGAACCATTATAGTATACTCAAAGAAATGTTTTACATCATTACTGTTGGTTGCTATAAACACATTTTATATTAGAAAAACTAGATTTTCAGAAGCCAAATAGTATCCAGCTTGTGTCCCAGGACAAATGATACAGTGCATACTTATTATGGGGGGCTAAAATTAATCACATAATTGATGCACCGCGATGCATGCATTGACGATTGTGCATCGACGCAGCGGCAGACAAAGGTCAATTATTTCAGGGGTTTTCAACCAGTGATCCGGGATTTGCAGGGGATCTGTTTCACTGCTGAAAGGACTTTTTTTTTTTTATTTCATTTTATTTTCAATTCATTTTATTTGTTTTTCAAAGCATTTTCAGATAATTTAGGCATCTTTATGAATAATGAACTTAATGGAAATATTTAAAAAGTAATAGGAAAAAATATTCCCCCACCCCCCAAGTTGAAAACTTGAAAACTTATCCAGTGAACGGTTGAAATATTGTATCAAATCGAACCATTCACTTGAATGAAGCTAGAAGCAAGAAGAACTTCTGAAACATCTTTTTTTAATTGGTACATCCATAGTCACACAAAAACTTGAGTATTTAATTGCCTTTTTTTAGGTTAAAACCTGAAACAAGAAAATGAAATAAGTTACACAAAAGCTAGGTAAACAGGGGCAGGACACACAGCGATAAAAAATGAGTTTTTAAATGCTGAATGAAAGAGCGCCAAATACGACACGACATGATTATGCACATTACCTGTGCATTTTTATGATCCTAACTGTGTCTTTCCATATTTTAGATCTTTGAGGCTCATCCTCCTGGAACTCTTGGCCATCCACCAGTCCAGAGCAGCTCCGAGGTACTACACACCCCCCCAAAAATTTCTGCTTTCACTCTCACCCGTCGCAGCTTCTGACTATACACACACTTTTCCCAACCAGCTGGAGCTGAGTTTTCTCAGGCTCCTTTCTTTGTGAAGCCCCATGCTGTGCCAGGCCCAGGTGGCAGCAGTACCATGTGTTTTGGGGTGGGGTGGTGGGGGAGGATTCTCGCTCGCTAGCTCTAATCTCCTGACGAAGAAATGATGGACAGAAAGTTTAGAATGGGGGTGCACTCCTCTCTTCTCCTCTGTTTTCGGGGGCCGGGGCTTGTACAGCTGTCTCAACAGCCTGCTGCTCCAATGACACGGCGCTTTGTAAACAGGCAGACGGCACGTGAAGAGCCTCCATTGAGGAGGGGGAGGGTCCTCATTTCATCACATTTCTATTGTCACTGACCTCTGGCCTCTGCGAGGTGTTGCCATGGGGATTCGGTTTGCCTAACGTGACCTGTTGCTCAAAGATACTTTATTTTATTTAGGTTTTTAACCATTTCATTCACAGCTTCCACTTGAGTGGACAGCCATCCTTAGGTTTTGACTTGGTAGCTCATAATTCATGAATGAATTTTTTGGTGCCTTGTGCCCGTAGTTCCCGGGATAGACTCTGGTCCCCACAACCCCGAGAGGGATTCAGGGGTTCGGATAATGAATGAATGAATTTATTTTATTTGGAGAAAAGTGTCAGAAATAATTTAATTGTGATATTGATTTAAGGTCATTTCAAAATCAATTTTCAACAAAGAATATTAAAAGGAACCTGATCATGAATTTGCTTTCAGGTATTTGCCAAATAAAGCAAAATTTGTGAAACCTGTATATGAAACTAAACTAAAAACAACCTGATATTTTTTAAAGCAGATATTTAAAAATGGTCTAAAAACATCAATGTCCCCTTGTCTATCCTTGTATTTTTAGCAGAGACTGGACTCTTTTGCCAAACTGCATTCAACAGCGCCACCTGAGGGTTCCTTGTGGAGCTGCGCTGTGGAGAGTCTGGTGTTCGTGCTCATGCCCGATGGCCAGACCGCCAACGTTCCTGTAAAGCAGGATTTCCTGCTGGATGACGTGCTCGCTCTGGCCTGCAAGGTAACCCACCCTCTTAAAAAATCACCATCTCCTGGAAACTTCTGAAGGAGCTGCTGCTGAATCAGCTCTATGTTCTCCCGTCGGCTCTCCTGCGGTTAGAACTGACCTCATAAGAGCTAAGGAAATGAGAGTTCTGGGCTTAAAGCTATACATGTCTCCGTGTTTACCGTCCCGGATCATTTAATAATTAATCATGTCACCCTGTTTGAAAGTCTGCTAGCGCTTGATTTGGAGAGTGTTGCATATAATATTTATACAGTATAATCAACCAACATGAACATTAAAAAAACAGACATTATTACTTTGTTGCTTGAAAATTCATATTTGATTAATCATTCGCTCATATCATTTATCAAGATATCTTTCAAAAACATTGATGTGTTTTGTAAAAAAAAGGGAAAAATGACTAGTTTTGCATCATATCTGTTGATTTTAAGCTTTTCTAGTAATGTGTTAATGCTATTTTGAAAGATAAAATTTGTGTTGCCATTTTACAACATTTGCATTATTTTAAACACTTTTCACCTTTTTCACCTTTACGCCAATTATTTCTGTCGTATTGTGTTTTACTTTGTTGTGCTTATTGCGTGAGCTAACTATTAATAGGAAAAATCTTAGGTTTGCATGGTGGGGGACAAATGTCTTTGTCTAATATTAACAGCATTTTGCACAAGCCATTCTCAGCATATTACTGAACTAACTGCATTTCATCAGATTTTGCTTCTAATGAGCATGATTTTCTTGTGTTTTTACTGTAGTCTTTTAGTGCAGCATTGTCCTATAAACAACTGGGGAGTGGCTCAAACCTTTAGCACAGTACTGTCATACGGAAATGACATGAAAACACACCTAAATATACAGCTCTGGGGAAAAAAATAGGAGCCCACATCACTTTATTTCTGATTCATTGTTTTTACAGGTTGTGGCTGTGTGTCTGTATAAAATATACAAGTCAATGTTCTTTTATAACTTTACCATGCTTATTTCAAAATTCCAAACATTTTTGGAGTAAATGATCTTATCTATTATCTTATTATCATATGGAGTAAATGATCTTAATCTAAACTGGAAGTTGCAAACTACACATATATTATTTTACAATCATGTCATTAAAAGAATATGGTTCACAAGTCCACAGTATCCTCATTTGATGAGGTGTGTTTCCTCTAATCAGGTGAGTCAGGTGTATAGGTGTTGGAATATAACACACGGAAGAGCTGCTATAAAAACAGAACTGCAGTCATATATGTATAAACGTGGACTGTTTTCTTATTTTTCACGGACCTACAACTGCAATAGCTCATAAAAGAATAGAAACCTGTACATTTTACACTCACAGCCACATATTGCAAAGCCGCTGAACAGAAAAAAGTAATGTGGTCTCTTATTGTTTTCCCGGCGCTGTATATTAGTATAATACAAATTTTTATATTGACTTTGCAGCAACAGTTACAAAATTAGAAATAACAGTTACCAACTGAGGCAGTTGATAGTGTAACGTTTAAAAAGATGGCTCCATGATAGGATGGTCCCATACCAGTAAAGGTGTAAACATGGTATGATACCACTTTTTTATGTCCGATACGATACTGATATTGTAAATTTGGATATCTGCTGAGTCATTTTTAAACAGAAAGCAGAAAATAATGCTTTAAAAATATTTGAATACATGATTGAGATTATTCTGTTATGCTTAAAGAAATACTTGACTTAAATACTGTTTTCCTAACTAAAACAATGAAATAATTATACACCCATATATATATATATATATATGTTAAATTATTTTTGATTAAAATATCATCTAGAAACTTATTCATTCAAACACAGTTCTGTAATTTTGTGACGGTCTCCAATCCTGCAGCGCTAAAACCCATCAGGAACGCAGAGAGCTGGTGTTGGTAATGAAATTAAACAGTATGATCACGTGATTTGCTTTTGGGATTGTAGTGTGTTGCGTTGCTTGCCTGCTCCTTGGGTGCTGCCAAAAAGCTGTCCACTGCTCCTTTATAGATGGGTCAAATGCAGAGGTCACATTTTGTTGTGGTGCGTTGTGCTGTGGTGTGTTCACAATGACAAATACTCACTTAAAATCACTTAAATTAAATCACTATGACTTAGAGTTAATAAAACAGTTGACTACAGTCTATACAGTATTTGTTGAGCATCATTTGATTAGTTTAAAGAGTCTAATTTAATTGAAAGAAATTATTGGTAGTGATTAGAGACAGTTGCCCCAAAATACTGATCTGAAAATGCTTGAAGCCTGCAGCGTGTTTGTTAACCCTGGAGTCTCTCTGCATCTGTGTTGTTGCAGGAGAGACATCTGGACTCGGCCCTTCATTACTTGCGGGTGAAGAGGAGATCGGGTCAGGACGTGGAGATCACCACACCGGCTCCAACCGACTTACTGAGAGACCTGGTGAGATTTCACTTTCAGGGAAGGTTTGTATTGGGGTCTGTGTGTGCTTGTGTCGCTTCAATCTGTGTTTCTGCTATTCACACAGGTGTACGATGAACTCGAGGTTTGCCCTCTCAACGTGTTCACCTTAAACATGTCGCGGCCAGACGCAGCCATGGATTTTGGTGAGTTACATGATGTGGATTATGTATGATCGGTTAAGAAGATTTAGCATTACCCAGAGTTCCTAGAGACCCACCCTGGGTTTGGCACAGTATCTTGGACCTAAGATCTAAAAAGTTGAATAGAAGTATTGTAATCGTACAGTAAACTTAATTGTGCCAAGCGTGTGTGAAGTAGCGTGTGACAAGTAGAGTTTGAAATAACCCCATAATCCCTTAAAGCCACGGTTAAGAATTCTTTTTTTTTCAGAGTATTAATAATTTATATCATTTTTAACATCTTCTGACACACTAACCTTTGTGTGCAGGCTTCGCTGTAACAGGTCACGTTGACGGCTTAAGGAGAAGTCACATCTACGTGAGTGAGGTGCACCCTGCAGGCCTGGCATTTTCAGAAGGTAATCCAATTAATAATCCAACAAAGCGGGGATATTCCATAGCACACTGCGAGGGTTTGGTGTGTCCAGGTTTTGTTGCCAAGGCTTCAGGGGAGAACTGACTCATTTGGATCATTTCCTGGGTAAAGAGGCGTGATTATTAATGGAAGAGGTGGAGCTTTTTAGGTTTGGGGGCAAAAAATCATAGACACTAGACCTTTATAAGGTAATAGTAGTGCAGTCATATAAGCATATGAAGCATCTGAGGAACAGAAATAGGAGGGTTGAGGTGAGCTTTCAAAATAACCATCATTGGGCCATCAATACAATTGAGAATGCAGGTTTACATTGATTTATCTGTACCTTCAGCTACGTTTAGCTATCTGTATCTTTCAGCTTATTTCCTGTCCCTGACCAACATTCTAAACTTGACTACAAAACAAGGAGAAACACTGGTGCGGTGATATAAGGAAGAGGTGATATGAATCAGGCCGGCAGTCATAAAGATGACGACTTTAATGATGTAATGAAGGAGAGGGTGTGACACCTGGAATCTTTTAGATATAGAGTATGTCTGAATCCCATTTCACCCCTTGGCCCTATCCCTTAGCACTACCTCTTGGCCCTTGCCATGACGTGGCAGGGGTTGAAATCTACTCTTACTAAATGGGACACCTCTTCAAGAACGTGATACGCCATCATTAGTCTCTGGTGAATTTCACAGCATATTTTGGCGGGGTGTTCAACATGCCGCTGTCGGTGGTTATTATTTCCATCACGTGGGCTGTTTTTTTCATTTGTCTGCAAATGTATAATAGCGACCCACACTTTTTGTGGCATTTATGAGGAACACAACCATAAGACTGAAAAGCAAAGTCAAACTAGACAATACATTGGTTGTTTCAATTTTAAATTCTTTATTAACAGAGAAATTGTGTATATTTGTCTGTCTTTCGGTTCCTCAACCAGTTGTTTTTCTGTAAGTATCGTAAAATTCTGTAGGGAAATGTGCTGCCAGTGACCTGAGCTGCTTTGGTGTTTGCAGGTCTGAGGGCGGGAGATAAGATTCTGGCCGTGAACAGCATGAGCGTTTCCACTCTGGACCTTGGCCTCATTCAGACGTTCTTCAGCCAGCAGATCCTGTCTTTGGTCCTGCGTCGTGAGGAAGCTGTGTCAGACGAGCACGGAGGCGGCGTCTGGCCTGACTGTGACCCTGCTGACCCCTGCTGTCCTCCTCCTCTCCCCAGCCTCAGCACACCCACAATGCTGGGATCTTCAGGTAGGACTAGAGAAGCCTGAGATGCTGAAGTGAACCAGTTACCAAGTGCATACAGTAGCAAGTATCTAGAACTTTAGCTTTGTGCCACAGTCTTTGTGTAATCATTATGTAACATAAACACTTCACCACCCAGTACAAACCCCATTTTTTAAATTCTGGAAGGGTTCAGTTAACATCTTAAGTGTCTGTTTGGTCACAAAGCACCACTGTAAGAGTTTATTCTGAGTTGGCAGTTCTGTTCTGCCACCACATTGGGGGTCTTGGTGGCTTGATGATAGGATACTCACCTAAGGAGCAAGTGATTATAGGTTCAGATCTATTGAGCTCCTGAGCAAGACCTTTAACCCCAAGTTGCTCCAGGGAGGCTCTCCCGGTAATCAGTAAATAGAAGCCGCCCCGGGTCAGAGTGTCTGCTAAAATGCCATAAATGTTTGTGCTGATCTTATGTAAAAGCACTCACAGGTACAGTTTTCTCTTGTGGTGGGATTCCAGGTTCTGCAAAGCCGTAGGGAGAAAAAGAACAGGATAAATGATTTGCCATTGCGCGCAAGACCATTAGTGTAATCTGATCGATGCTGGTTTGCCCTAGTTTAATGTTGTTTTCTGGCCAGCTAGTGTACACTGGCCTCCCAAGGGCATGCTCACATTAAAACTGTCTCCTCTTAGCCAACCGCTCCCTCTATCACTGTTCATTCCAGTCTCTGTTTCCTTCAGTCATACTAACCGTTTACTAACCAACTTTTTCTCCACTCCATGTCTGTGTTTCAGAGTTTCCTGGCAGGTTGGGGATGGTGCATCCTGTGGAGGTCCATGATAAAGCAGAACAGCAGAGGACGGTAAGTCAAAGACGTGGAATCCTTTTACTGTATCTCAAATCAAGGAGTGTTAAGGGTGTGAACCTTTTGAGTTCTGGGTTACTCTGGGATCTTGAGGTCAGATGACAAACGATCTTGTCTGACACCTTAAGATGACAGGGTGCTTTTTTTTTTTTCACAGTTTACACCTCTTACACATTTTGCTTGAGGAGTCTATCCGAGGACGTGTAACTGTAACTGCTTTATTAAACATCATCCACACAGGCTTCGTTTAAAATGGAAAATTTTGCTGTGAACTTGTTTACTGAAGCAGTAAAACAAGTATCATTTCCTTCACAGAATATTAGAATCTGCATCTGTCCAACTCACGTGTCCGTATGACTGTGTTCTCAAACACATTTGATGTGCATTGCGGTGGCTTGGTGGCTAGCGCTGTCGACTCACAGCAAGAAGATCCTGGGTTCAATTCTGGGTCGGCCGGGGGGTCTTTCTGTGTGACGTTTGCATGCTCTCCCCTTGTTGGCATAGTTTTTCTCTGGGTGCTCTGGTTTCCTCTCACAGTTCAAAAGCATGCAGCTTAGGTTGGTTGGTTACTCTAAATATCCCCCATAGAGTATGAGTGTGTTGGCATCCGCTCAGGGTTGGTCCCCGACTTGCGCCCAAAGTCCCGAGATGGGTTTGTTACCTGTGATTTTAGTATGTTTTACTACAGGAAAGTAGGGCTGGGCGATATATCGAATATACTCAATATATCTCGGCTTGTTCCACATACGATGCAGTAAATGACTATATTGTGACCATCCGTTACATCCAGAAAACTCTCCTAAGCAATACCGGAAGCACTGGTTCTGTTATTCTGTGCACAAAAACATTTCTTTGCAATGTAAACTCGCGCACTGTGTGTATGAGCACTCGTCACTCTCGTGTGGAACGCCAGCTCTCGAACCAATGCTACAGCTCAGTTTTCCCTTTTATTACAGACAAAACCCACATTTTAGCTGATAAATAACAACAACCAATAAATTTAGCATTTACACAGAGATTTGAAGGAACTTTGAAGAGATCAAGATATATATCGTGTATCGTGATATTGTTTTAGGATATATCGCCCAGCCCTACAGCAAAAGTAAATGGGGTTCTTTCAGCATTGGGTTAAACAAACAATTATAAGCCCTAGGAGCATAAATTAACTGAGATTAACATATGGCGTGGCATGAACTCATTTAGGTTTGTCTGTCCTAATGTTTTATACCCGTCCTAATGGGTTGGTGTGTCTTTTACCCTGCCACTCCCCTTGGTCTTTATTTTGCGTCTGGAGGTGTGCTATGTCCTTGTGTTTGATTTCGTTTGGTTGTATTTCTGCTTTGTTAATAAGGTTTGAAAACCTGGCATCTGCAACACCAGCCTCCCTTATCCATCTCCCCCTGCTCCTCCGCAACATGACAATAATAGATTCTTCACATCAGTCTCAGTATCATTTGAGCTCATCACTACACTACCACACGCGTGACAAATGGGTTTTGGAAAGAGCATCAAGTTTATCAGGCGTCTTAGAGCCAGACACACACTGCTCTGTCAGCAAGGCTGCGTATAGCCTGAGTGACCGACTAATCCAGGATTACACCTGGAGTGTGTGAGCCAAGTAAACACTGAGGGGTGTGAGTGTGTGTTAGAGAGAGAGAGAGAGAGGAGGGAGGGAGAGTGGTTGGTTGGTGGTTTTCTTTTTGCTGAGAGACTTTTTAAGGAACTCAAGACGAAAGTCATGTGCTGGGTTCCTGAGCAGTACGATTTGGAAGCAGGTTGGAGTCACGAGGGTCATCTGTATCCCAAGCCCACTCTCACTCAGGCCGTTAAAGACACGCTAGCAGGACTGCTGGAGGACGTAACGTCATGTGTGGTGTGTGACCAGACCTCTGAGGAGCTGATTCTGCTGGTAGTGAAAGCCTTTCTGTAGCTTGCGTAGATGTGTAGGTGTTTGTGAGAATGGTTGTGGTTGTATAGATGGTGGTTAGTTGTTATTAGGAGGATGGGGCATATGAGTCTGTGTAAACAATTAGAGTTTGCACTCTTCCATTGTCCAGTATTGTTATTGAGTCGATGGACCGGAGAAAAAAGCTGGACCGGATATTAGTGGGGTTGGAACTCTAAAAGCAGAGAGTTGGTTATGAGAATTCAAATAAATGTGCACCAATATTTTATTTAATGTGTCGTAGCCAGTAAGGGTATAACAATACGTCAGTCTGCATCGATGCATCAGTTCGGTGATCATGGAGCCAATAATACAATCCAAAATGAAATATTGTAATATATTAGAGGTGTGAACCGTCATTGGTCTCACGATTCGATTCAATTACGATTAGCAGGTCAACGATTCGATTCGATCCGTTACGATACGATATTTCGGGGCATCACGCTGCATCCCATCAATTTTTCTACATTACTTCATACAGCACGCAAAATGGCCATGGATTGCAGATCGGGCAGCCATAGTTACTACCGTGACGTTCTTTTTAACTAGAATTGTTCTGCCGTAGTCAGAAAATCATCAAGCCATTGATGTCATTGATGTAATCCAGGAGTTTTCAGCTGCTTCTGTCCCAGAGACCTCTTCTCAGACTAAGCAGTAGTCTGCGGCCGTCCACTATGTGTCGGCTGGGGAGAATTTTTTTTTTCTTTTTAGATATTTATGTTAAATTCATTATTAATAAAGATGATCAAATCGTCTGGAAATGTTTTGAAAAATAAATAGAATGAAATAATTTTTTAAAAGTGATTTCAGTAGTGAAACTGGATTGCTTGTTACAGACAACCTGCAATGCCGCCGCGGACCACTAGGGGATAGCGGACCGCAGGTTGAAAAGCCCTGATGTAATCGATTATGGCCTGCCACAGCATTGTATCGTCCACGTCTGATTCGTGATGCATCGATTATGTGATAATTTCAACACCTCTACTTTATATTGAACAGGTTTTATTTAATAGAAAGATATATATTTTGGAATTTTATAACTATTAAATCAGTATATGATATTGTCTCATATTGATTGCTGACCCCTGAATTGTATTGTATCGATAGCAGACGTAGGGGGCAGTGCTCTCTCAGACCACCGCGTAACTCCCACTTCTGCGTTTATTGATTAGTTGATGATTGGAAAAGGTTTTGGCAGATGCTTCTGGTTTTCATAATGGAATTAGGATCCGATCAGAAAAGTGATTGTATTGTTTCACTTCTACTAACACTCGTTACCTTGATTTAAGAGAGTGTGGGTGTGTGTTTGTTATTAGTATGGAATGTTTTATTATCATTCATTCTGTGAGATTGTGTCCATGAAACGTCTTGTTGAAAAATGCCAGATCATTTCCCTATTTCATATTTTCGATAGTGTTCTGATCAGATCATTCAGGTCATTCTCAGTGAAATACTGAAATGTGCAATATTTCATGGTGCAAAATGATTCATTGCAGGAGCAACAAACACACTCAGAAATCACTTCATCTCCGTCACACAGACACATTCTACATCGTTCTGACACGTTTTTCCTCATATGTTATTGATTGTGGTACACACTTATCCAAATTCAAAACCATTATTATGATTGTAAAAATAATCCTTTCTCTTAAAATTCAAATCCAAATATAATCTAGATTTTATGCCATTTTGGGCCTGCTTTTTGTCCTTCAGCCTGATAGTGCTGAGAACAGCCGAGCACAATAGCCTCCCCGGGGTATTTATCAGTTTGTCAGCACTTTATTACCCCGTGGCAGGACAGATTATGATGACAAATGGCTGGGTTTCTCTCTTGGGACGCGGCGGTTTTGCACAGCGCTCTGAAGGTGGAGTGGGTTTCTGAGCTTGAGATTCAGGAGCATGTTCTTATTCTGTAGCTGCCTATTTCTATGTTCTTAACCCATGTAAAGCTTCTTTTCCTGTTTCTACATATTTATCTCAACAAAGCGACTTTATATTGTAGAGGAGAAATTTATAATTTGTTAAAAAGTCAAAATAAACTTTATTGTCATCTCTGCTATATACTATACAAGTATACAGAGAGACGGGACGGCGTGGCTCCAGTTTTTACAGTGCAAACAACAAAGAACAAGGTGCAAGGAACAAATAAGGCACAATAAAATATATAAATAGAATATAAAATATACACTTTAAACTAGAAGTACAATATAAATGTAAAACTTTAAACTGGAACAATAGACAATAACAAGAAAGAGAGGTGTTGTGCACATTTAACAACAAAGGTGTTGTGCACATTTAATTAGATTAGCACATTTCAGCTAGACACGCTGTAGTTTAGTTGTACAGCAAAAATTCTGAATTTGAACACAGACTCTTGTGTGGTCGTTCTAATTGGATTAGAATCAGCGCTCAGTAACCACTCGAGAGCAGTAATCCCCTAGTCTCTGGTGAATATGTAGGGAGTACAGTAGACATCGTACTCTATTTGAGCTAATTTCATTTGCATTTCAAAATGAACAATAAATGGAACAAAGAACATTTTTCTTTATACTAATTGCTTAAGGGGTCTCTGGTACAAGCTGCTGATAACACCCCCGAATAACGTCTCTTGTTAGCATAATCAAGTAATTAGCACTCAAATGATGAAAGGTCTTAAAGGGGCGTAATCTTCGCTTATGCACACTTTTGCTTGTGAAGAAGACAGTGGTAGTTTGTGTTCTGTGTACCTTTATGCATTATATTTAACATTATGTCAGAATCAGAATCGGAGGTTTATCGCCAAGAATGTCATCAGGGGCAGTTGGTAGCGTAATGGTTCACCCTGTGATCAGTAGGTCGTCAGTTTGAATCCCAGACCGGTAAAGATGCCACCGAGGTACTCGTGAGCAAGGTACCGTCCCCAAACACTGCTCTGCGGGTGCTGCTCATGTCAGCTGCCGACTGCTCCCTCAAATATGGGTCAGACGAAGAGGTCACATTTCATTGTGGTGCACCCTAACAAATAATCACTCACGCATAATCGCTGCGCTCCACAACCAGTTTAAAGCAGCAGCAGAGGTTGTGCTGAGAGACCAGATTGACTCAACCCTATATTACTATATTCCAGATCTTCATGTGTCTCTCATTCCTCTGCAGAATACAGACGCGGTTTGCCCGCTCTATCATACTTTCCCCGAGGATCCGGGCCTCATGGTGGAGGGCCACAAGAACCCGTACTCTAGCGAGACAACCCCGCCTCGGGGCAGCCCGCGCCACATGTCCGTCACAGAGAGACTGCGCAAAGTCATCCAGGAGCTGGTGGACACGGAAAAGTCCTACGTGAAGGTCAGATGCTGGACTATGTTTAGCTTCACATTCATACGTTCAACCTACTTTTACTTCTAGGCCTTTAATAAGCATTTCAGCTAATTATAGAATTTGAACTGATTAGGAACACACCATTTTATTATTATGAAGTTATAGGGCTTTGTGAACATATAAAACTGGCTAAATATTTAGCTTAAAGCGGTGGGTCAGACTAAATGTGTCCGCTGACTTAAACAGAGTCAAGATTGTCACATACGTAGTTACAGTACAACACGTAGTTAAATGCGTCCTGATTTGTTCCTAAGTCTGTGCAGATTCATACAAAAATATATGTGAAATTTGTTGTTTGAAATATTATCATAAAACAGACGTATCAGAAAAGACAAGGTATTTATTTGATATTGCCACTTGAAACACATCTTTCCTCATCATTTCACATACAGTACCTTAGACTTTTATCAGTTCTGTGAGTTTGAGGTCATAAAATGTTGATAATGTCAACTCTGGGGCGGTTGGTAGCGTAACGGTTAGAGAGTTGGCCCTGCGATTGAAAGGTTGCCGGTTCAAATCCCGAACTGCTAAAGGCACTACTGAGGTATTCATGAGCAAGATACCATCCCCAAGCACTGCTCCCTGGGTGCTGCTTGTCGGCTTCTCACTGCTCCTTCATGGATGGGTCAAATGCAGAGGTTCACTGTGCTTCACTTTGTGCTGTGCTGTGCTGTGTTCCCAATGACAAATGATTCTTTCCCTTTAATGAACACAGAAAGGTTTTGTCCCTTAATTTTGCCTTTCAATTTGAACATTTTGTTAATATTATACCGTAATTCTCAAAAGAATTAGAAGATGCCTAAAAAAATTGGTTAGCTGTTTTTTAAATCCTGACATATCCCTTTAAGGCTCATAAATGGACGAATAGTGCATCTTTTAACTAAAAGGTTGATACTTGTTAACATACATGTTAATGTTGAGCAGGACCTGGGCTGTCTGTTGGAGATCTACCTGAAGCCTTTGGAGAAAGAGACTTTCCTCAGCCTAGGCGAGGTGAGTAACAACGGCCAACACCAGGATCAACACAGATTCCGTGTCAATAAGGACACATTGAGCTGCTTCAGCTTTTACAAACTACCTTAAAATTGAAAGATGACTGTGTTTGATTAAACTGAGGGTCACCAATCTTATTCAGTCTTATAAAGACTTCAGTTCCTCTTTGGTTTTGACTAATTTGTCTCCAAGATTAAAAAACTCATTAAACTATTTTGTATTAATCCGTGGTGGGGAGAGTACTGAAAATATGTACTCAAGTAGAAGTACAATTACTTCTTTCAAAAATAATATTAGTAAAAGTAATAATTCCCATTTGAAAAACCTACTCAAGTAAGAGTTAACGGCTGGAGCCCGATCGTCCCCGGTACCGGGGGCAGAACAGGAAGGCTTTAAATAGTCGGTAAACGTGAACAAACATATGCATGCGGCACATCAACATCACCGATAGAATCTCGTGTAAAAATCTCAAACAAATTCCACCTAAACATAACACAGTTCCAACACCAAACACATAAATAAACAAAGAACAAAAACGCTGTGTAGGTCTACGTGGAAGAAATACGGCTGTAGACTCTACACTACTACGGCTAAACATGCATACCGTATATCATACGAAAGCCGAAACTCCGCAGATTACGCAGATAATATGTATTTTTTTTGGTGAACATGATTTTTTTCTTCATGTTCTGCTGTGTTGCATCTTCCTTTATTCTGACCCATTTTATATTATATTTTTTAGAGCAAAAATCTGTAAAACAATCTCAGGGCTTGACAGGTTAAAAGGTACTTTTGTTAATTAAGTTGTTATTAAATAACAAACTAGATTTCTTTTTGGTATGTTTCAAGCAGACAAATCGGTGATTTTCCCCATTTTTTAAATCTAGAAAAATCAGTTGCCTTTAAAGTTTTAATGAAACAATCATTATGTTCTTGTCAGCCATACATTCGGAATAATATGTTAACAGTTGAAATACATTTACCAGTAAGACTGTGAGTGGGTGTGTGTGTGAAAGACAGTGTGAATGAGAGTGGGTGTATGTGAGTGAATAAATGAGAGAGTGAAACAGTGAGTGAATGACATCTGATGTGGCAGCCCCCCATTAACACTCATTTTAAATCCGGTCTGAAACTACAGCAGCGTTACAGCTTTGGAAGCTACGTAGGTGTATTCCACTGCCTATGATTCCACTCTGTGTGCACCTAGAGACAGACACGTGCTCTAAACCGAGCATTTCTCTGCTGAAATGGACTTTCGCTGCTGAGAACAGACTCGTTGTAATGAAGGCATTATGAAAAATGTAGTGGAGTTAAAAGTAGGTAATGCACTCAAATATTTACTTGAGTAAGAGTAAAATTACAGCTTAGAAAAAAGGAATACGGAGAGTAGGCCTTCCTCGAAAAAACTTTTTTTTTTTTACTCATCTGCGTTACTTGTAACTTGTTACTACCTACCCCTGATATTAACACTGGTAACAGCTGTGTGATAATGAATAGAGACTGACCAATCCGCACACAGCAGACCTTTGGCAAATCCTGTCCTGTCTCAAAGTGTCCTCCTTGACATAGACTCTGTGGTCACCCTAGCTAACATAAATGCAAGAAAATGCTGCACAAAAATGTTCTTCAATCTCTATTCCTTAGCTGCATTTCTCTTCTCCCCCCACTAGATGGAGTCTCTGTTTGGAAGTCTACCAGAGATGCTGGACTTCCAGAGAGTGTTCCTGCAGACGCTGGAGGAGAGAACCACCTCGTCTCCAGACTTCAGGACGCTCGAGAGTCCAGAGCAGCTGAAAGTAAACCAGCTTGCAAACCTTGATCAGGCCATATACTAATGCACGTTGCTGTGAAATGAAGTTTCTTATTGTTTTTTCGGGTGCAGAAGCTGCTTTTCTCTCTGGGTGGATCCTTTCTATACTACGCTGACCACTTCAAACTCTACAGCGGCTTCTGTGCCAACCATATAAAGGTCCAGAAAGTTCTAGAGCGAGGTAAACTTGAAGAAATATAGTTATCTCTTTCACTTTCGGTTCGTGACTCACGAAAACATATGGTTGTTTGTCTTCTCATTCTGTTTTATCCTGCTCCGATCTACGTTGCAGCAAAGACAGACAGGGCGTTTAAAGAGTTTCTGGAGGCACGAAACCCCACCAAACAGCACTCGTCTACGCTGGAGTCTTACCTTATCAAGCCAGTACAGAGGGTCCTCAAATATCCTCTGCTGCTGAGAGAGCTGGTGTCCTTGACTGATGTTGAGAGTGAGGAACACGGCCATCTCACAGGTACCTTCAACACACTTCTAAACCACTCTAAAGCCAAGCTTCCCAACTAAGGGACATTAAGAGGATGTTTTAAGGACATTGGGACTCATTCACCAATATTTTCTTCATTGTTTCTAAAAGTATTTAGACAGTATAATATTGTACAACTATAGAATTGCAGAAAACTCAAAAAGCGAATTCATTCGTTATCCGAACCGCTTAATCCCAGCTGAGGTCACGGCAGGACCGGACCCTATCCCGGGAACTTACAGGAGCAAGGCGGGGAACAGCCCTGGGCAGGCGGCAACACACTCACACAATCACACTCACATTCACACCTTACGGGGCCAATTTAGAGTTGCCAATTAACCTATACTGCATGCTTTTGGACTATGGGAGGAAACCGGAGCACCCGTAGGAAACCCACGCGAACGCGGAGAGAGCATACACAGAAAGGCCTCACGGCCGACCCGGGGCTCGAACCCAGCACCTTGTCGCTGTGAGGTGGCAGCGCTAACCACTGCGCCACCGTGTCGCCTGCCTATATGCTAATGTTTTACACAAATCAGGCATGCAGTAAAATCTGGGCAAGAGCGCTCTTCCTCATTGAAAACATTGAATATTAGAATCTTAATGAAGAAGAAGAGATGTCATCTTAGTAACGGTTGGTGAATGAGGCTCAGTATTTTCTTTTCCACCAAACATCAACTGGAAGAGTGTTAACTTGTTGCTCTGTCTCCCCGCTTGTAGAGGCGTTAAGGGCCATGGAGAAAGTGGCCAGCCACATCAATGAGATGCAGAAGATTTATGAAGACTATGGCACTGTTTTCGACCAGCTGGTGGCAGAGCAGAGCAGCGCTGAGGAGGTATGTCCCCTAAGACACATAAGGTATATTAAAATCTGCTCTTATTCTTCTTTCGGCTTCTCTCACTGGGGAGCTCCACAGGGAAGCATTTACATTTATGGCATTCAGCAGACACTCGTAACCACAGCGACTTCCATAACCTAATTTCAGTTTCGACGAGAGCAACTTGGGGTTAAGGGAAGCATTAGAGGTAGGATTCGAACCCACGGTCGATTCCTGAGATGAATTCAAACTGTATCATCAGACATTGAATCGCTGTCCATCGACTTGATATAATATCGTATCATAATGAAACCTGTGGTTTACACCCCTACTTAAAACCCATCAGCTTGACCCTAATGTGTCTATGTCAGGTAACAGAGATCTCGATGGGAGAGTTCATCATCCACAGCTCTGCACTCTGGCTCAACCCCATGACCTCACTGGGCCGCATGAGGAAAGACCCGGAGCTCACCATCTTCGGTCAGTGTGGCTACTAAACCAAGCTGCTGTCTTAAACCAGCTTGTCACAAATATGGGAAAAATGTCAAAACTTATCAGAATAATGCAATTCATTTTCTCTTCAACAGTGTTTAAGAGAGCAGTTATTTTGGTGTACCGTGAGAGCAGCAAGATGAAGAAAAGGATGGTGGGTTTGACCTTCAATGAACAAGGGCTACGTTTACACTGCCATGCTGAAGTGACTCAAATCGGATTTTTTGCCTTAATGTGACACAGATCCGATTTTTTCAGGGCTGTGTGGACACACAAATCCGATCTTTTCAAATCAGATTTGTGTCACTTTCATATGTGGTACTAAATCTCATACGTATCCGATTCGCGGCCACGCGACCTGAATGTGAACGCTCAGATCGGAATTCATGTGGCTTTTTGCTTATACGCATGCGCTGACATCATCAGCCTGCACCGGGTAAACAAACAGGCATGAGGGTAAAAATGGAGGAGAGCAGCGATAACAGTCAGTGGAAGGATGGAGAAGTTGGGGATTTAATTGACTTTTTTTCTCCTTTTCTCCTCTGCTCATGTACAGCTGATTCACTGTTTGTCGTCCTCCAGAGCAAAGTGCGAAACATGCGTGAGCTACTAACGCCTCCATTTTTAATGCCATGAGTCGTCCCACAGATATGACGTTTTTTGTTGTTGGTGACGCACTTGACCCATGCGTGACGTTTTGGAGGACCGATGCGTTCACATTACAGTCAGATACAGGTCACTTGTAGTAATGAATGTGAACCGTCAAGATAGACAAATCCGATCTGAGCAAAAAATCGGAACTGAACGATGTGGCTGGCAGTGTGAACGTAGCCAAGGTTTATGTTATTTAGTGGGGTCCAAAAGTCTGAGACCGCTAGTACAAATGATTCAGGGTTTCTTGGTCATCTAGCATTTTTCCTGATAAAATATATGCACAACAATGTAAGGGATAAGTTACATCTTCCAAAAAATCACCATGTTTAGAACTGTAGAACCTCTGCATTTGACCCATCCGTGAGGGAGCAGTGGGCAGCTGACATGGGCAGCGCCCGGGGAGCAGTGCTTGGGGACGGTACCTTATTCATGAGTACCTCAGTGGTGCCTTTACTGCTCCTGGAATTTGGACTAGCGACCTTTCGATCACGGGGCGAACGGTCGCACTACCAACTGTCCTACTTGTAGAAATCACTCTGAAATTGAGCTCTTTGCAGTTATATGTGTTAAATCGTAAAATTCTGTCTGCATTTACTTCAAGATCCTGGGCTTGATATTTCTGTTCTTATGCTTTATTAGACCAGCTCTCGCTCGGCAGATCTGGATCCATTTAAGTTCCGCTGGCTTGTTCCGGCCTCGTCTCTGCAGGTTCGGCCAGGAAACGCTGCAGGTGGGTGTTTGACCTGCTGTCATCTCTCAAATGCTATTTCGGGAGCTCACAAGGAGCAGAAAGCACTCATCTGTAAAGGTCAGCAGTGTGTGAGCGCTAGTGTGAAGGTTGTCTTCCACTAGCTTTCACACACCAGCGTAGCGGTCCGCATGATGCATCTGACCCCATTTTCCACTCTCTTACAGGTGCTGAGAACCCCTGTCACTGGGAGCTGGTTCACACCAAATCAGAGCTGGAAGGGAGACCCGAGACAGTTTTCCAGCTCTGCAGCAGGTAAAAAATGGATTTGAAATAATGCTAAGAAATAAAAAATGTAATGCTGTTTTTACACGCTTAACAAATTTCATAATTAACCAACAATGACAATAGTAATAAGCAAATAGTAAAAGCATAAATATGTCAAACTAGGTAAGAAAACTAATAAGAAAAGCTGTTCATTATTGTAGGACCTCTGTATAAAAGTTTATACATTGAGTGATTATTTGTCATTGTGAACACAGCACAGCACATGCGCCACAACGCAATGTGACCACTGCATTTGACCCATCCGTGAAGGAGCAGTGGGCAGCTGATATGGGGACGGCGCCTTGCTCATGATTACATCAGTGTTACATTTATTGGTCCGGGATTCGAACTGACCACCTTCCGATCACGGGGCGAACTCTAATCATTATGCTACCAACTGCCCCTAGGAAGAAGGCTTCATGTCTTGCTCTGTAATGTTCTCACGTAAAAGCTATAAAAGCCATGAAATCTTTGACCACCATCTTTGTTAAGGTGGAAAATCACGATAAATATTAGAACAATTCAACGATTAGGCGTCTGCCGATATCACAAATCTGCTTTGACACGATTTTGATTTGATTCAATTCAGGAGTCAGCAATCAACCTAACACAGTCACCTCCGTTCAATTCACATCACTAAAAGCAACTAAAATATTATTTGACATCTTTATTTCTGAGCTACGGCCCACAGTGGTCGTTACAAACTTGTGAGGAAACCATTTGAAGTCTCCACCGTTGCTTGGAAAGGGACGTTACAGTAATGTATGATCTCTGAGCGATATTTTCATGTTGGAACGATGCTGTTGTCTCTCTTATCATTTAACTGACATCTCGATGTAGATCGACATATCGTTGATGGGTCATGGATGGGTCAAATGCGGAGGTCACAATTCCCCGTGGTGCACTGTGTGTTCACAATAACAAATAATCACTCACTTAAATGACATTTTGACTTTTCAACTCTTTAAACACTCTGTTTCTCTTATCTGTTACACACAGCAATCTAGAGAACAAAGCCAGCGCGGTTAAGGCCATCCGCTCCCTCCTGAGAGAAAACGCCAAACGCAACGTTCTGTCAGACAGAGGATCCAGAGACAATCTAACCTTCCCAAGGAGGAGCCACCCAACCGCTGTCAGAACCAGCTCATGGCTGCAGGGTCTGAGGCCCCCATCGGACTTTCTCAAGCCCGGCCTTGACTCGGACGAGTGCAGGCTGGCTGGCGGAGACACACATTCAGAACCGGCCTTCCCCAGCCGACCGTACCGAGCGCGTGAGAATGAGAGCTCGTCCCTGGGGAAAAGAGCCAGGCTCTGCTCGCTCACCAACTCGCTGGAGGCCCAGCTCCAGAGACTGAGCTTCGCCGAGGAGAAGTCGCAAGGCGTCGGGGCGTCCGACAACTCACAGGTTAGCGGGATCGCCCTCCTGGAGGACTCTTCCAGTGTAGACCTCAGCACACTGCTGGCCAGAGACTACAGCGTCCAGAGCCTCAGCTCGGTGGTGAACGAGGACTGCTTCTATGACACGGTTTTGGGCATCCAAAAGGCCGCCATCCCCACGTTGTAGGGAATCGGGCAGGGACTTTGGCTCACTAGAAACACGCACAGTCTGTTCTGGCTTATACCGAAATAGCTTCTGACCTCTGGAATATGGACTGCGAGTGGCTGAAACTCTTGTGTTAATGTCCAGAAGGTTGGGGGTTCGAGTCTCGTCAAGCCTAAAACCTGTAGAGAGCGTCGCCACCGTTGGGACCATGTTTAAGATCATTAACTTCAAGTTGCTCCAGGTTGTTTGTCTCTGGTTTAAAAAATCGGATAAATTCCACAAATGCAAAGATCTTAATGTTTGAAGGCCAGTGTTGGGAAAGCTGCTTTGAAGTGGTAGCTTTTGAAGCTACAAGCTACTTATTGTTAAAAGTAGCAAAGCTCCAGCCAAGCTGCGGTTTTAATATAGTAGTTAAATTCACTACAAGCTCCAGAGAAAAAAGTTGTCTTTATTACTGAAGGTATTTCACAGCCACAGATTCTTGCCCATCTCATCTTCCCCAAGGTAGGCTTCGTGCTCCGACTCCGTTTTGCGTGCGCCGTGTCTGTACGGTGTTCTATCAAATGCCACTTCTGCCAATTCAACATCAATCAGAAACAACTATTATTTGAAAATAACCGTATTTGTAAAGAGAAACCATCACTATTTGTAAAAATTACAAATGTTCAACAGAATTTTAAACGTAGCTTCGCCAGTGTTAGGCTTCTTAAAAAAAGCAGTTGCTACTTGTAGTTAGCTACTCCCCAACACTGGTGAGGACTGGTTTCAAAATGATTTTATTCTGAGCACTAAAACACAGGTTGCCTTCCTACGATAAGCCACCCTCCTGGGCTGCGTTCCCCAAAAGCACAAAACTAACATAGTGTACATTAGCAATTAACATAGTGTTGCTAACATAGTTAGCAATTATGCTTTTGGGGAACGCACCCCTGGCCGGGCAGTGCATCATTTTTGTTTTGTTTTTGTGAATAATCTGTCTTTATATTTGCTTTCTGACAAAAGCTTTTCTTGGTTCAGTACTGGAACAGCTCGATTCGAGGAACTCGACCTTCTACAGACTTGAATGAAGAAATCTTTGTAGCTATGTATTTTCTAAATTATAACTGTATATCACTTTTATGTAATGTGAGGAGTGTTTTGTTTCCCAGTATTTCCTTTTTTAATGATTGATGTGGCATGACATTCCTTAAGTTAAAAACTTTGGAATATATTCTTTGTGATTTAATGTATTTAAAGTACTTTCTAAATTCTGAAGTCTTTTGTAGTGTACTGTAATTTATTTGTAAAATATTATATATATTCTCTACCTGACAGCTCTTGAACTTCTTTTTTTTTTTAAATAAGCTTATATTGTTCTATTTAATAAAAATCTCTTTTACTTCTATTTGACAGCCTCCATTTATTGTACCTGTCTGATTTTGCAATTCAAAAATTTCCTACAATTTCTGAAATGGAGTTAATATTTAAAAGATTTTTATGAAGTGTTCATTCATTATCCAAACCGTTAACTCCCTATCAGGGTCGTGGGGACCGGAGCCTATCCGTGCGACTATGGGTGCGAGGCGGGGATCAACCCTTTGAGGCCGCAAACACACCGCAGTGCGCATACACACACTTGGAGGAAACCCACGCAAACACCAGGACGGCACACAAACTCCATGGCCGAGCCGGGGATCGAACCCAGGACCTTCTCGCTGTGAGGCGGCAGCGCTAACCTGCACCACCGTGCCGCCTTTATGAAGTGTTTTTTCTTAAAAACACCAATTCTCACTACTTCTCTCCAGAGAGAGGGTGTGTTTATTTATGTGAGGCACAGAGAATAACTCCTAACGAACTATAATTACCTCTCTTTACTTAATTTCTCACTTTGTTTGGAACATTACTAGGCTGCCACCAACAAAGTTACAGCTGACCCGCCCTCGTCCCTTCACACCATTCACATTCATTAGTAGAGGGGACATTATAATGAGCTCTCTGCATGTTTAGGTCACAGAATGTTGCATCTCTCATGTTATTCAAATGCAATCAAACTGTACTTTAAACTGATTTTCCATTTATCTGGTGTTTCAGGCCATGTTGTTTGGTGTTTAGCAACTACCTCCTTATCTTTGGGGTGCATTTGGTCTTGAGGAGTGTTCTGCCACTGTGGCTGAGTTTAATAATATCTGCTTCCAGTGAAGAGATTTCCTCATTATAGATGTGTAAAAGAGAAATATTGAATAAGCATGTTTAATGTTGCTTAGGGTGTGTTGTTTGCTTTATTCAGCTCTTTTTAGGGGAAGGGGCTTTGCATGTTCCTCTTATTTGTCATGTGATGTAAAATGTGCATTGGTCCGGTCTCGGTCTTGACTCGGTCTCGCCACGCCCTGGCGTTGGTCTCGGCCCTTCAGTGTCTTGGTCTTGTCTCGGCCTCGACACACTCTGGTCTTGGTCAGGACCTGGTCTTGGTTAAGGTGGTTTTGACTACAACTCTAGGTCTTGCACTGTATACCACTATTGCACAGACCACCTTCGCAAGTGCTTCACATCCATTTGTTGTTACATTTGACAACAAATTTGACAAGTGTAGATGAGGAGCTAATTACAAGTAGTGACATTACTAACTTAACCCATTTTTACAGTAGCTTATAAGTAGCTAAACCACTTTTAAAATGCTGTAACTTTAAAAGTAAGGTACTATTTTTTACAGTTAGCAATGTAGTGTGGCAAATCACTAAACTGAAAATGAAAAAAGTATTTTTCTCTCTTTACAAAGAGATATTTTCAACTTTGTTATGAGTTTCTGATCGGCGCTGAATTGGCACTGAAGTGGCATCTGATAAGCTACTGTGCCATGTTGTGCGTGCTCATTGTGTCACAGCTCACTATTGGCAGCTGCGAGATTGAATCGGAGAATGTAGTTCGGGTTGCCACATAGGTCTGACAAAAAACCTGGGCATTTCGCCAACCCGACCAATCACTTTTCCTATAAGTGGAAACACGCCTGACCTATAACATTCAGTATACCGGAAGAGTGTACCATTTAACAGACCATTAAAACCGGGACAGGTGGCTGTGAGGCAGCACCGCTAACCACTGTGCCACTGTGCCGTCCACAGTATTAAAATAGGGTCAGAAATTATTTATGAACATTCAGTAAATTCACACCAAATCTGGAGTCGTGAATTGCTCTTCATTGCAGCAGCTACTTTTACTCTGTAGCTTGTAGTGTAGCTAACTATATTAAAGCAGTAGCCTAGCTGTAGCTTTGCTACGTTTAGCTTTGCTAGCTTTACAAGCTGCCTAATGGTGTAATTAGGCCCTGTACTGTTCTATTGCACAGAAGGGTCATTTTAGTTTCCAACAACAGCATTATAACAATATTGATGTGTAGTTTCTTGGACGGCCAGTGGTTTTCTGTTGCCACAGTAACGTATGTGTGGAGGGCTGGAATTGCAGCCTACTTTCCTTCATAGACATGGTGAGAGAAAGGCTCACATCATACAACACACATTGCAGCGGGTGGAGGATGAAAGAACATAGCTGGGGGAAGGAGCTCACGGGGCACGTGTTGGTGTGTGTGTGTCTGATGGAGAGTGGGTGTGAGAGTGCTGACGGAGGGTGAGGACGTAGCTCTGTCTCTCTCTCCCTCTCTCTCTCAGGAAACACATTCTCTGTCCAATCTCACCCAGAAACCCCAGTCTGAAGCCCTGACACACAGATGCACAATTCCCATATGTCTGTCAGACTGAAGCCCGATCAGGACTGAAACTCCAACTTCAAGACTGAACTGTTGAGGAGTCAAACCTGTTGTATGGGTGTGATATGGATGCACCATCTGCAACACACAGACAGGTGGGATGGGTTCCTGCTTTTCCTGAGAAGAATGGACTGGTACGTTCAGGTTTGTAATATCTTCTAATCCCTGCTTCTATCTTTTGACTTTCTGCACAATGTTAGAAAGTGGTTGATGGATCATAAAAAGCTGTAGCAGGTTGTGATTCAGTTTTAATATAACTCAGTTAATTATTAATTAACCTATGTTAATTATGTGTTAACTGAAACTTCCTGGTCATTGATAAGGGCACTGCTATTTCAAAAGATATTTAGAAGCAACATATTAGAGAGTAAATACTCACTTCTGCTTTTTGGTTCATGCAGGTTGACTTGGTCACTGAGATTCCTAGTGGGAATTATTTAAATAAGGATTTTATATTTAAACCTATCAACTGTATTCCAGTCACCAACATTTAGAAGCACTTCTAACTGCCTGTCTGAGTTTTAAGATTATTCAAGTTTTTAAAGTTAGGCAAACGAGTATAAAGACTGTCGGAGGAACCGACACAAACACGAGGAGAGCATGCAAACCCCACACAGAAAGGCCCTACGACCAGCCCGGGTATCAAACCTGGGATCTTCTTGCTGTAAGGCGGCGGCGCTAACCACTGTGCCAATGTGCCGTCCACAGTATTAATATAGGGTCAGAAATTATTTATGAACATTCAGTAAACTCACACTAAACAGTAATCTTACATTCTCATCATCGCATAACAGCAGTCCTAATCAAATGTCCTAATCAAATCCTAACCTGACCCCTTCCAAAATAACATAAAATGGTGGAAAAATTAAAACCACAGCCAAAAGTTTAAAATAAAATGATAATACAAAGATTCATAAGACTAATCATGAATGTAGATAACCCCTTTGGAATATCCGTTATATACAGATAACCCTGTCTTGATGACCAGAACTCATCTTTTCCTTGGAAATCTCTGAGGAGCAATTTGAACTCTTCTTTGTTTATATGGCTGTGCTCATTTCAGTTACATTTATAGGAAAGTTTTGAGTCCAGCTTAACTAAAAACATGCTGGTATTAAGATTGTCTGATCTGTCAGTGGATGCGTTTGAAGTAATGATCACTTTTTGTGTTGGAGCAGTTTCGGTAAATAAAGACGTGGAGTCGCTCTGGCATAAATATTTACTTGGCTGTGACTTTCTTGTGAGACTTCTAAAGCCAGACTCCAGCTCTCTTATGAATCACACTCCGACACAGACTTTATAACATAAATCTAGAGACACATTAATCCTCATAAATAAATCTGCTGAATAAATAATGACAGCACTAGAGAACTGACGCCCGAGTTGCAAAGCCAAAAGCAAGGACACAGTCAGATTAACTGGAACTTAAAAATAGAGAGGGGGAGAGAATGTTGCACCAACAGAATTTCAGATTGAGATTACATAAAGAGCACCATTAGATAGCGTCTTTAGAGGCAGATCTGATAGTTCATGAGGAAAACATTGCTGTAAGTAAAACTCTTCCCACGCTCCCCAGCCACCGGGGGTTTGTGTGGGCTACAAATACACCAAATCACGTGACTCTTGCAGATTCTGTGAGTCTGAGAAACATAAAATGACATTTCTCAAGATCAAAATTGAAACAGCAGTGTGATCAGCCTTATGGTAAAAGTTTCACACTTGGGAGGTTTATAGAGAACTGGTCAAAAGTCTGGACGTACATGGTAAATATTTCTTAATGACATTTCGATATGATGGCTTATTTACTTACAGAGCTTTGTAGCGTAAATATTTAATTGCCATCATTTCCAAATCCAGCCTAACAACTGTAGTTTATCAAATTGTATTCTAGTTTAAAATTCTAACATGTGTCCAGCACACGTGTCCAGCACTTCTTCAGTACTGCTTGAAAAGCATCTCAGGATCGCAGGGCAGAATCATTTTTATTAAAGACATTTCGGTAGCTTTACAATTATGCAGAAAGGTATAGAACAGTATAAATAAGGTATGAGTAGGGTCCAAATGTTTATGGTACTATCAGGGCTGGGCAAAAAAATTGTACTTAAGTTAAAGCACTAAAGTAAATTAAGTTTAAAAAAAAAAAAGTATTTAAAATACATCTTCTTTCATCACATTGTTGCACTATTGCCACAACACTTACAATACCTAATGCCTCTGAGTAGCTTGTAGAACCTGTAGAATAAGGAATTGGTCGAATGTTACACAATGAAATACAACCCGAAGTGAAAAGAAGACCAGTCATGAGTTTATTTTTGTAATTAAACATCATGGTAATGTTCTGACACAGCTCTGGCAGTGTGTGCACACATACAGTATATGTGTATGTTCATCAGGAGGACAGTGCAATAGCTGTAAATGCAGCCTGCGAAGAACATAAAATGAACATTCCAACCTGCTTAAAACCCAGCTCTACACCTCTAGCTTCATGACTTTCCAACAGCAACAATATTTTCAGCAAGACAAAATACACAGAGCTGTCTGAACTTGAGTTTATAGTTACAGTCTACAGGTGTGACGTAAACCTACTGATTACTGATAGGCTGTTACCTGCCAAAAAACCAATCATGTTTTAGAAAAGTGGGAATAACATCCACTTCATCCACAGATTTGTAGTAACGAGTAACGAGAACCTTGATAGAAATGTAATGAAGTGAAAAGCACGGTATGTGTCTTTTTGCCTGGGGTTTCCAGTTTTGTCTAGCTTCTCTAAAAATCAATGTTGTATAGAACAGTGAACTACATTCCTGTATTTTCAAGTCTTTGTTAACATCTGTACACTCTTTCCGTGTTTGAACATGGGTCAGGTCGTGTTGTTTCTACAAAGAACATTAAAGAAGAGAGTTTGCATGCGAAGTCCATTTAAGGAACAGCACTAAAGACCCACATACAGAAACTGCCTCTAAATCAGCTGCATTATTAATCCCTGGCCTACTGAACTATGCCAGAATCTGGGCCATAACCCAACACCCTGACACACTCGCCCCACTTCAGCACACACACACAGTCTTACATGCAAATTCACACACTACAGCATATTGGCTGTATCATTGTATCATGTATCATTAAATGCCATTCTAATTATCTCGATAAACTATCACCAACCAGGAGTGCGTTTCCCAAAAGCATAGATGCTAACGTATTGCTAACTACATTAGCAACAATATGTTAGTTGCTAATGTACACTATGTTAGCAACTATCCTTTTGGGAAACGCACCCCAGGTTAGGAACAGTTTTGAAGTGCTTTCAGTTGCTTTGCTTTGCTTTAAGAGTATCCTACACTCTTAAATATATTCGAACCAGAAGTGGTTCTTCACAGTGATGCCATAGGGGGACCTTCTTTGGTTCTGCACTGACCCTTTTAGCGATTGGTTCTCTGCACAACCATTTATCATGAGGTGATCACGAAGAATTTTTAATGAACACGTGCTCATTATGTGCAATATGTAATAATTTGTATAATTTGTTCAAATGTAGTGTTTGGTAAAACTTAACAGAGTCAGTTTATCAATTACTTTATATAAATTGCAATAACTGATCTCTCGAAAAGATAGTGGCAGATATCATCTGTTAAAATTAAAAAATGCACCATAACAATCATTTCTACACACAGCCACAAGTAAATTAGTAGGTTAGGCATAGGGTCAGTAGTCATTAAGGTCATACTTTAACATAACGTGTAAAAAAAAAGACGGAAAATGTGTTGTGATATGTGCTCTCCAAGTTCTCCACTATTGAAGAACCAGTTTTTCTTAGAGTGTACAGCACAAATATAAGTATTACTATATGAAATATAGCATAACTCTTCCAGGTTCTATTTCATTTGGTCTACTAATGAGGACAGATCAGCAGTATTTATATTTCTGACAGAAGCCGCCCGTACCACGATCTCATCCCATCTGAGGAGTCGTGGATCACACTGAGAGGCAGGAGCAGGCCACGAGGTCAAATCCCACGGCTGCTCACTGATAGATTAAATGTTCCTGTTATCTTTGGTGCACTGCACCTTAAACCTGACAATGACTCCCATCACATTCACAAGTTCAGAGGCAGGTAGTAATGAGTTACAAGCTACGCAGATGAGTAAAAAGTTGAAGAACGCATAGTCTCCATATTCCTTTTTCTGAGCTGTAATTTTACTCTTACTCAAGTAAATATTTGAGTGCATTACCTACTTTTTACTCCACTACATTTTTCATAATGCCTTCATTACAACGAGTCTGTTCTCAGGAGCGAAAGTCCCTATCAGGAGAGAAATGCTCGGTTTAGAGCACGTCTCTGTCTCTAGGTGCACACAGAGTGGAATCACAGGCAGTGGAATACACCTACGTAGCTTCCAAAGCTCTAACACTGCTGTAGTTTCAGACCGGATTTAAAATGAGTGTTAATGGGGGGCTGCCACATCAGATGTCATTCACTCACTGTTTCACTCTCTCATTTATTCACTCACATACACCCACTCTCATTCACACTGTCTTTCACACACACCCACTCACAGTCTTCTGATAAGCTATGAGTAGCATGAGAAAATTAAAACAACTTACTGTTCTTTGTCTTTCTACTGTTTACATATTATTCCAAATGTACGGCAGACAAGAACAGCCGGCCGGAAATCTAAACTCTCTCTCTCTGAAACGTCATCGAAACCTTAGTGTGTTATGACATTACATGGTTGAAAAGCAAGAGGGGGCAGTTGGTAGCGTAACGGTTAGAGCGTTCACCCTGTGATTGGAAGGTCGCCGGTTTGAATACCGATTACCACTGAGGTACTCATGAGCAAGGTACCGTCCCCAAGCACCGCTCTCCTGGCACTGTCCATGTCAGCTGCCCACTGCTCCTTCACGGATAGGTCAAATGAAGAGGTCGCATTTCGTTGTGTTGTGCTGTGGTGTGTTCACAATGACAAATAATCACTCACTTTAACAGAATGAATTGTTTCATTCAAACTTGAAAGACAACTGATTTTTCTTGAAATATACCAAAATGAAATGCGGTTTCTAATTTGAGCAACTTAGTAACAAAGGAATTTTTTATTCTTACTTGAGAAATTATTACTTTTAAGTCACACACAAGTAACTGTACTTGTACTGAAGTAAATATTTTCTGTACTCTACCCACCACTGCTCAAGTGTATCTAGCACAGTATGTTTTCATTCTGTTAGTCTACTTGTTTCAGCCAAGTTTTCTCTTTTCTGGTTTTGAAGGTGTGGAATCAGATCACATGAGAAGTTGACTTAAACTGAAAGCATGTACATTAAGTGCACAAGAGCAAGTATGGAGAGAGGAGGGGTCTCATTCACCAACAATTTGTAAGGAGGAAAGATTTAAATGTTAAGGCAATGCATTTTGCGGTAAAATAATAGCTTATTAAATTGCCTAAAATTCTCATATTGAGAAATTCTCCAATATCATACTGTTTAAATGTAAACATTAATCGTTACAAGAAGAACATTTTACAATTTAAGAACACCTCATAATAACTTTTCTAAAGAATAAATTAAGAAAAAATGTTTTGTGATTTTTTGTGAATTAATTGTCATCACCAACACCAACATTTCAAAATTATGCTCAGTTGAAATGATTGCTTCAGTTTAAACTTGACAGTATGAAATTTCTTGAACATATCTGAGAGAACTTCTGTTTAGATGGTTATGAGTAACAACTTATCCTTTGTGTACAACACTTAAATCTTTCCATGACTTCAACATAACAACTTCAATCACTTCAAAAACCGTTTTGACCCTGAACCACTTCAGGCAATGAATTTGCACAATAATTTAACCCAGAAGGGTTTAAGAAGGGACTGTGGAGGCTGTGGAAGGTGATTGCATGTTTAGCCCTCTCCCCTCCATTTACTTGCCCGCATCTGTGCTGGTGGTCCCGTGGGAGAAAATGAAGGTATACTCAAATGTGTTTACTGCAGATTATTTTAATCACCATCTTCAATCCTTTTCTACCGCATTAGCACAACTTTCTCATCAAAGTCCAGCTACAGAGAGGGACCGAGGGCACCACTGTTCCTTGTTTTTATATGTAATTTCCTCCACATCTATAAGAAAGAAACAATCCCGGCGTCTATGCGGCGTTCTCTGAGCAGTGTGGGGGGTGTCCTGCTGTATAATTGACTGCCGCAGAAAAACAGAAGTTCATTTCCAGCTGTCTGTTGTGGTCCTGTAATGACTGTGCTGAGAAAATGAACGCTAGCGAGTTGTTATCATGTTGATTGGCTGGGGGCACGTTTGCTTTGCACGGCCGCCCATGTCTAAATGACCTTCAGGTGAGGAGCCTACAGTCATCAGGGTCGCATTGCCGTAAACCGCCTTTAGTCCAATGCAGAGTCCTGGCTTTGTGATACCAACGACGAGTGCGGAGTTCTCATTCATATTTTCTGTTTTTTCGTTCTTTAACAGGACCCAGAACGGCTCTAAAACATACTTTTTTGTGACCCAGGAGATGTGGAGGTGGAGGCGGATGACAGTTTTATACATATTTTTTTCTTTGGTAGGGTTCGGTTCCCCACATCACCGAAGGTAAATCTTTACGAGTCGTTGACGCACCATAGCACCCGCCAAGCAAAACCAAGAAGGTGAGTATAAAGACTTCTGTACGCTCTGAGATGACTGATATTTCGCTTCGAGTCAACATGCCCGGCCTTATCTTTTAATTAAACAAACCGTAGTAGAAGCCACCACAAAGAACAGCCATGATTTATTTTTTCCATGCTGTCAAATGGCCGGGTGAGATAAGGACAAAAATCAATTAACTCTGACAAAAAACGCTGCATGCTTGGCTAGATAGTGGAGCGAATTTTCGCCACGGTAGTATTTTTACCTGCCATTTTTTTTGACAAGGAGGTTGTTGTTGTTACATCATCGCCCGTTGCCAGAGGGCTACTCCGCTGCTGAAAAAAGGCATAAAGAAATAATTAGCCTTCCCAAACCTTTAGAAAGTCACTTCTGTGGCTACAAAATGGTGAGCAGAGACGCAGGAGTGCTGTGAGCGTTCATGTCCTAAAAAACAGCAAAAAAATGCAGTCGAGAGGGAGGGCATGAAATAGAAAAAGGCACAGGCTCATCTGTCAGGGCGTCACGCCTGCTCGCTCGGTCCAATTCTCATTTCACTCTTTATCGCAGCCTACTGAAGCCTGCACAGAGGAATTATCTGCCGCCGGCAGCCGACCGATAGGGGACGGAGGGGGGAGGACGGTGAGGACGGGTCCCCTGCTTCGCAAGGTGAGGAGGAAGGGGGAACGGCCAGAACCTGGGAAAAGAGGGGGAGCAGTGCCCGTCATGCCGTCGTCCACCATGCAGATGCTTGCCTTCGTGTTGGCGCTGCTTGGGGTGCTGGGCGCCACCGTGGCTACGCTGCTCCCCAACTGGAAGGTGAGCGCCGACGTGGGAACCAACATTATGACAGCCATTTCGCAGATGCAGGGGCTGTGGATGGACTGCACCTGGTACAGCACTGGCGTCTTCAGCTGCACACTCAAGTACTCTGTGCTGGCGCTCCCCGCCTATCTGCAGACCGCCCGGACCACTATGGTGCTTTCGTGTATGCTGGCATCACTGGGGCTCTGCCTGGCTGCCCTGGGACTCAAATGCACCCAGTGGGGGGGTAGTCACCGATCGAAGGGCAACACCGCAATCGCCGCAGGGGCTTGCTTCGTCGTCGCCGGAGTCCTGTGCCTCGTGCCGGCATCCTGGTTCACCAATGAGGTCATCACCACTTTCCTGGACTCCAAAGTCCCCCGCAGCAGCAAGTATGAGCCGGGCGGAGCGGTATACGTGGCGTTTATCTCAGCTGGTTTCTTCTTAGCCGGAGGGATCATCTTCTGCCTGTCGTGTCCAAGAAGAAGAGACAGTTTTTCGCAGTCTGGCTCGTTCTACCCAAGCAAGCCGCAAAGGCAGGAGCAGTCACGTCACGAGCAGCCAGACGTCGACCGAAGAAAACATCAACAACGGGAACAGCACAGCCAGACCGATCCTCCTCCGGAGGCGGAAGAGGAGGAGGAGGAGGAGGAGAAAGGAGACAAGCACTACAAAGAGAAGCCGTACCAAAAGACGCTCCAACCGGACGGGATTCGGCCGGATCGACCCAACCCTGAGAAGCTCCGACTGGAATTGGGGCCACATCGGTCCTCCCCATCCCGCAACCGAAATAAGAACACCAAGGCCCTGTACAGCTTTCAGGATTACGTGTAAAACTCGGAGTGGGCTTGGGGAATGGGAATGTTGAGTACATTAGAGTGAGACGAAGGGCCACCCTGCTTTGAGTGGGGGAGGAAGGGGAGGAGAAACATGCAGAAGGGCGATGGGTGAGGATGACAGCGTTTTCTTCCCCTTTGTTGTTTTCGTGTAGTGTGAGTGTAAAAGCACTGGGAGGTATTTCCAGAGCTTTGGATCATGAAAGCTAAGAACTGCATGTCCTCAGGCAAAACCTTCAACTCCGCAATAAGCTTTGAGAGTGGAGAAGGAATACAGAGCTTTCCTCAAAGTGCACAAAACAGCATCTTAAAAGTGCTTCGGAAAAAGGTAGAGGCTTTAATCGCCAAAGGCAGAAACAAAAAATGTGCATGTGGTAGCTGAAATCATGCAACTTTAAACATGCAAACCAATCCAATTTTTACCAAAATAAACTGCAGTGTCCTTCAAATCTTTAAGTCGATTAGTAACACTTAGCCCTTGCATGCTCTGTAGCTTGTTAAAAATGCAGAAGAGTGAATAGTTAGAAAATAGAAAAGCGCAGATAAATGTAGTCATGCCTAAGGCCACGTTTCACACCTGGTGTGCATAGCAGAATAAAATCTTTAGCTTCAAAAATTCCATAAAGATGTCCAGACCTCAGATGTCCAGTCCAGCTTTTCCCAAAGACTCGGTTAAATGAGAAAAGCAGAACAACACAGATCATCCGAGGTAATGATGCTCTTTGCTTTCCCATTAGGTTCGCTCCGGATGGGTGCACACTGTTCATTTTTTTGGGGGGAAGCAAACACAGATGCGTGTGCGACACACACACACACACTCATGCACACAAATCCGTCCCTCCCTCTTTCGATCCCTCCCACTCTTGCCGTGAGGGTAATAGGGTCTTGCACCCAATCATCTTTACTGTGTGTGACCGCCTGTCATTGCTGCAGGAGGCATGGCGGCGACTGTTCTGAGGCCAGTGGGACATTGTTTCAGATTGTTCTCTCCCTTATGGACAAAGCTGGACAGGAGAAAACCTTGGCCTGCCTTGGCCAAAAGCCTGGGCAGGAAAAAGCCCCCAAAATGCTGACCAGCATGTGGAACACTGACAGATTTAAAACCATTTTGCAGCAACCATTTCTAATAGAGAAAACCGATGTATTTTTTCACAGCATGCATAATATCACATTTTGAGGGACTAACTTTTGCTATGACGATGATGATAATACGAGCTCTCTGGAATAAACAGCCATGAAGCATTTTGGATGCACGTAAGAACACTGGCTTCTCATTGCTTTTTGATGTCCATCTACCGAATATTCTATGCAGAATATTTAGAATGTTCTCTGCTGAATATTCTCATAGGGTTAATAACAAAAGCCTTGACTACTAGACAAAACAGAGTCAACGGAAGCCTCCAGTGCTGAATATCCTTAAGAACTAGCGACTCTCACTGCACTGTGTCTTGCTTCCTTTTGCTTCGCTCTGCATGTAAGCTTGAAAAAAAGAAAAGATGCCTCAGGTCTAATCTCTCCGCATTCACAAAGTAGACTCTGTATGCAGATATTTTAATAGCACTCAGTCTGTTTAATTCTTCATTTTTGTTTCTGTTTTCAATATTCAGAAGTCAGGGAATATATGTATAATTTATTTGACAAATTGAGCTTCTCATTGTGAAATATTTTGTGCATGTATTTTATTTACAAAATAGTCATAAATTATATTTTAAAATATATGTATAAAATTGAGTACATATGATCTAGTATTAAATGACATTTATTATATATATGTATATGTGCAATATGGGCCATATATATTATATTATATTATATTATTATATTATATTATATTATATTATATTATATTATATTATATTATATTTTGACATGTATTTTTGACATGTATTCAACATTTAAACAATTACTTAAAGGGATCCTAAATTCATTTTTCTGTTCATTTGTTAAAATATCATTTTTGCAGTGACTGAACAAACATATATGCCTATAGTTTTGGCATAGAACAGTTTATTGAGCATTGTGTGAGTACTGTATGTTGATATGTTGAAAAACACCCTTTAATCTTTAACCCTTTCATGCATGAATGGTGAAATACTGATTAGAAGAAAAAAAATCCCACTGGGGTGTGATGTTAATGGAAATCTGAATTTAAATAGCTTGTCACTCACGCGGACAAAATGCATGAAAGGGTTAATTGACCTCACGGTTTGGTCTGGACTTCATAAGGGCTGGCTTTAGTGGTTCAGACGTTCAGGCTGCTGACAGCAAGTGTGTTGTCTCACAATTAAAGCACAAGCCTGTATGGAACATGTTCTGCCTTTGTTCTTTTCAGGCTAAAACCGTTTCCAAAAAAAAAAGGGTGAGGGGGAGGAAGTCTGACAGCTGAATTACTGCCATTCTGGAAGTGAACGTGAAAATTACAACCTCTTTAGAGACTAATGTTTCAAAAAGATGTGCCATTCAAAGCACAAATCAAACATCACAGTTCCAGCTCTTCATACACAAAGCTGGGGGGAATTTCTGCATGTCGAAAACAACTTCCAACAAAGACTTTTTCAGCAATTGCGAGATATTGGTGAGGACACATCACTATCGTCCACACACAATTCTAGGCCCTTGAGCTTATATGATTTTAAATGATTTTAAATTATATGATTTTAGCATTTTCCAACTCAAGCTCTTCTGTAAAATCCCAGTGGAAAAAAATCAACAAACATTTAGAAACTATGAAAGGAAAGGTATGGCTTTAACAAATGTTCATGTCTATTTATGGTCATATATCTGAGTTGCCATAATAAGGCAGTTTGCCCTCTATTATTCTCCATTCATATGAAAGTCTGTTAGTAACATGCTACTTTAAGCTTAACAAAAACATTCAGTCATTTAGGCCGTTTTAACCAGATGCCGTATATTTGCAGGTTTTCTGAAATTATACTCACAAAATTAAGCCAATCTGAAGGTGATTTTAAATATCTGTTATTTAAAGTAGTTGATCAAATGAGCTTTATCTTGCGAGCATCTATTTTTTATGTTTGTACACACCATATTCCAACACCTGAGGGAAGTGTGATGTACTGCTGTATTATAATCCAGTGAGCAAGTATTTAATGTCTATATTAATTTGGAGAGACAGAAATCATCTTTGAAATCCCTAACTGCTCTAATATTTGATAATGAATAAGGTAACTGCATAAAAACGACCATATAGCTTACTATCTAATTAATAATTTGTCAATGAACAATGATCAAAAAGGGGGGAAAATTCCGAGAAAAAACTCAGAAATTCTGAGATTAAAGTCGTAGATTTACGGGAAGAAAAAGTCTGATATTCTCTTAGATTAAAGTGGCAAATTTATGAGGAAAAAACGGTAATATTCTCAATATAATCAAATGACGCTCACGAAGACCTGCATCTAGAAGGTTAATAACCGTTTATTTTTGACCTTTTGGCGGGTTTTTGCTCTTTAACTAAATGTTTCGATTTTTTAAACATTATGTTGTTCGTAAATAATCAGCGAGTATTTAAGGGCACTTCAGTAGGCTCTGGAAATGAAAGAAAAGTTAATTAAAAGAATGTCTTCTAGCTGCTATAGTTTTTTCATTTACGGTACACATCGGCGTGTTGAACGCACCACCATTTTTCGCTAAACAATTCATGTATAGAACGATGACGTTCTGCTCGTGAAATCGTCGCATTTCCCCCAGAAAACGTCCAACTTCCTCGTGTGGGACGTTCAGTAAATTCAGAGCCCGCTTTAGCCATTTCATCGTGATTAATTCCACACAGCTGTACTGCTAACTATCCGCACTATGTGCTACACGGTGAACACTACTTGACTGTAACGTGTGTGGTGATGCGCGAGCTATGAGACGCAGCGGGAGGAACGGGGGGTCGCGAGGTGTAACACCGCCTCCCCGCGGGTCTCGGCAGCCCGAGCGGTTAACGGACCATTTACACGGCTGAGTGCGCGAGACCGAGAGCGCGTTCACACTCTCCATGAGCCCGCGCGCAGCGTCCATCAACACACCAGCGGCCAAGCACGCGCAGGTTCAGCTAATAGAGGTGGAAACTGAGGGTAATAAACAAACAAACAAACAAACAAATAAACAAATAAATAAAATGTATAAATCGAACTGTAATTGTAAGTATGCTGATTAATTGATTAATGAATTCCAATTCATTTTATAATTTCAAATTATTTTTCTTAAATAGATAGATAGATAGATAGATAGATAGATAGATAGATAGATAGATAGATAGATAGATAGATATTTAAAAGTATTATAACGGCAGTGTTTGTTGTTTGCAGTCTGAGTAAGAAAAACTACAGACACGTTATTATAATATCATATATCCTGTAAATAAGCTCAGGAAGAAAAACAAATGATAATGTGTGAAGGAGTGTGAAGTGTGCCAAGCTCCTCAGGCAAACCATGAGCATCGATAGACTACATATGAAAGAGCGCCATGACACCAACACACACACACACCCCCACCCATCTGCTTGTATAATAATGCAAACTGATCTAAAGAGCTTTGAAAGGGGGTCACTCTGCATATTTTTAGTGACTCATTATGAGAGTCGCAGTTTGCCTGTAGGCAGTTAGGAAATAAATGAGTAAAAAGGTCCCTTTTGTCATTTAATTGGTAAAGCATGACCAAGTATAAGAGTGTTTGTGTTTGTTAAACATTATGTGTTATTGTATGTAAGGAAAAACTGGTCTATTGATTGTATGACATGAAAATGCAGCCATTCACAAGGGTCTAGACAAAGAGAAATAAAATATCATTCTCTCTCTCTCTCTCTCTCTCTGTTACATATACCGTTATAATCACTATTGACAACAACACAAATAACCATGACAGCCCTCTTACTGTTTTGCAGAATCCCCTGCAACTTCCTCTTCTGATCCATTCACGCAGTACTGTGTATTAAACATGCAGGCATCACACAAACAAAAAAGGCAGGAAAAATGGAAACAAGTTTCCCCCACTAATGTTGTCTGCCTGCAAAGATTTAAAAAAAGCGTGGACTTTAATGTGCAGCATCTGACATACACTCAGGTCAATTTAACTACTTGGGTCTTGCTCAGATGCCCAGATGTCATCACTGGATTCTCACAATTAATCTTATTGTCACTAACACAGGGTTTTAGGCACTTTCAATGCACAATATACATTTTCATGTAAATGTGATTATTTTTTCCATTAGACATTTAGAGTGGAATACAATAGTGGAGCTTGGACTGTACACATATAGGGCATTTGAATACAATGTAGACCTTGTATATTGATTTAGCAATAAAAACCTTGAATTAGACATTGAAAATAAAAGCCAAAGAAAGAAAGACAGACACATAGAGAAGTTGGCGATATGTGTTATTTATTTCCGAACCAGCATATAAATATTAATTTCATTGTATAAATACAGTGAACCAGATCAGCATACAATACTCAATTAGCAACATGCAGTGGACAATATAATATACACAATACAAGACAATACACAACATGTACTACAATATAATCAGTATGTTAATTATGTTTATGGCACAAAACAGAAAGCCAATAAAGTGTCTCAGGAGCTTTCTCAACGAAGAAGACGACACATTACATAACATCTCTTTTAAATCAAATGAACTGCCTCCACTGCACTTTACACATCAATGTTTTGTGATGCACATGCTGCTACATGGACATTCTCATCCTCGCTACATTGAACCTGTCTCAGGAACATTTTTTTTTTTTGCAGATTTAGTATACAGTATAGTCAAGTTAAACTGCTGCTGATCTTACGCACATTTAATGCACAAAAGCACATTCCATGTTTGTAATTAACTCTGACACTGCAATTTTAAACACGGGGGCGCCTCAAGGCTGTGTTCTTTCACCTGTTTCGTTTCCTTATACACTAATGAAATGCAGATTATGAACTCGACCTGTCACTTGTACAAATATGCTTATGATATGGTGTTGGTTGGTCTTATGCAGGCAGTGACACTGTCAGCCAATCCACATATTTTAATTGTATTGGGCAGCTTATCAACTGGTGCAATGACTGGTGCACTTTTCATTGATGAGGGAAAGACTAAAGAACTGGCGATTAGGAGACATCATAATGCCTGCCTTGACCTGTTTTAATTCATAATCAACAGGTGAAGGAGTTCATTTACTTAGGAACCTTCTTTGACTACATCATAAGTTTTTCCAAGAACAGAGTTTACATTTTTAAAAAGACAATGCAGCGGCTATACTCGATTCATACTGTAGCCTATGTGGTTAGCAAGAAACTCTAGAGAATGTGTATAGGAGTCTGATTAAAAGTGTGATAACATTTCATATGTATACCTGGTTGAATTGTGAATATGGCCAGTAAAATTATTGGTGAAGAGCAGAGAGAGTTGGCAGATATACATATACAGATATACACAGGTGAGACATAAAGCCCAACATACTGTGTCTGACTGCTTAATTCACAATAGACCACTGAGGGAATCCATATTTGCGCTTTTACTTGTGTTGTGTGTGTGTGTGTTATTTTTTAAAAAATTTCCCTGTGGAGTCAAAGTTATTATTATTATTATTATTATTATTATTATTATTATTATTATTATTATTATTATTATTATTATTATTATTGTTATTGTTATTGTTATTATTATTATAGACTAGACTAGAAATGCTGTTTATTATTTAATAGATTGTCTGTTTAGAATTTATATATTGAGCAGCTGCTTGTTTTTTATAGTCTATTTATATATTCTTATTCTATGTGCCTTATCTATTGTTTGTACTTTGTAATAACTGTCGTCGTGTCTCTCTGTATGCTTGTTTATAGCAGGTATGACAATAAAGTTTACTTTGACTTTGACTAAAACTCCACTGATATCTCATATCTGCCCAGCTCAATACAGCCATGTAATGTTTATAAGTGGTCTGCAGGTGGCAGCACTAACTCGATATTTGAGGCTTGCCTTTGCTTTTTCATCCTCATGAAACATAAGGAGTTTTAAGTAAAAGTAAGTTAAATTAAAAGGTAATTGTTTATGAAAATTATTTTCTGAAAAGTACTTAAACCTGAATTTTTTTAACACAAAATACATATTTGTTGCTTATAACTGTACTAAATGTACTAATTCACGAATGCAAATTACAGGTGCACAAAATGACTAATGATCTTTAGTACAAACATTTTAAATAACTTAAAAGTGAGCCATACAGAATTATTATTTGAACAAGGTATTGATATGTCTTAACTATTTTACATATGCTATTGTATTTCCAGTTCACAACAACTGTAACACATTAAAATATCTGATCACACTTTTGAATTAGACCTCATCATGGAGCAAAACGTCTGATCTGGTTCATCTTTCCTGCAGAATTATATTCTACCTGCCAGAAATTGAGAGGGGCCGAGAGGACTGGTTTTTCTTGCCAAGTTCCACTAAGCAATGAGTAAAACACGTGTATACATCTCAGTCACGGCAGGTCACTTTGCAGTGAGACGCCTGCAGCTTAGAAGGAAAGCTGCCTTATAAATCATTCAGTAGTGCTGAGCAACATTCAGACCTGAGGCAGAACAACTTAACCCCAGTCTTGACCCAGCACGCTGCCAGGTAAATGATTAATGTTGGCCCAGATAGTTTGCAAGGGCCAGTCCTAGACATAGTGACCAAGGTGGGGTGGTGGAGGTTTTGTTTCATTAGGTGGTGTGTTCTTAAACCATCCTTAAGCAATAATATTTTATTTAGGTTTAATTGAAGTGAGTGCTTGTCATAGTGAACACTGCACAGCACAGCAAACCACAACAAAATGTAACTTCTGCATTTGACCCATCTATAAAGGCACAGTGGACCGCTTTTTCAGCAGTGCCTGAGGGAGACAGGTGATTTCATTCGAGTGATGTCTTAAATTCTAACTGCCACATGTACACGTCATGTCCTGTGATGTTTGCCTGTAGTTAATTTTTAGTTGCCATGTTTTCTGCTGTGCCTTCTATATAATGCTTGTGTTTCATACTCATGCCCAGAAAGCCCACCCATTTGTAGTACTGCAGGCCGTACCCACTGAAATCCTTGCAGAAGCCAAATTGACACTGCTAGATCAAACAAACTGCTTAGATCAACTGGACTTGAACCAGGACTTTGCACAGGTCCAGTGAATTCCATACATGACCAAATACACTGCAAGATCATCTGGGTTTTGCAGTGGCCTTATCACCTAAGTAATATTACAGTGACCTTTTAAACCTTAAATGGACATATAAAGGCTAAATCACTTTTAACACTTGCCCAGTCACACACTTATATTATTATATACTGTATTAATAACTATTATTGTATTCAGTCTCAGGTTATTTTTGACAATAATTTTATAGCATTTTATCTTTATATGTGTGGAAGGTCACTATTGGTCATCTCATTTTGGTCTTTAATTAGGGTATTATTTAAATTAATCATGTGCTAAGCCATGCCATCTGTAACACTGATTGCCAGGCAACCATTGATTAGCATAACTAAAGGAGGAGAAGTTATTACCATGCAATGAATCACTAATCATGTGAGTAATTTGTTAATTAAGGTGATATTTTGTTCTCTGTAGCACAATGAATTTAAAACAGGGAAAACATCTGATAGGAAAAATAATACAAAAGCATTCATGTGTTTCAATCAAAAAATGTGCTTCAAAATTCAACAAAAACACTGTACCCAGCTATTTTTGGATTTTCTGAATATATACGTGTTATATACAGCATGTACATTAATTATTTTCATTGTGAATTCATTGATCAATGTTTTCAGTTAATTTCTGTTTTAAAAAAAGTGGTTTATGTGAGATTTTCTATCTGTGGATGGATTTATATTAAATCAGTTAATATACAGATTATATAAAGTACTTATACAAAGTAGTCACAGTTAATTAGTGGTAACAGAGGCTGTAGAGAAGTTCTGCTTCTGTAAAATATTTACAGAATATGGCCAGATGCCATCTTCAGCCCCTAAGTGGCTCTTGGAAGTGACCACCTGGAGAGGAGATGAAAATGATAAAAGGTCTACAGGATGAGCATCAGCAGAAGACCCCGATTGCAGGACGGACCACATTCCTTTGTTTTCTTTGCACAAAAATTAGTTAATAACTGACATAAATGTTTGTCCAGCCCTACAGTATGTATTCTGGAGCATGGACTTGTTTTTAGAAGCTTCTGCATCAACTGGCCCACCATTAGCACCACATCGGCCATTACAGAAGAACTGTCACTGCGGGGTAGCAAAAACATCATGGCAAAGACGCTCTGACCCACTTTTGCTTCATGGCTTGCTGTCTCCATAATTGGAAGGATCTTCTCATATATCATTTGTTTAACATATCTATCTATCTGATAATCTGAATTTTGCATTTTGCATACAGCTATACAATAATACACGGTTATAACTGCATAAGGTGAATCTAGTTTTGTGAATGTAATATTTATTTTCTGAGCATAGGAGCTTTTAAAGCCCGTTCTTCCGAATTCTTTCCACTAAGAGGCATCCTTTAGCCATGTCATGTCGTTGTTGTTGATTCCATGGCACTGCATAGTCTTAAACTGGTTATAATTTCCCCCCAGAAACGTTAGTTTTGATTTGATAAAAATTATATATATGTGAATCTGTGGAACTGAGACACTGACTATGCAGTACCTATGTGGAGCGATCCGTTCTGATCGTTCTCATGTGTCCTTGTGAGTCGAGCTGCGGACACATGTATTCCAACATCATGGATGTGTGGAAAATGCGTCATGGATCTTACAGTTTTGTTCAAATGTTGTGATTCTATAGTCTTTCTCTAACGGAAGGCTAATGAGAACAGCCCATTAAACAACCAGAATTAATGTTGTGCTCAGATATTACAGCCAGAATTCAGAGAAGTATCCCTCCATTTTCCCCAGAACAACAACAATAATCTCATTTGATGTAGTAACTTTTTATATATCTGAAAGCAGCGAAACTGCTTTGTAAAGGGCTTTTAGCTATGGACCTTACAACTATGAAAATTGATCGTTTAAAGGAATCTTAAGCGAAACCTGTAAAACTGCTAAAGAAACGCACACAAATTGACGCCAGACTCTCTATTCGGGTTTATTAAAACTCCGTTTTCCGTAATCCACTCCGAGTTTTTGTGTAGACGTGGAGATTTGGATAAAAAGCTTGGAGCTGGCGCGCAGAGGGTTCGGCTTCCAGATGAAGTTAGCCCAATGTGGGATGGACTCACAGCAGCTGGTGGGCACGAAAAGTTTAACCCAGGAAAAGTTAAATGTTGAGAAGCCACAGACTTCATATATTTGTATATCTAAAAAAAAAAAAAAAACTTCCCCTTATCGTTATGTCTCTAGTTGCTGCTTCCTGTATTAACAGCCCATTAAATCCTCTAACGCCATGATAGGTAAGGTTTGGAATGCATTTTCCACAAAATATGGAAGCAGGAAGAGCAACTGATCTCCGATCTGCTGCTTTGCTCGGGGCAGGGAATGAATAATGTAGAGTGACACTCATAAAGCCCCTAGTTTTCCAACTTAGCGCAAGCAAAATTGCTTTTTAAACACAATGTAGGATTAGGAAATTCGTCTTCCCCGCATTCGAGTGTGACTCGAAGCATGGAAAACCAAGTTTTGCTCGCGAATCCTCATAAAGTGAAACATGTTGGAAAGCGGAGATCCCCCTCCTTCTCCTGACCATCATCACACACCTCCACAGCAACAGTCGCAACCATTCAATCAATTCCAAGAGCATCAGCACCGTGAAATCCAACACAACATCCACAAGCCCAAGTCGTGCGTGCGAGGAGACTTTGGAAATAAGACGACATGGTGGGAAAGGGGATTTTTTTTTCCGGGAAGCGAGCCCTGAATAAATGAGCGCTGAATAAAAGTGGAGAGGGCGAGCGGCCGTGCGAACGCGGCGGCTCGGATGGGCAGCGGGTACGAGCGCGCCAACTTTGGACCAACGAGCGACGACGTCGGCGGCGGGGAGCGGGCAGAAAGTGGTGGGAACAGTTGGCTTTTAGAGTTTAATCATTATTACGGGAATGGAAGAGGAGGGCCTTGCTTTGATCAACATGGCGGACAACAAAGCCCTAGTACGGGTATGATGATGCATTCGGCGCAGAACAACATGGATCAACTGCAAAACTCCCACGAAGAGTACCACAATAACCCATACAACCACTATCCGAACTACCGACCGGGCTACGGCGGGACTGGATATGGAATGATGAGTCCATCGCGGCAAGGGAACGCGATGGGCCCCGGGAGCAACTCGACTGGTCACGGCAAAGCTGCTATGGCTTCTGCCCCGTCTCCTGCTGCAAATGTCGGGGCATTCCAGCGCTTTCCGGGCCAGAACCAGCAGCACCCGTCCGGCGCCACGCCAACTTTAAACCAGCTCTTGACATCCCCCAGCCCGATGATGCGGGGATATGGAAGCGGCTTCCAAGATTACAATACTCCGTCCGCTCAGCAACAACAACAACAACAACAACCGGGCATGGGGCTGGGGAAAGACATGAGCTCCCAGTACGGCTCTGCGAGCCATAGCTGGGGAGGGCAACAAAGAAATCACCCGGCAATGAGCCCGGGCAACAACGGACAAGGAGGCAACAGATCCCAGGTAGAGTCGTGCCAGACGGGTTTGTTGTTTGTGTGCGTTGCGGTTGTCAAAATGTGTCTTCGATTGCTCGGTTAGCTTCGCAGCTAGCCAGATAAGTGGCCTGGTGCTAACGCTCTGGCGCTAGTGATAGTGCTAACGTTAGTGTTTTTTTTTTTCTTCTAAAAAAACGATGGTCAAAAGAGCAAGGGCGATCGTGGCATTTTTCCACTTGCGTCCCAAAACGATGCATTTGATCGTTCTGGGTTCGGCTCTGTGTATTAGGTACACGCGTGCCACATACTTGTGTCCATCCGCTGTTTGACAGATGTCAAGCTATGTCCAAGGTGACTTAGCCAGCTAGGCTAATGAGCTAAGTTAGCATTCTGTTAGCTCCATTCCGCCTGCGTTATTCGAAGCGAATTGCGCTTGTTAAGATAACGCTATCCATTAACGACAAGTAGCAACACGTCATTCATTCGCCTTGAAAACGGACTTGTGTTTAACCTCATCTTAACCCTCTTTGCCAATGTAAAACCCAATTTTGCTAAGCAGATACATAAAACAGCAGTAACACGACTTTAGACATAAATCCTAATTTTCACCACGGTGCTTATTTAAGACCTTTACGACTAGGCGGAACATTCTAGCACAAGACTGGCTAGCTTGGCTGTATCGTCTAAGTGCATGGACACAAGCTAATATCACCGACCCGCTCTTTCACCTCCTTTTGAAACCGTTCTCATTTTATTGGCATATACGCCTTTCTAGTCAGAAAACATATAATTATACATTTTTGTGACAGAGTTGACATTATAGTACAGTTCGGAGCGAAATATGTGTCTGAGGCTGCGTAAGTTGTGGCGCTAATGCTAAAGTAAAGCTAACTCAAGGACTGTCGCTGGCTAGCTAAGTTAGCCCAGCTAGCCGTCTGACATGATGTTTTTTGGCCCATTACTGAACCAGACGCGGATACTCCCAGAAAGAGTTCCCCTTTGCTACTCTTCAGATAAAATTGGTATAAGTTGCAGGTTTATTATGTTGTGTAGTCAAAAATGTACGTAAAAGTCTGAAATATGATTCCCTCCCCCCAAATTCTGACGAAATCTCTGTCAGCTAGCTATTTCGTAAGTCGCCTGTGATTATTCTTAGTTGCCTGAGATGTCAGCAGTGTGGAAAAAGGGGAAGTAGGGGCTTGCTTGAAACGTTGACGTTGAGATAAGACATGCTAATACGTTATAGAAAATAGAAATATTCCATTTCATCGGGTTCTCTAACGATGCAAGACTTAATAACTTTGGTTAAGGGTTGCTCCCTCAGCATAGCAACAAGACGTGATAAAGTATACCTGATTATAAATGAAAATATCTTGTTAAAAAAGTAAAAAAAAAATATTTTATTCTATATAATTATTGCATTAAACCGTTATTCCATAAGTGGAAACACCTTTATTATTATTATTATTATGATGAAGTAGTTTGGTATTTCCCCACAGTTCAACAGTTTCTCTTGTGGATTAGTATTCCGGGGGAATGTGATGTGGTGCTTTTTGGCCGTCAGCCCTCCTCAACAGCACCTCTGTGGATGAATGGCCCTGACCTTCACACATGCAGATTAGCCATGTGCTCACTGCTGTTATCCTCAGCTATCTCAGCAGGAAATGTATAGAGCGCTTGTCCTCCTGCGACCTGGTTATTCCCAGGGCCTCTCTGGGCATGAGCCGCCTGAAGGAGGTGCCATGACCCTAAATGGCCTTTAGAAATTTCACTCATTCTTATCTTGCTGCCTGGTGAAAAATGTGAACAGTGTATGAGTTGTATTTATAACGTCTTGCTAGCGAGGCATATGTAGGACGTGGATTTTGCTGTTTTTGTGCTATTCCTGACCTGTCTTTATTCTTTATTCACATGCAGATACAAATAAGACATGGAAACCTAGAAATATGTTTTACTTATAATAACATGAGAAATATTATATTTATAGAATGTTATGCAGTAATTAAAAAAGGGCAAAACAGCTGGTAGCATAACGGTTAGGGAGTTGGCCCCATGATCAGAACGTTGCCGCTTCAAGTCCTGGACTGGTAAAGGTACCACTGAGGTACTCATGATCAAGGTACCCTCCCCAAGCACTGTTCCCCAGGCGCTGCCAAAAAGCAGCCCACGGCTCCTTCGCTGATAGGTCAAATGGAGCGGTCGCATTTCTGTTTTATGGTCGAGTAATTCTCCGGTTCTCCTGATTACATTTTCATAGAACTGCATACAGAACATAAACATTACACGGATTAAATAAATAACTAAGTATTCTTTCCCCTTTGGGAAATCTCATCCCTCTGTTAATAGTTACTTACTGGAAACAAAAACTCTTTCTTTAGCTTTTTTTAAGAACAAAATTTCAGGGTGATAATAAAACTAGTAAAGCTAACTCAAATTAACAGCAATTCTACCTAGAATATTATTCAGTTAAAGTGAATAAATATACATAACAGTTAGGTTCAACTTCCTGCCTAAATGTGATTACTTATTGCTCTGTGTGTTTATATTTATGTGTATATATGTATATTATATATATATATATATATATATATATATATATATATATATATATATATTATATATATATATATATATATATATATATATATATATATATATATATATATATATATATATATATAAATATAATATATATATATGTGTATATATAAATATAATATATATACATATATATATATATATATGTATGTATGTATATATATATATATATATGTATGTGTATGTATGTGTTATATATATATATATATATATATATATGTATGCATACACACATATACAGTGCAGAACACACCATGGCCTGATGTAAGTTGCTAGCGGTACATTTTGGGGTCCACTACCCAGCCCTGTTTTGTAGTAGTCAAGAACTTGTAAAAGAGAGAGCTTGTGAAAGAGAGAGAGAGGGTGAGTGAAAATTGCAATGTGCCAGGGCATGGCTGCTGACACTTAAACTGGTAGTTTAAAGTGCCCTCGCGAGCGTTCTCAATTGCACACGTTTTCTGTAAGTGCTGCTTCAATTGCCCTGAATTTGGCAGTGATATGAGAAGATTAGCTTGGATTGCTCTCGCTCTTTTGGCAAAGGCGACTCACTCGAGACTCAACCTGACTCTCCCTATCAGCGGATGGCACACTGCCCTGAATTTTCTGCACTTGCCAACCAAGTCCTTTAGGTAATGTCTTCAGCTCAGTAATGTCTGATGGGAGAGCAACTCGGGGCAGCTTTCAACTGTATGTCCAACTTAATGCAATGGAACAAAATGGCGTTTGTCCAGAAAGTCAGGCACTTAGTACATAGGAAAAAGTGTAAAGAAAGTTGCAATATGTTTGTGTGCAGCACACAACAAAATATTGATTGTAAACGGTAATAGTGTGCATGTGTTTACATGTAAATACTAAGTAATGATGGGTTTAAAGTACAGCAGAAAATTATGCAAATATTTCTAGTTAATAACAGCTGTAACTATCGATTCTTTTCGTAATCGAGTATTGTATCGATTCTTTTCATCAATTAATTTAGTAATCTGATAAATTATTTTTTGAAAAACAGAAAAACAATGTTTTTAGGCTTATTCTAGTGTGTGAGTATAAGTTAGTCAAAACACTTTATGTTGTTGTGTTCATGACGTCCTGCACTACTCAAATTTGTCATAGTTTGATGTGTAAATGCTGGCTCAGTTATGAAATCAGCACATTTCTATTGAAAACTGACTTGCGCCTGTAGAAATGTTTAGTTTTTTAACTTCATGTAAAATAAAAGAGAGGAAACTGCAGACATAACTACTAGAAATATTTTGTCTGTTTTATTGCCGAGTTGCAGAGTTTTTATTATGCATTCTATGGCATAACATTCTATGGCTTAACATTCTATTGCGGAAACACTTCTTTTTTTGGTATCCATCAGAATATAGAATGAATTGTTTGATAAATAAGTGTTCTATATTTTTTCTGTCCTATTGATTACACTATAACATTATACAATTGGAAAAAAAATCTGATCAAATGAAGAAATACTGAAGTTTTGGGTCATTTTGACCCAATTTGATCTATAAAATAAGCTGCTTTTGGCATTTCTGGAAGACAACTACATTTCCCACACTCCCCCGCACGCCACTGGAGTAGCATCACAAAGTTTTGGGCACACGTTGCGGAATAAACTATGGAAAATCTATGGGAAAATCTCAATAAATGGCTGTATTGTGTGTAGAACGCTGGTTGCTGTGGTTATTACAATAAAATATGGGTTTTGTCCGTAATAAAGGGGACGTTTTGACTGAACTGGAGCGTTTTAGTGAGTAATGGCGCTCATGCGCATGTTTACACCAATAAGCGTCCCTGTGAAACACAAGCAGTGCATGCTCTAGCAAGTGAAATGAATTAAACGATTCGATTCTAGAAAATCTGCCTTGATCATTTTTTTGTAATCGAATTATCCGTGTTATTCGAATAATCATTTCGGCTCTAGTTATAATTCTGTTTAAGATCCCAGATCTAGATCATTTGCATAGCCACTGAATGTCTTAAAACACTCCAAATGATGTGAATTAGCACGAGCATTTTGTATTTAGCGCAATTGCAGTGTTTTCTGAGAAATCACCCCTATTTTTCCCCACCTTGAAAATCCATACTTCTTGAGAATCGTATTGGTTTAACACATTTTCAGAAACGGGCTTGTTAAAATGTATAGTAATAGTGCTCTATCATAAGAATGCCGGTGATGAATAATATAACACAGTGCTGTTTTGCTAAACCTCTGCAATAACCTCCAACAGGTGGCACCTATGGACGCAATGGCCATGAAACGCTCCCAGATCTACACCATGGGCACCAGCCCTTATTCCCAGCAGCAGCCAGGCGGATCTTTCTCCGGCCAACCCTACGGAGCGCCCGCACCACACCGGTACCCAATGGCAATGCAGGGGCGTGGCCAGGTTGGCATGGGAGGGATGCAGTACCCACAACAGCAGGTATGGGCCGCCCAGGATACCTTATGGCTTTGTGGTGTTGCATAAGACTGATGATTTGCATGCTTTCATGGGATATGGAAAGCAGATAAACCGGTTTTTAACTGTTAGTTGGTCCTGGGCGCTTGTGCCGTTCAGTGGAGTTTGCATATTCCTGTGTGTGTGTTGTGGGTGGAGTAGTAATATACTAAAAGCAAGGGTCCCTGGTGGCTCTTGCTGAACCTGATGTCTATCAGAGCAGATAGGGCCGGATTGGTTTGTCTTTTTCTGGGTACACACTTCACAGATGTACAGTACTGTGCAAAGGTTTTAGGCAGGTGTGAAAAAATGCTGTAAACAAAGAAACCCCAGTCTGCTTTGAAGTCTTTGTCTGGGAGAGACCTTGCTGATGCAGTATGACTACCTTGTGTCTTGTTGCTGTGCTCAATCTTGCCATGATATGAAACTGTCTTCCACAACCTCACCTTGGTAGCAGAGTTTGGCTGTTCCTCACCCAGTTTTAAGCCTCCTACACAACTGTTTCTGTTTCAGTTAATGACTGCGTTTCAACCTACGTGTGACATTGATGATCATTAGCACCCGTTTGGTATAATTGGTTGATCACATACCTGACTATAATCCTACAAAATCCCTGACTTTGTGCAAGTGTACCTAGAAGAATTGATGCTGGTTTGAAGGCAAAAGGTAATAACACCAAATATTGATTTGATCTAGATTTTTCTTTTGTTCGCTCACTTTGCATTTTGTAAATTGATAAAAATAAACAATTATTATTTATATTTCTGAAAGCATTCTTTGTTTACAGCATTTTTTCACACCTGCCTAAAATATTTTGCACAGTACTGTATTTACACTGGCCTGCTGGTTAAATGCTGTGTTGCTCTGTAGACAAGTCTATAAAGTGTCTTCTCAAAAAAAAACCCTAAGGATTCATGTGCCTTGGCTTTGGCTACAGTATGAACATTCACACCATTCATCAGCTGTTCTTTTCCATAGAGAATTTTATTTCCTAATCTACATAGGAGGTGGGCATTTAGGGCAGTAGGGCTCCATCTGATTGGCCAAATACTGTATATTGTCATGCAAATTGTGAAAGCATAGCACATACCAGTTATGACAGTTCAAGCGGTCTTGGTCACATGTATATAGCACAAGAACATAACTTTTCAATATTAACACAAGGCTCAACAACACACCACAAAGCCACGGTTGGGGGCAGTTGGTACTGTAATGGTTAGGCGGTTGGCCCTGCTATTAGACAGTTGCCGATTCAAGTCCCGGCCTGGTAAACGTACCACTGAGGTACTCGTGAGCAAGGTACTGTCCCCAAGCACTGCCCCCGGGTGCTGACAAAAAAAAGCTGCCCACTGCTCCTTCACGGATTGGTCAGTTGGATAAGCAGAGGTCAGTGTTAACAACGACAAATCATCACTCACTTAATTTTACTTATCTAAAGGAGCTAAGGAATGAGTTTGCATGAAATAATGGATTTGTGAATGACAAATGTCTGATCAGCAGTTACCCAGAGCTCTACTGTATGTCCATGTTTGATTAAACTGTGCAAACACCCTGCGCTCTTTGATGACGTCATTTGTTGCTTAATCCAGTTCTGTCTATTAGTTTGAAAACAGATGTGTCCAAAGTAGCCATAGTTATGGAAAAATTGGTTACATTTTTTAAAACCTGTGTTACACAGACCTCTCTTGCGTTAGTGTTGCAGTGGGGTTCAACACTATTAAACTGTCTTCAGTTCACATCATTGCTTTAAACCTGATGCATGGTACACAGCCGTATGTCGTCTCGAACATCGGTCATCCCCTCCACTACCTTCCAGGCCCTGTGCTGGTACTTTCTGATAAGATAACCTGAAAAACTGCCTGGCAAGCGTCGGCTTCATCAGGTTTCGCAGCGCAAGCGCCCGCGGTCATGGCCGAAAGATCGACATCAGCGCTGAACGAGTTCTGCCCCATGGCGTGAAGGAATGGAAAAAGACACGGTGACCAAAGACCACATCATCGCTCGGCGGTCATCGCATAATGAGATCATTGCCGGCTGGAGTGTTTGTGTAATCTTTAACCTCAAGGAGGTTCGTGTGACGCCGGCGTTGTTATTTTCGCTCTCAACGGCCTGAGAGGCTAGTAATGACTTTTTATCTGCCGAGCCCCTCAATGGCCGGAGGACCGCTCTGTTTATGACCTTACCTGAAATTGGCCACTTGGCCAAGGCAGATGGCGAGGAAACCCTGCTGTTCTGTTGGGTATGGGATGGCGTGAGGTCACACACAACTGGTCAGACACAAGGACAGAATGTTGTTGTTGTTGTTTTGGAGCTGGGTCCGATGACCAATTTCATGCTTGAAGGACCAGCTGATGTTGAAAGGAGCCTTATTTTCCAGTTCTAAAAAATGTAGGGCTCTATGGATTCTGTTTCATATGTTACATTTCCCGTTTATAGTTATACATTTTCCTTTCTGCTTAATCTTTTTATTATTACACCTTTATGTAATTTGCTTATTTAAATAGTTCGCCTTAGTAAAGTATCCAATGTTTAAGCTGATATTATGATTTGATCAAATGTAAAAATAAAAATTTCTGCTATTTTGTGGTAATGTAGTCAAAATGGTGCAATGTGACATACATAAATATATCATGAGCGTTATGTAAAAACTGTAAAAATTATGTTGTGAGGTCGACCGATATAGTTTTTTCAGGGCTGGTGTGAGTGACAACAAGGCTTCAGCGTTGATTGGCTACTACTCTTGTGACATATAGCCAGTCAGAGGCTGATGTGGTGGGGAAATGAAATGAAGCGACGAGTCGAGAGCAAACGGCACAGAGAGAAGAGACGGCAGTGGAGCCACAGTAGCGCACCTTGTAATTACTTAATATCGGAATTAATCAAAATTAAACGCTGACTCGATAAACGATAATCGGTCGCTTCTTAGCTATCTTTTCATATATTATGGGACATAATGTGCAGCCATACATTTGCTGCTAGAAACAACTTTTCATTGGGATATTGATATTCCGATTGGCTCTTATTTTAACCACTTAAATTAGTAAGACCTATTATGAGGGCTGGGTGATCATGCTTGGAGATTTAAAATCAGTCTCATAAATATTGACGATGTATTGCTATATTGAAAACCTATTGTGATTAATGAACGATTTATTATTCGTTTTTTTTGTTGTATAGGATGGAAGCGTGTGACAGGACATGTCAGTATCATGAATGCCCACACTGCAAATTAATCATATTAATTGACATGGCCAAGATTAAGTCGGAGAGAGATTCTAAATGACAGTTTCTATACATTTTTAGCTAACTGCCCAGACTTACCAACATGAATCATTTATCACTCGTGCGATGGGGACTCGTCGATGGATGTACCGGAACTGAACGGGTAAAACTTCCAATCTGAGTTTGTGTAAAAATTCAGGTTTTAAAGTGTAGAGTCTGTTAAATCCTCTGAGACTTGATGAAAATCTGATGCATGAGCCCCTGAAAAATGACATTTGGAAAAAAAAATCGACCCTTTGCTAGAGCTCAGCCTGAAGTCTCGAGTGTCAGGAGGCTTCATTGTTATCGGAGGAAGGCGGTGAAGGTTCCTCGTTCTCTCGCGAGGCCAGTGGAGAGTGTCTGAACACACACAGGCGGTTGAGCAGCAGTTTCCTGGCAGGTGTGCTGAAGGCTCGGACAGCTCCTGCACGCCGCCTGTCACAACACTGTCAGCACACACCAGTCACCAGTCGCCTCTGGTGCTCCCATTAACCAGCCTGACCACTGGTCATCTCCTCAGCACCAGCACCAGCCCCTGTCTTCCTCCTACTGCCCCAAGCACCAATCCGCTCCCGGGTGGAGGAGGCTGAGGCTGCTTAATTAGACCATAGAACTGCATGACTCGATTGGAAGTGCAGGTTAATGATTAGGCATTAACAATTTATTTACATAATTATGCATTAATTTATTTAATGAATGGCAGTGGTCTCTTTTTGCTGTGCACTGCCAATTTTTGATAGTTTCTTGATAGATCCAAATTGGTTCTTGCTAAATTATAACTAAGAATCGAACGATTATCAGCCGAGATTAGGCATTTTGCCGATTATTGGTATCTGTTTATAATTTCATCACTGATATTAAGTAATTACAAGGTGGTCTACTGTGGTTCCACTGCCGCCTCTTCTCTCTGTGCTGTTTGCTCTCGACTCACTGCTTCATTTAATGTCCCCACAACAGTCTCTGATTGGCTATATGTCACACAAGAAGTAGCCAGTCGATGCTGATGCCTTGTTGTCACTTACACCACACTCACACAATAGCGCAATGTGAAGCTCCGAGAAGGAGGAGAGGAGAGAGGTGAGTTTCACCTGAGCTTCAGCTGTTTGGAAATTTTAAAAAAATTTGAATTCCAAATATCAGTAATTGGCCCCTTTAACTAGCAGTAATCGGTATCGTCATCGGCCCTGAATAACCAATATCGGTTGACCTCCAATTATAATAATATAGGACAGTTAGTTAGAGAGTTAAAGTCTTACTTAATCATTTTATTATTAATATTAATTGCAGTGAAAAGTATGATGATTTGGGCAGCGCTGGTGCTGGTAGAACAGGGAAACTTGCCCTTTTTTAAGTGACTGGAGGTTGGATGTCCTCTGTTTTGGATAATGTTTGCCTTCATTTTTTCAAGATTTTAGGTTTGAGTTTCGTTCTGGTAAATATGCACTTCAGTGTTTCCATTGTAGACATTTTTGCAGTGGTAATTTTAGGACCCATTTTAATGACACCTTTTTGCTTTTTCATGTATTGCTCTTGTATACATTTAGATTTCTGTGAGAATGTTATACGAATGCTAGAGGACTGTGCAACATGGCAGTTAGGTTTATATATAAAATGCTCCATAACTACTATTTGAAATCAGAGAGCGAGTTAGAGCTGAAAAAAATGGTAGAACAAAAGCTGTGTTTAATGGCCGTTTGGGAATACTAGTGACATGGGTCATTCTGGCTCAACTCAACAAATATTTGGTATTTTACACATGTCCATCTTAGAATGGAACCAGTATTTCATGTGGTTTAGCTGATGTCGTTTAGGACTTAACGTGGTCTTGAAATTGAGATTTTGAAATGCTTGGTCAGCCATGTTCAGATACTGGTATCTTTGCAATGGTGGCACATTGGGAACTGAGCAAATTGGGAAAGTCTTTGCGATAATTGGACAAATGCAAGTCCTTGGGATAATACAAGAAAAATATGCATTTATTTAGCTTTTAACATGTGCCTAACTTAAGATTAAAAAATCTAAGCCATTTTCAATTCTAGCCAGTATTCCGAAGGCTGTACCTCTGTCAGAGTTGTTAGCGTTGTCACCACGCTTTTTTATAATTTAAATTATAATCAAAAATTAATTATAATAAATAAATAGATTCTAATAAATTATACTAAATTATACTTCTTTGTAATTTTTGCACTGCCGCCACTTATTTGCCCAAACATTGAACATTGAATGTATAAATAGACCAGATACAGAATGTTTTCATATTGAAACTGTTTATAACCTCCTGCACATCCAGTGTAAAAGTCAGTTTCCACTTTTGTAGGTAATACTGCATCCGAACTCTCTATCCAATCTCTATCTACCTCTATCTCTATGTCTAGTTCTAGTTTAAAGTTATATTTAATATTCCATGTCTAGTTTAAAATGTATATTTTGTATTTTATTTATAAATTCTTTATTCCATGTGCCTTAATTGTTCTTTGTTCCCTATTTCCTACCGCACTGTAAAAACTGGAGCCACGTCGTCTCGTCTCTCTGTATATCTGTACAGTATATAGCAGAGATGACAATAAAGTTGACTTTGACTTAACATTTATTCATGACTCCATAGTAAGGTTGCACGATATGATGAACTATATTGGATGGCGAAATTAAAACATCTTATCGTTTCATATTATCCTCTATCATTTATTTTGTGGTGTTCCAGAATATACAGTTTGCGGCAATATTTTTTTTTCAAGGTTTGGATAACTGTTTGCATGGCGCCACATGGATATAGGCACTGAGATTACTATGGAGTTATATTTGTGGCTTAATTCTGAGCGCGTTGTTCAACTTGCACAAGCAAAATCTCGGCCAACTCTGCCTACATGCACGCTTGAAACACTCCACCCAGATCTAAAATATGGCATTAAAAAAATGTGTTTTACGGTCAGTTGTGTAAAAATGTTGGCAGATTTTGGCACCTTTGGCGTTCCATATGAGCACATGTGGAGTGTTTCAAGTGGCGTGAGCACAGACACATGAATTTGCACTGAAATGACAAAGAAAATGACTATATTCTGATATATATTGTTACCGGGATATGAAATGACGTCCGTCAGGTATATTCTTTTATAGGCTTATGCTGGGTAGACAGTGCTGACTCAACAGCGATGTCAGCAGGAGGTGGGGAACGTCTGGTGCGCCGTCATCATTCTGACTGTTGTTGTTTTTCGTGTTTGGCCTGAATGATGAATGCAAATGAGTCCAGATGAGGCACAGCGGGTGTGCCAGCACCAGCTGTTCCTCCGTAAAGCTGTTACGTAAGAGCATCAGTATGGGAAGGAGGATAAGGCATTGCTATGATGTCAGCATCACACTCTCAGAGATGTTCCCACTTCTCAGCAGCGGGTTATGAGGGTGTTGTGCTATCGCTCTTCATTTGCCTCGTGATACTCAGGCCCGCGTGTTGCTGAGATTGCGGTTAGGGAAGGCGCCGTTTGGCCTTGCTCACGGCATATGGCATCTTCTGCACTCGTTCGCTCGTCTTTTCTCCGCCCTTGGTGCAGCGCATGGCGACGTAAACCCACAGCATTTATTTTATTGTTTAATTCGCAATATTGGAATCGTATCCGAATCGGCCGATAATTGCTTTTTTTTTAAAGTCGCTGGCACCAGACCGATGCTTAGATTTGCCCGATACTTACCGCCGATATTTTATGATGCATTTATTGTACGTCAGAAAGGTAGAGCTTGTGCCAGCCATGTCCAAAGTCCGAGATGGCATTTAGTATGGTCCGCACCTTCTGTCTTAAAATGTATGGTGTTATTTTGTGGCAAAATTCTGAGCATGCAGTGGAACGTTTGCAAGCGAAATCTCTTGTGGTTACATGCTCAACTCCTGCACACGTGAAAAAAAAATTGAACTCAATTGCGTGTGTAAGGAACAACAGCAAATTCCACCACTTTCACTTTTGTGGAGATTTTCTGAACGCCTGATAACCAAATTAGCACTTTGGTTTTGTTAGGGAATGCCTGTTAAAAGCTAATGCTGCTCACAGGCTTCTTTTTAGTAGCATATAGCGTGTAGCTTAACACTGCATTGTTACAACAATAACATAATTTTTCTTTCTTTGTACAAAGAAAAGTAATTTCAACTATCAGCTGTTTCTGATTAGCCATCAGCAACACCTGGGCCACTTGGAGCGGTCGGTGGCGTAACGGTTAGGACGTTTGCTCTGTGACGTTTGCCGGTTCGTATTCCGGACCAATAACGGTACCACAGAGGGACTCATGAGCAAGGTACCGTTCCCAAGCACTGCTCCCGGGGCGCTGCCCATGTCAGCTTCCCACTGCTCCTTCACGAATGGGTCAAACGCAGAGGTCACGTTTTGTTGTGGCGCACTGTGTGCTGTGCTGTGTTCGCCATGACAAATAATCCCTCACTTTCTGATTAGTGTTGAATTCTCACTAGTGGCATCTGATAGTCTGCGGTGTCTATGCAATGCTTTGCCACTGCAGCACAGTGTGCTCATGGCTGCTGCGAGATGGAGTCAGAGGATGAAGTCCACCTTGGCAAAGATGAAAGTAAAAATCTTGTACTTGTGGCCACGAAGTAGCTTCGATGTAGTTGCTTCCCCAGCATTGGATACATGTCAGAATTGGTACAAAGCTACAACCGGACCTTGTCCAGTTCATCATCTGTGTTGTGTGGACTCTCACACCAGCGCCTCTCTCTGCTTTGCGTCCCCCAGCAGGTGCCAGCGCAGTATGGGCAGCAGGGTATGGGGAGCTACTGCCAGCAGGGTCAGCCTCCATACTTCAGCCCACCTCAACAACAACAACAACAACAACAACAACAACAACAGCAGCAGCAGCAACAACAACAACAGCAGCAGCAGCAGCAGCAGCCTGCCACACCACCTCAGTCTGCATACATGCAGCCCCGAGCTCCACCTCAACAGGTAAAACTCCATCCTTCGCTACCCAGAATGCATTTCACGTACACTAAAGGGGCCACTGCTGTGGGCTTTGGCTCAGGAATGAAATTTTGGTTCATTTCACTCGCGTGCTCTAGTGAGTGAAATGAATTAAACGCAGCTTCGATTCTAGGAAAATTTGCCTCGACCATTTTTTTGTAATAGAATTGTTCGAGCTCTACTTTACCGCAGTGCCACTTCCCATGCGTAACCAATTGAGCGTGCGCACATTTACAGATCGCCTCTACAGAACGGCTAATGCCACCGATACCCAGTCCAGCTGTTTGAGTCGTTATCGGACCGATAGCCGATCCACGTATCGGATCGGTGCCATCTCTAAATCGTATCGTAGCAGACTTGATGATATCGTTAGGCATTGAATCGTTATCCGTTGATTTGATGTAATATCATGTCGTCATGAAGCCTTTGATTTACTCCCATAATGCACACCTGACACACTTGAAGAGCAGTTGTTTTATATTCAGAAACGCCTCTCAGTGACTACACACACACACACACACACACACACACCCCGAGCCTTCCTTGTTGCCAGGAATGTCCTTGCGTTTTACACTCTGCTCTGCTTCACACACACATACACACGCTCACTGTGAGTGAAGGCCACAGTAATAAACTGACCTTGAGTGAATCTCTCTGGGGCGCATGTGGCCGATATCAGCCGCAACACAGTTGCCGCGCGGCTCATATCGCAAGGCTTCTGTTTACGTCTCCCCAATTTTTCATCTTCTCTTCGACGCAGTTCGACTGGCTGAGGAGCGGCTCGTTTCTCTTCCTGCGTGTCTGGACTCGAGCTGTCTCTGATAGCAGGGAGGACGGGAAGGAGAGAGATTCTGGACGGAATTGCTTTCTTTTCTTACATGCATTGATTTGCCGTATCAAGAAATCTTTAATATTCCCACAGCCCCGCGCGATTAATCGCTCTCTTCCCAATTCGGACGTGCCGTTTGGGTTTTGCTACCCGATCCGGCTGGTGTCTGGGCAGAAACAAGCCCCTGCCTCTCAAACAACCTTACACGAGGAGCTCAGTCCCGGCTCGCCTCTTTGTTTTGATTACTGGCGCGTAAGATCTGTGAGCCGTCTAGGCCTCGTACTGCCCCCTGACCGGGACGCCTTGTGTGGAACAACGTCTTCTTGTGGAAGATAAATCCTGCTCTCGTCTGTGAGTGATTAGGGACTCAGCGTCCAGATAGAAGCATGTTTTTGACCTTTGATATTAGGTCAGTGCGGTCTCCTCTACTTCATAAGCTGAACAGTTGAGTGAGGAAAGCCAGTAGGGTATTTCTGTCTTTCTGATGGAGTTTTAAGCTGTAATGGTACAGAAAGTTCCTAATTCGGTTCACGCTAGTTTGGACTTGAACAACAAAAATTCAAAAGCATAACACATACAAAATACCACCTAGGGCTGCAACAAACGACTGTTTTTGTAATCGAATAATCTATCGATTATTTTATCGATCAATCGAGTAATCGGATAAAAAATGTAAATGAAAATGACAATACATTTGTTATTAGGCTTATTCTAGTGTGAGTAGAAGTTAGTCATATACACTTTATGTTGTTGTGTTCAATTGAAAATGAAGAAACATGAAGTTCAAGGGTCATTTTGAATCAATTTGGCCAATAAAATGAGTTGCTTTTGGCCTTTCTGGAAGAGAACTGCATTTCCCACAATCCCCTGCGCACGCCTCGGAGCTGCATCACAATAAAGGGTTCAGCGCGTTCTGGAATGAACTATGAAAAGAAATCGATGGGAAAATCTTAATAAATGGCTGTATTGTGAGTGGAACGCTGATTGTTGTGGTTATTTATCAGCTAAATTACGCGTTTTGTCTGTAATAAAGGGGACGTTTTGACGGAAACGGAGCGTTTTAGCGAGTAATGGCGCTTACAAACAGCGCGCGTGTTTACATCGCAAAAAATGTCATTTATGCGTTTTCATGAATTTACTTCTGTTTTTGTGCACGGAATATCTCACAAATACGTTCACACACAGAGGGATCTCTTCTCGCCTTGATCGCGCCGCTGAAAATATTGTGCGTCATTAATAAGCGTCTGTGTGAAACGCAAGCGGCGCGTGCTGTAGCCATTTAAATGACTTAAACGAAGCTTCGATTCTAGAAAAATTGCCTCGACCATTTTTTGTAATCAAATTATTCGAGTTATTCGAATAATCGTTTCAGCTCTAATACCACCCAGTAGTCTAACTGATAGTGCAGATTTTAAGTAGTTTACACACTCTTTAACTGCCAAACAACTTCTTGTTAAAGTTGTTAAAAGGCTAACAGTTTGTGGGGTCCATGTGGAACTTGTAAAATTGGTCATGTTAATTCATCTTCCCACGTTCACTGCGTATTCTTCACGCGAATACATGTACTAATCTGCAACATTTAGGGCCTGTGTCCACCAAACACGGTTTTTGTGCTGGCAGAGTCTATTTTTAATACAAATTCTATGAGCTTTAGCGTTCAGAGCGCTAAGCGCCTTCAGCTTGGAAAAAAAAAATGCTGGGTTGTGATGTGTTCACAATGACAAATAATCACTCACTTTCACTGTTCGCTTTCAGCGTTCGCCCTTTAGCACTGTCCGCCCTCTTGTAACCGCTGCTCTCCACACCCACTTCAAAGCAGCAGCAAGAGTTGCTACAGCATATAGGGGTGTGGGCGATATATGGAATATACTTGATGTGTCTCGGCTCGTTCCACAAGCGATGTAGAACTATATCGTGAATATCGAGTACAAATCCTCGCGTAAATGTTATCGTCCTTTTCGAGTTTGGCTTCTCTCCCCTCTTAAAGCAGAGCGCTCGCTCCCCCGCCCACCCAGAAAATTCTTGTAGCGCGTGCACGTTTTGGAGCGGAAGTGGAGGGAAACGCGCGTGCGGAGAGAGAGACACGTGAGTATCCACGGCCTTTCAGAGACTTCGACTGGCGATGGGAGCGGACGACTTGGTGTCTGACGCTGGGTCTGTTATTCTGTGCCCAAAAACAGCACGTAAAAATGCATAAATGACCATCTTCGCGACGTAAACGAGGTGCGTGTGGAACGCCATCGCTCGCAAAAATGCTCCATTTCAGTCAAATCTTCCCTTTGTTATGGACGAACTCATATTTTAGCCGATAAATAACACTAACAACCAGCGTTCCGCTCACAACACAGCTATTTACTTGATATTTCCAGTGGTTTTTCCAGACGCAAGTCCCTCACATTATTGTGACATGGCTCCAAGTGGATTGTGGGAAATGTAGGTCTCTCCCAGACAGAGAGAATATATGGGGATATATATCGTGTATCGCGATATACCTTAAAAATATCGTGATATTATTTTAAGACCGTATCGCACAGCCCTAGAGATATTTTCTATTATTCTGATTTAGTGCGCTAACTATAAAAAAGTAATGTACTCAGTAGTTTGGTGGAACAACTTACTCAGTCCTAGCTGGATTAGTGTTTCATTTTTTTATCGAGCAGATACTACATCCAAAACCTTGAACAGAGAGGCGTGTGTTATGAATCTACAGATAGAGGCAGTGACCATGATTTTGCGATCCTGCAAATAGTTTTTCAGCAGTAAAATACAATTAACGTCATCGGATGTCTTATCAGCACAGCACCAAACTCATAGCGCGTACTATGGAAAGAAGCCAGAAGCAACTTGTGGTCATATTACACTGTCAAAAGCAAAAAATATATATTTTTAAACATGAATAAAAGTAGCTTCAGCGTCCTGTGTGGTCTCAACACTCTTATCAGGAATCCCTCTTGCAATTACAGTTGCTCCCCCTCCCTTTTTAACGACGACCAAAAAGCGTCCTGCTCTCTTTCAGTGAGTTAACGCTGTTTTTAATCATGGCTAAGGTTCCAGATTTGGACAAACAAGAGAGCGTGGAGCAAGACGTTAGGGCAGAGGAAGCTTTTTTTTTTTTTTTAGGTAGGAGACCTGTATTGCCCCTGCAACGCTTGACCGGCCTTAAAGTCGAAGCACAGACACGAAGCAGAGGCCTTAGGAACGAAAGCAGAGAAGGAGGACAGTGACTTATGTTCATGATAAAAGTGAGAAGTTAGACGAGAGGAGGGAGACGGAGCTCCTAACTGTCACAAGCTGTGGGTCTGTCGCCTTGCAAATCTCTCTCTCTCTCTTTTTCTCGCTCTTTTTTTTTTTTTTTTTATCATGCCAAAGCAGCTGTTCTCATTTCCTGTGAGAGGGCTGGAGTCATGATGTCATGGCCGGACTGTAAACAGCAGCCTCTGGGTGTGACCTGGCCATGACCCAGTTATCACGGCACTCCTCTACACACACGTACACACAAATACACACACACACACACACACACACACGCTCTAAATAAATGTCAGACTCTGGCATGCTTGGAATTTTCTCTACTACGCTCCCTCCCTCCCTCCCTCCCTCGCGCCACCGTCCATGTGCTGCTCTTGAATGGACACGGTTACGGTTACGGATACGGATACGGAGTTGGTGACCTACGTGACAGCAGGTCATGATCCACCTTTAAAAACATTGACGTTCCTTTATTTCTTGCAGACGCAGCGGGATTTTAGCAGCAGCTCTACTTGTGTGAAACTCTACGTGTGAAACTCAGCGAGGCGGCAGTAGAGCGGGAATTAGACTCTCGTAGCCGGCTTGTTTTATATTTCTCAGTAATGGAGAGAGTCTACCTGGAGCAAGCTTGGGTTAACAGTCTTGATCAGAGGACAAACCCTGGTGGTAGGACTGGGCAATTAATTGATTAAACCGAGATTCAGTACGTCTGATCGATTTCATTTTTGCCCGTGTCGGATATTTCAGTTATATTTCAGATTCGGAAGCGCTTTTAAAAAAAAAAATCAGTTAACACTTTATCCAGTGTGCGTTCATCTTTATATTTCTCCTAATGTTTAAAAACTCCCACTGGGTCTTATCTTCTGTCCGAAAAGACAGCAGTACTTGCACTAGTTTGAATCTACGTTGTGTTTTCTCATAAGCTCACAAAAAGCAGAGAGTAGGGCTGTGCGATATGATGAAATATATATCGGATGATGAAATTAAAACGTCTGCCGTTTCATATTGTACTCTAGCGTTTGTTTCGTGCTGTCGCAAAATACTCTGCAGTAGTCACCACAGCGCCTTATGGATGTAGGCACAGGGAATACTATAGCGTTATATTTGTGCCTTAATTCTGAGCGTGCAGTGGGACTTGTGCAAGCAAAATCTTGTGTCTGTGCATGCTAGCGATACAATATTTACATCACCGTTCACGTCTGAACCGATATCGGTCATTTTGATACTATTCTGAATCTGTAATACCTGGATTGTGTCACCATAAAAAATACAGTAATGATAAATAAGCTCCAAACAAATTTCAAACGTGTCAACTACTGTCACGAGGTTGCCGCGTGGTCCAAAAAAAGGGGAAAAAAATAAAAAGGTGGAAGCAGATGCTGTTGTGGAGGAACAGGTGGTTTATTGCAAATCCATCGGTAAACAAAAATGCAAACAAACACAGTCAATCACTCTGAAAGTGGTTCAACAGGAAACTCCAAAAAAAAAAAGGGTCTCGAAAGGATCCACTCTCATTCCCCAAAAGAGAAAAAGTCCAAGGCGGCCGTAGCCCTTTCAATCACTCACCGGTGGGCAGCACGAGCCTGGAGCCGTGGAGAAAAAGCAGCACAAAAATGATGACAAAAACACCGGCAAAACAGTCCACTGCAAAATCCCCAAACGGTGCTCCAACACGGACCACACGACACACAATTATGAGGGAGAAGAACTCAAAATACTCACCGGATCGGCTGGGTTAAGTAACGAAACGAAACGAGCTAATAAAGTAATAAACCAATGGCGAACCGAGAGCTAAATCATAAACAGGTGAAAACGCTCAAACCGAAAATAAGGCCGCGATCTAAGTCACCCGTGAACTACTGAGGAAAGGGCGCACGAAGTGTAGACAAAACCCGGAAGTAGGGAGCGGACTAATCGGGACGTGAACTACTAGGAAGGGCACATGAAGTGTATACACAGAACCCGGAAGTGGGGAGCGATCTAACGGGGCGGTGCACAGCTACGCAAAACCTGACGTGATCTAATCCACACGAAGGGAGGACACCGAAACGTGATCCCCAAGACAGACTTACCGTTCCAGGCTCAAAACTCCGGGAACTGTGAACGTGGCACGGCCGCCGAAGCGCAACTACAATATAAATTTATTCCAGTTTTTATAAAAAATATCCCAGAACAATAACTAAAACAGATGGATCCCTGATCGACACATCAAACATAATCAATTATGGCCTGCCGCTGCATCGATGCAGAATCGTTCACGTCTGCATCGGGTTGCATCGATTGTATGACTCATTTTAACACCCCTAGTACATGCTGAACTCTTCCTGCGTGAGCGCATGAAACGCTCCGCACACGCTCAGATGTGCCTGCCCTCGTCAGATCTCTGGGACGCCTAAGGTGCCACAATTCGCCTTAAAGGCAGCTTACTAGAGCGCCATCAAAAACGCAGGCTTTTAATCATTTTACGGTGTAAAAAGTGACATTTGACCACACGTCACTAGAGTGCCGCAAAAAGCAGCGTTTTTAATGAATATAACAGAGTACAAACAGGTGTCAGTTGCGTAAAAATACAGGCGATTTGCGGCACCTTTGGCCTTCCATAGAGCTGAGCGCTCACGGACACCATATTTTGCTTGCGAATGTTCCACAGACTTTACAGAAAATGTACCATATTGTGATATATATATATCATTGGGATGTGAAATGATATATCATGATATGAGATTTTGGTCATATCGCACATCCCAACCTGCCCAGCAGTTCTCATATCCTCATTTTGACCAGTCACCGAGTAGCACGTCCACTGCCTCCTGTGTTCGAGCATTGAACAGTGAGAGCGCGCTTTATTTATAATGGAAAACATTCGTTTGCGGCGTGGAGTGATTCCAGTACGGTTCCTAGTGCCAGTGGAAACGCGCCAGAAGTTTCAGCAACACTGACCGCCGCACCACCGCCGGCCCATGTTAGGAGATCCTCTTTTCCGTGTGGTTTATTAGACATTTGCAGTTGTCTCCACTTTTTACCACGCACGGAATGCAGAAAAGACATTAGATATGTTTACAGGTTTGAACCCCTTTGGGTGCTAAAGTGGTATGCATTTATGGACTGGTTCCCGAAGCACTGCACGTTGAGTTTCAGGGGGTGGTGGTGGTGAGCAAACCCCAAGGTGGTTCAGGGAGACCTTCGCTGAAATTAGGAAATGGAAATCTGCAAATTATTATTATTTTTTTTTTAGCAATCGAGTGAGTGATTATTTGTCATTGTGAACACACCACAGCACAGCACACAGCGCACCACAACGAAATTAACCCATCCGTGAAGGAGCAGTGGGCAGCTAACAAGCGCCCGGGGAGAAGTGCTTGAGGACGGTACCTTGCTCATGAGTATCTCAGCCCTGGATTCGAACCTGCGACCTTCTGATCATGGGGCGAACACCCTCCCGTTACGCTGCTGTAAATGTAAATGATCGAAAAATTGGTGACTTTCGAGGTTTCCGCCCGACAGCGACGATATTCTCTAGGGGATGTGCAAAAAACCGCGAATCGAATCACGATTCTTTCTGTCGATTCAAAATTGATTCATATTTTTCAACTTTCCCCGACACAAATTCAGCTCGCCAATCCTATATATTGCGGTTTCGAAATCTGCCTAGATACACTTCCTTCGCGTGAGCATTTTATTTAGCGTGATTTTTTTTGTTGTTGTTGATCTGTCAAAACAGGAATCTGGAAACAAACTCATCTATGTATTGAATCGTGAATTGCTTATGAATCGCGAATCGATTTTGAACCAGATCGTGACCCGAACAGTCGGAATCGAATTGTGATGTTTTCCCAATCCTGCACTCCTAATGTTCTCTCTCTCTCGCTGTCCTTGCAGGATACTTCTCAGGAGGGCTATGGCAACAGAAGCCAGCCGACTATGACTCCGGGGAAACCCAACCATGATGAAATGGGACTGAACCAGCAAGATCGGCCATCGAGCCTTCCGGTGAGTTCTTGCAGAATTTCCCTGCACTCAGCTTCATAACAACAAAATGATCTGTATGTCTGTGTCTTTATTTTTGTGGCCAGATGGCATCCGAAAAGCTGGAAGGGGCTCTGCGCCCTCACACGCAGACGTGTCTCCGTATTGCTGGCACATTCTGCATTTTCAAGCATTTGTAAGCAGGGGCTTTTGTCTAGCTTGCTGCTTCACCGGTAGCCTTATTTAAAGAGAGGAAAAACGGATGTGTGGTATTCGAGTTGAAGGTCACCAACGCTGACGCAAATCCTCCCCAATTAGAAACGAGCTTTTAACAACTTTTCAAACTTCATGGTGCTGCGATAATGTCTGGCTTTGGAACAGCAAGTTTGCAGTTCTTTACCCCAAGCTGACGTCGGCCTTTATAACGTTAAAGCCTGAGCAGTGCGGCTTCGGTGAGAGGGAGAAGGAAAGCGAGAGTGGCTGAGTGTGTTCACACATTCCTCTCTGACTGCTGCACTTCCTGTGCTGGCTCGCTGCTCTCCGCCGAGCTGTCGCCGCGCCATTGGACGCCGGGCCTGTCGGTTAGGGAGGGCTTGTAGACGCGCTCAGCCTATCAGACGCTCTGCAGCACACATGCTCTTTAGAAGCTGCTCTTTGATGCGATGCCCATATAAAGCAAACACGAGCCACAATGCACCTCGTTCCTCTTTAAAGCCAGATTTGCCGCCTTTTGTTTTGTCGTAACGCTCCTTTTACAGATGGCATATCTGGAGTTTCATCTACACTATGTTTTTGTGAAGCAGTATGAAACCCTCTGAGTTGTTCTTTGGGATGTTTGGTAACACATAAGCCTCCCTCGTGACAAGAAGAGTCACGGTAAACTTATACAGTCGTGGAAAACTCTGATTTTTTTAAATGCTTTTCAGCTGTTAACTTCGTCCAGAGTTAAAAACCACGAGCAGACAGATGTCACAGCATTTGGTCCGTGTCGCCGTTTGTGTTTTAAAGTTTGATTGTCAGATTGGCGCTCTTCCTTCAACTCTCTGTCCTTGTTTTACCTCCTCATAGCAACCCAGTTTAAAGCAGTCGTGAGACTCAGTCTCACGGTCGGTGGTGGACCGGTAGGGTGTTCGCCCCGTGATCAGAAGGTTGCAGGTTCGAATCCAGGGCTGGTAAAGTTACCGTCCTCAAGCTCTGCTCGCCGGGCGCTTGTCAGCTGCTCACTGCTCCTTCACGGATGGGATAATTGCAGGGGTCACGTTTCGTTGTGGTGGTACTGTGTGCTGTACTGTGGTGTGTTCACAATGACGAATAATCACCCACTTTACTAGGGATGCACGATATGAGATTGAACGGCCGATACCGATATCCCATGTTTTTCATGCTTATACTGCATCTGCCGAAACCGATAAATGAGGAAGTCAGAGTTAAGCACGAGCGCAGGCAGAGTTCAGTGTGTACTCGAGATTTTGCAGATTTTGCTCTGACATTGCTAACGCGGTGCCAAATGTAAAAGCAGAGCCGAGTGAATGAAGTCGCTTCCTGCGTGACTCTCTGTGTGCACTACCTAGTGCGTAGGGAGCCGTTAAGCTACAACCCTGGCTATTTCCTGACATGCATACTAGCGCATAGAAAAGTATGTTACCTACCATACCATTAAGCACGGCACTACGCGGCTCGGAACACAGCCCACGTGAGAGCTCGCCTTCACTAAGTGAGCGGGCCGCATAAAATCCCACCTCGGCCTTTGAACATGCCTGGCACAAGCGCTACCTTTCCGACTTGCAATAAATGCGTCGTTAAATATCAGCTAGAAAACATCTAAAGGCTGAAATATACTTGCTCTACGTGTGCGTATCCGTACACAGTTGCGTTGTTAACGTTTGTGCTGATATACTTGAGTCCGTACTATGCGTCGTAATCTGTAGTGTGCACTCCTTACCACCAGGGGTCAGTGTCGAGGCCGCATACCAAATAAATGAATGAATACCTGTATCTTAAAATCGTCATCTGTTATTCCAAACATGTCTTCAGTCGAGGAAGCATTCATCTTCCTCATACCGAGACGCCACCAGAGAAGAAAACTAAAATCGTGGAGGTGGTACGTTCGACTACCTAATAGATCTCGTCAGCAAGATGCGGAATTCTTTTCTTGACTTTTGAGCGCAGATCTCGCAACACTGCCCCCTATAAATGACGCAGGTATTGCATCTCCGTGTACGTTCCGTTAATTTTTGAGTACGTGCACAAAAACCGACGCAAAGAACGCAGGATACGGCTCGCGGCTGTACGTACGCAGTTAACAGCAAGTACTGTATATTTCAGCCTTAAGAATCGGTCCGATGCTAATGACTGAAAATCAATTATCGGCCGATTCCGATATGATTCCGATATTATTGTGCATCTCTAGTCTTTACTCAAATTAGGGGGTTTCATGCCCTATTAAGGACATTATAAAGCTTTACTAAGAGGGGGAATGCTAAGTAAGAATTCTGTCTCGCTCCAAAGGTGGCTAACGTTTCACCCAATCTGTAGTGTTAGTACAGCGATATCACTGAAGCCTTTGGAACGAGTCCAGCCGGGGAGAGTACGGACTTTACGCTGCACAGGGCATGAACTTTAACAGGATATTCCTTCCTGTAGTTCTGTACTGCCAGTATATAGATTTGAGGCGGTTTTAATTTGGCACTTTGATACCGTAGATACTGTTGTGGCCAACGAAGAATGAAGATGAATAGTGAGCGTGCTTTAATACCATTAGTCTCGCCCTCCCGGGCTATTTTTATAATCGCTCTTTCTGTCAGTTGGCCCACTGACCCAGTGAACCTTGCCAAGTAAAAGGAGAAGGAGGAGTAGGAGGAGGGGTGAAATGGAAAAGTGTGTGTGTGTTGTTAACAGTCTGACTCATAATGTTAATAGGTAAGCTGCTACAGAGATCTGAACTGAAGTACCGTAAGTACCTCTGGTTTAAAACGTGACCGCTTTTTATAAACCATTAAACACTTTTGTCTGATGTCCTCATTAGAGCTCATTATTTATTAGTAAAATATTTAAATAGGTTTTTGGTATATGTGACCCTCCACGGCAAAACCAGTCGCTTGTCGTAACAGAGCTCTCCGAGAAAAACGAGCGTTTATGTTGCGTGCGGTAAAATTTTGGATTTTTTGTTTTTAGTGTTTTGAAACAGTGGAAGGTCTATACTGTAGTGTTGTGAATCAATTTAGCTGGAAAACTTACCCTTTCCATCCTAAAAACGTGACTTTCTTGAGGTGAGGAATTCAATTCCAGCGGAATGTTAAAAGTTTGTGTTTTGACCGCTCTACTTCAATATTTACGGTAAATCCACTGGTTGACTAGCGTGAAGATATTTCTCCGGAATCCATCTCCGTCTCCCGAGTTCAGTTAACCTAACGCAGGTAGGCTATCCGTGTACTCGGCGAGTACGAGCTCACATTCGCTAAGTGAGGCAAACGCGCAATTTAGCTAGTAAAAAATTGTTTTGTGCGTGCAGACAGACAAGAGATTTTGTTTGCGAACGTTCCACTTTGTGCTCAGAATTTTAGCGACGTACAATAAATGCATCAGAAAAGCAAATTAAGCAAATCTGAGCATCGGTCCGGTTCCGTTGACTTAAAAAAAGCAATTATCAGCCGATTCCGATAAGGTTCTGATAGCATCGTGCATCCCTAGTTCCCTAGTTTTTATGGTACGTTCACCCTGGGAATCAGGACTTACTGGTTGTATGGTTTCAACTATCCAGAGACCAAATCGGAACCAAAATCTGCATAAAGTAGTCGGTAAATGATAAACTCCCCAGTAAGATTTTTTTTTTTGAAGTTGTGTAGAGCAAACCCAGGCTTAGATGTTACTTAACATGCAATATTTATCAAACATTTCTACCTGCTTGATATTTCGAGCTTATGGACTGTATGCCGTTTTTTTCCCCCAGTCTTTCCCCTGGAATAGATGCTTGGATAGGCAACTTGGATATTTGTCGGTGAAAGGAAGTAGGCTATTGGTGTTGTTGTGGATGACACTTAAGTGCATCAACATAAAAACACTCGCGCGCACACACACACACACAGTGAGTCTTCCCTCTGCTCTCCCTCTGAAGTCTGCGCTGGGTTTTTGAAGTCCGGGTGCTGCTGGAGGCGTTGCCATGGAGACGTGTGGAGTGTCGGCCCACTCACGGATGCGAGTCGAGCCGCTATTGATGTCTCATCAAATTATTCTTCTAATGGAATTTATAATCAGCAGCTGCTTGTTTTTCCGCTACGAGTGCGAAATACAGGGGCTTTTGCGCCGAAAAAGGGAAAGAAAATGATAAGAATGGCCGAGGAATGCGTGTCTCCCGCGAACCTGAATGAGGGAGGGAGAGACAGAGAGAGTCTTTGTTGCTTTTGAAGGGAAAGTGGGAGTTCTTTATGTTTCCACATCTCGCTCTTGTGTAGTTTTTCTTCTTTTCCGAGTCTCTCTTGTATTCGCAAGTGTTGAGTTGCTCTCCAGCTAATGGCGCTTTCGCTCTCTTGCTTTGTTTGCCACATTAGTCTCTTTAACTGAGGAATTCCCATTAAATCCGAGGGGATGTTGTACAAATAGGCCGTTGCCATTTGAGGGGGGGGAAAAAAATGAAAGAATAAAAGCACAAATGTTTTATCGTCCCATTGAGGTAGAGAGGGAGCGAATAAGGCTTGATCTGCTGGAGTCGTGATGTTGAAAACCCTCCAGCAGTCTTTGTGTTTGTGATTTTAGAGAAGCTGTGTCTAATGTCTGGAGGACCTCAGAACGTCTCTGATGGATGTGCGGAAGGATTTTTCGTACTGTATGTGCTGCGTTAAAGGACCCAGTTGTCAGCAGTTGTGTAAAGACAGAAAAAGGGAATAAATCAGCTGGAGAAAATCTGTCTCGGTCTGTGAGAGTCAGGCAGTGCATGTTTAGGGATTTATGAAGCATCTTCATCAATACATTGCCAAAGTCAGTGAGAAAATCTTGAGAAGTCGTGAACCTTCAGTACGGTAGAGGTGCTTTTTTAAAAGATGATCCCAAATCTGACAGCTGAGGTGAGAGATCAGCACTGGCTAGTCCTTTACCAACTCTTGACCTTGCTTGTGTCTCCATTCTGCTGCCCACAAGAGTAGGGATAAAAGAGGGGCACAGAGAGCTGGTACAGTGCCATCTGTCGTACTGCTTTGTGCAGCTGGCGTCAGGTCATAGAGCTTCACCAGCAGAAACCACCAGAGATGCCAAACAAGTTCCAGGAGTTAGAAAGGAACCTGCAGCCACAACGGTAATGCAACCACAGAGATAATGCAAGACATCATTAAATACACACCTTATTAGATTATACTTTCATGGGCTAAAACTAAATTAGGCCATCAAAACCAGCTTCCTTTTAAGGTGAATTAAAAAGTGCTTTATGCTGAGAAATTATTATTATTATTATTATTATTGGTTTAAACGCTCTTGCAGTAAAACAATGAATAACAAGAACAGGGAAAAGATGGACAGCATTGATGATGACAACAAGAACAATGACAACAACAATATTAATGGCAACAACAGCAACAATAACAGAAGCAGCAACAACAGAAGCAAAAGCATCAACAACAGAAGCATCAACAACAACAGAAGCAGCAGCAACAAGGGAAGCAACAGCTACAACAAAAGCAAAAAGCAACCCTTCAAGAACAATAACAGAAGCAATAAATAACAATGGGAAGCAACAAAACAGTACAAATAACAACAATGGAAGAACAACAGAAGTATAGCAACAACAGAAGCAGCAGCAAATAATGGATAACAACAGAAGCAGCACAACAGAAGCAGCAGCAGCAACAACGGAATAAATAAATCGAAGCAACAACAAAAGCAGGAAAAAAAGGAGCAACAAAAAATACAGCAACAGTAACAAACAAACAACAACAATAATAATAATAATAATAATAATACACATTTGGCTAATAATAAATACAGATATTAATAAGAAGAAAGAACGGGTGAAGTGAAATCTCAAAAAGAAGCTCAATACAGAGAATCTGATAGAAACCTGTTTGTGTTTTAGCAAGATAAACATAATATCAAAAAGTCCTATTGATGCCCTGCTAATGAGAATAATGGAGGAAGTGGAAGTTACTGAGAGCAAATACGTCTTTAAGATCAGTATCCCTGCTATATTCTCTGCTAAAACTATGTTGTTACACAACTTATTCACCTGTTGCCCCACCAAATCACAAGACCCTGGCTTCTGTTTCGCTCAAAAGGTCGCCCCTGTTTTAGTATAATAGCTTATAAAAATATTCACCAGTTCTAGTCTGTTTGCCTCTCGTAGTAAAGACTGTTGCAAGGGAAAATCCAGACTACGATGTTTATAGGAATGGCTGTTTGCACTTCAGCGTATAGTTTCTTATTCATTTGCGATTGAATCAATTTCTTGACGAGGCATCAGTGGAATTCTTCACAAAACACAGTGAGCGCAAGATTATTCTATCTAGATATGAGCAAATAACTTGGGAAACACTGTTTGTAAATAACACAAGCCAAATATCTGTATTTTGTCCTCCCACTCTCTCTGCCCCATGCGGGCTCGCAGACATTGTTTTGCTCTTGCTGAATGCGATTCCAGTGATGGCTTTTCAGGATTGGGATTCATATGCTGCCGCTTAATTGAAGACGTGCTTGACGGCAATTAAAGAGCGACAGTTCCAATTGAGGGCGAAACGGTTGCACACGGACCTACCCACGCACACACACACACACACACACACCTCGCCCTCTGTTGTAGTTGCTCAGCTGAACGGAGCCACTGGATTCGCCTCAGGCTTCTCTGCTTGTTGATCAACTTCACCATCCTGTGCTGGGTCATCGGATCCGACCTTTAAACCCCAGTGCATACAGGGTGTGTTGAACTTAACGCTTTGCCGAGACTTCACATCTACGCTGTTCTCTGTCAGTCTCCGTCGTAACCTCACCGTTCATTTGGTCCGAGCGCCATTTCATACGGCAAAGATTTTGTTCCTGTTCATATCGCCTGCAGCTGCTCACAAATCAACAGCATGCTTCATAAATGCTCTTCTTTCTTCCTTAGGCTGCTGTATTAACTAAGAAGAACTAAAATCAAAAATTACCCAAAAGCAACGTTAGAATCATGATCGATTGATTATCGGTGGGTTCGATTATTTAAAGTCGATATTAGCCCTTTGTTGGTGTTTACTTGACCATCACCGTTATGCATCATAAGGTGTGCTACTGTGGCTCCACTGCCGCTTTCTCTCCTGTGCCGCTTGTTCTCGAACACTGTCGCTTGCTCAACAGCGACGCCGCGAATAGCCCTGATTATTGTATGTCAAACGCAGTAGAATAATCAACGCGAAGCCTTGTTAGTCACTCACAATGCACCGCTTCTAATTTCAGCTATCAAATATCTTCAGTGTTCAATGTTTAGATGGTCAGTGTAAACCATGCTGACCAGTCGTTTCCGACTGAACTGGGCTGACCTTTTGGTTTCTTAAGTGAAAATTAAAGGTGACGGGAGTCTGGAGGGTGTTTAATACAATCCTGCTCCTTTTCTAGACGCGTGGTACACACACGCTGACGATTCTCCGCTTCATCCTATTTTTGTGCAGTGGCCATTTCACTCTGAGTAACATGCACACACACACTCACACACACACACACACACACTCACACACACACACACACACACACACACCCAAGTGCCTGCAGTGTAGTATTTGTCAATGTGCAGTATTGATGCATACTTATCTTTATCTGATGCTCAAAGCAACTCTTTTGCATAGCGGGGGATTTTTGACGTATCTGCGAGTGTGTTCTGTGCAGCCTTTTACATCATCCTGTATTAAACGGAATTCGAAACACTCTTTCTGACTTCTATTTATTTTATCAAAGAGGTTCTTGAAGAAGAATGAAAACATGTCCTGGACCGCCCTAGCTCGCCTGCCGGGGCTTTTTTTCACCCTCTCTCCTTCTGTCTCTGTCTTTCTCTCTCCGTCTACGGGCGCTAACGAGTCTCTGAGCAAACCTTTGTAAGATGTAACCGTGGTGGGCTAGACTTCTAAAAAAGCAGCGCTAAAAGCCAGTCGATGATGCTTACGACCCGGAGAGGCCAGATCTTCCAGCCCTCACTTTAAACCGCCAGAAATGTTTTCAGACGCCTGGCTTCACTTTTACACCTCTACATGCGGAGGTTAACGGGCACAGGGACTCCTCTACAATGCGTGAGAGGGGGGTGTGTGTGTGTGTGTGGCTTCACTCCACATGAGAAAGCCATATTTCAGCAGTGTTTGCTTGTCAGCAGGGCAGTGTTCGGATGTTCTGTAGGACGTCACAATATATTGAACGTAAGGACTGGGGGTGCTAGTTAAAGGACATTACGTATATATCTCGTACTACATTTCCCACAATCCCCCACACATGACACGGAGCCCTGTCACAATAATGCGGAAAGAACTGGCAGATCAACAAAAAAAAATCACACTGAATCAAATGTCGTTTACTAGGTGTAATGCACATCTACGCGACACTGGGATTTGCTTCTTCATGCTCACGCTGGCGAGGTCTATCTGGGCAGATTTTGACATTGCGCTCTATAGGACTGGCGAAATGAATGCGTAATGCGTGAAATCGCTAGACACGAATGCGAATGCGAGAATGCGAATCGATTTCGAATCGACAGAGAAAGAATCGCGATTCGATGTTACCAATTCTATTACATTGCGCTTTAGGCAGCAGCTTGTTTTTAGTAATGGAATTACTCACAAGTAAGTTCATATAGAGAATCGGTAATGTCCTATATGTCCAAGTCGTAGGGTTCTCTGCTTAGAGGTCGACCGATATGGGTTTTTCTAAAGCCGATGCCGATGCCGATATTTAGAAGTCAGGGTCAGCTGATGGCCGATATATGCTGCCGATATTTTTGGGCCAATACTGACATTCCTCTGTTTGTGTAGTAAAAATATCACAATTAATAATAATAAAGGATACGCGAAATTTCTCTAACTTAACATTTTATTTAACACTGACTAAACATAAAAATACAGGTCTCCCAGCAGGTCCTTGAAGTTCCTTTGGAGTTGTGAATCTGGAACAAATAAGTCTGGCGTCTCTGGATGTTTTTGAAAACAGGCATAAAAAGACAATCAGCCCTTGAAAAGTCCGTGAATATTTTTGGGAATTGAAATTTCATGGATGACGCACTCGCTGTTAATAATATGTTATTATTTTGCCACCACAGTTTATTTAAATCTATGCCTACGACTTTTTAATTTGCAAAAGTTCTGCTTTGTTGTTTTGGTACATTTTCGCACTACATTCTGTGTTTCTGCACGTAGTCAATCGAACGGTAAAAGCAAGAGTCAGCTTTTAGGGTGCAAACCAGAGTTACGCTTGGACAGAGTGAAGTGAAGTTTTTTGAAGAGTCGCTTGTCGGGCTTGATTTGTCCCAAAACTTATGCCATCCACAGTCTTTTTTGAATTTGCATCTAAAATTGTTTATCGATACTATCTGAAGCGTAGCAGGGTAAATGCTGCTGCTGCGGTGGTCCTTGAATTTGGAGGACATTGGTCCGGAAAGTCCTTTGAAAGGTCCTTGAATTTGATATACCATGTGTGGGAACCTCTGTAAATATAAACATAGTCAAATAAAATGCAACTGTAAATGTCTTGAACAATAAATAAATATATAACGTTGAATCCTGACAAATAATTTGTAAACAAAAACAAAGTTTTCAAGTTACAAACTATTCGAGGGGAGATAAAATTGTAAACAACACAAAAGGAGAGTGCAACAATCTAAAGGGGAGGAAGCCATGTGTCCCAAAAAGAGGCGCAGCATGGGATCACGCGGTACTTTTAGCAAACCGCTGTCCGCAGAGATGCCTGAATATCGCGCATTCTAAACCCGGATATCGGCCGATGCCGATATCGTAAAAAATGCTAAATATCGGTTCGATATAGCGGCTGACCGATATATCGGGTTTAATTTCAGTTCTTAAGGTCTGTGTGGTTTCTGTACAGCGGATCTATTTATGGATTTATTTTTAAAAACGGAATAGCCAACCGGATTTGAGATTAAGTAGCGCCGGGCTGACACAGTTAATGAAGCTACCGATTCACGAACGACACTTTAACAGGCGGTAAAGTCTTGTCTGGAGATAGCTTTCCGTTTTGTCCTGTATACAGTAATTGTTTGTGCCCCTTTAGATGAACAAGCCGGATGGATTTTTTAGCGAGCTTTAAGGTGAGCTGCTCCTCTAACCTTAATCTAATTCAGTTGATCGCACATTAATCAAAATGACATTCCCTGCAGTGCCTTTCAGCGTTGCTTTTACGCACCTTTTAGTCAGAATTATGCATTTTTTAATTCTATTTAAAGAGCCACCTTCCTAGAAAGTGTAAGCACGGACACTTTGAGCGCGTTATTTAGCATAAGGTGCATTAGCATCCGTCGGCAAAAGTCGTGCAAAGTAAGTAGGTCGCTTTGCAGAGAAGCGCTAATGTGGCCAGCAGAGAACGACCGTGAACGAGGACTAACAGGACGGACTTATTAGGGCCTGAAGTCTGAGCTGCGCCGCTCGCTGAGTAAAACAAAGGCACCTGCTTATCCGCGGTCTTTCATCGGGTTAATTATTTACGTTCAAGGAGATTGCATTAAAGAACTATCAAGTGATAACGGATTAATAAAATGACCTTCAGTTTATGTTGAACTTTTTTTTTTCTGATTTACTGCGCAGTCTTTTTCCTATAATAATCGGGCGGGACTGTATCTCCTCCAGCGTCAGCGTGAAATGAAAGCTCTGCTGGATTTGCTCTTGTGACTCGCCGTCTGCGGTCTCGTTGTTGAAGCTGCCGGATCCTCGGACCGCGTGAGGTGGGCTCAGACAGCGAGCCTGTATGATTTCAGAGGGGATTATCTGTCAGACTAGTCGGAAGTCGGCGCTCTATTTATCGATATAACATTATGTTGAAAAACATCACAAAAATAGCGATTTTTTCTTTTTTGGAGACCAGATTCATTTTGAAGACCTTTTCTTTTCTTATAAGACCAAAAAAGAAAATTGATATTTTTTGTGATATTTTTCAAATATAATCGCCCAAGATCTAACAGAAACAGAACGCTAGATTTCTGACTCCATTACGCAGATCGGGTCATATATTGACGGAATTTGGAATCTTGCCAGCCTGGTCAGAGTGGGGGCACGGCAAGGCAAATCAATGACATTGAAATGAACTAAGAGCTGCAACTCACAATTTGACCAAAGTCGAGATTTCTTTGATTTTTGTGTTAGAGAAAAACATTTTCGAGAAAGACTATATGAACATTTTAAACAGACAATCCATCAAATAATATCAGAATTAGGATGCACCAATTAATTCTTGGCCGCATTCCGATTAATGTATTTTCTGTAAGTGTGATCGGCCGACACCGTATTTTCCGACAATTTATTTTTTTCCCAGATAAAGGCAATAAGAGTTGCTACAGTAGTCGCATTTACATCGGTCAAAATAATGGGTTTATTTTTGTACTTTATTAATGTAACGTGGTAGTTACATTCCCTGTTTACTAGTTACTTTTATAATAGTGACATATAATAGTGGCAGCTCTAACAGCAAATACAAACAAAAAATCTAATTTTTCTTTCAATATAGTTTATTTTCTAACAAATTTTCTTTACAAATTTAAACAACAAAATGTAACTTGTAAAATGTAAAATGTAACAACTCCGTAACTCGTATCGTCTGAAAAGTAACGCCTACTTGGCATTGTGTATTTTGGGCAGAGGTGATTTATCAGATTTCTGAAGCCTGTATCCTCAACTATGGAAAACTATGGCTACATTGGAGGACTGAAAGGCACAAATAAGGTGATTGGTGAGGAGGAACTTTCAGCGCATCGATCCCATGAGAATTTGGCCTGGTGAAAATATCTAGAAAAAGGTGTTGGAGCCACTGGTTTAATGGTTTGAAGGCTTTAACTCATAGGGAAGATTTGAAAAATGTTTTTTTGAGGAATGACTGTCCACTAAACAATAGGGAAATGTCATCCTTGGCTTTTTATGTTGGTTCCTATGCGGTTTGCGGTGGGGGACTGAAGTTCAGAGAATGACCTTCTGAAATCACTATACCCGCTCGATTGGCGCTTATGCTTACTGGCGCTTGCAATAGTGCTTTTCCTCGCTGTCAGATTTCACCAAAAAACTGCATGCAGCTTATTTGACGCCACCAAAGCGCAGCTGCCAAACGCCGTGCCAACGCCCGGTTCACGTCTGCAGAACGAGGCCTAAGGAAAATGTTTAGTGTTTATTCATTCATTCTGTTCATTTTCTTAAACCGGGCTTAATCTCTAACTAAAGGTAGGGTTAGGGTTAGGGTTATCGGAGCCTATCCGGGAACTCACGGCGTTAGCAATTCAACCCCGGCAGGGTGCCACACCCAGGGCACGACGCCACACATCCACACTTTATGGGGCCAATTTAGAGTCTGGACTGTGGGAGGAAACCGGGCCACCAAAAACACAAGCGAGCGCAGGGAGAGTACCCGAACTCCACACAGAAAGGCCCTCACGGGTCGAACTCCAGACCTTTCCTGGCCAGGAGGCGCAGCAGCCAACCACTGCGCCACCGCGTTTCGCTTTTTACTGGTGGTTAGTGTTAAACGATTGGCTTTTTGGTTATCGAGGTGAAGGTTGGGGATAGCGTGGAGCGTTCTTTTGTAAGCAGGAAGCGAGGAAGAGAGAAGGAGAATACACGAGCGTGAACGTTCACTAGCATGCAGCATGGACCGGCTACGTGGAGAAGAGAGAGGGAGAGTTGGGACGTGAGGGAGACGGTTCAGAGAGTCTCTCTCCCTCCCTCCTCCCTCCTCTCTCTCTCTCTCGGCACGCCTGTTATCTCCTCCCTCGTTTCGCACGTCTCTGCCGGCTTTGATCCCTCCTCTGTTTCAAAACAAGCAGGATCGCCTCGCTTCTGCTTTGCCTCTCTGTCTTTTTCTTTTGTCTTTCTCTCTCTCTCTCTCTCACTCGCCCATCTTCTCCTCCTGTCCGGCCTCTCCTCTTGTAGGCCCTGGCTCTGATAGTGAGGGGAGGCTTTGTCTCCTCAGTGAACACAGCTGTGCTGGAACACGTCAGATCGCCGCTTCACGCTGATGTTTTGCCCTTGTGCGCAAGAGCACATCCCCACACACACACACACACGCACACACACACACACACACGCCCCCACACACACACACTCGCTTACACACACCTCGGCCCTGCATTCCAATTTATACTGCATGCGAGAGCTTGAAAGCAGGGCTGTTTATTCCTGAGCTCTAGAGGCAAGGCTGGTGCACGCCTCCTGTCAGCACCTCATCCTCCTCCTCCTCCTCCATCTATCCCCTTTTTTTTCCCTCCCCCACTCTCCTTCTCTACTGTCCTTCAGCTGACACTTTTTTTTTTCCGCTCACAAGGCCGCGCCTCGTTTCTCCTGGGGAATTAGGACGAGTATGAAAATGAGAGATGGGGGCGGGGAGAGAGAGATGGAAAGAGAGAGAGAGAGAGAGAGAGACTACCTGCAAGGATGAGGCAGATAGGACAGAGAGCTGATTGGCTGAGCGGTTGGCAGGGGGCGCTGGGGGATGAGCCAGGACGGCTGTTCTGCCTGGCCCAGAGGAGCGAGGATGGATGGAGGCAGAGAGTGTGTGGGAGTGTGTTTCCTGCAGGTCTGCAGGAGCCGGGCTCTCATCAACGGCTCATCAAATCAGCCGCAGCGCGCGGCGTGAGCGCCATGAAGCCGCCTCGCGCTGGAGAACGCGACTTTTATAATACTCCTCGACCTTTTCTTATCCTGGCCCCCAACTCTCCCCAATTTCACAGAATAACGCTACGCTTTGTTAAGACCTCGGCCAGCCAAGACACTCAGCCGCCGTCTCAGCTGCTTTCAGCCGCTTCAGCCCAAGAGGGCTTCTAATTGGCCGAAAGCATTGAGGTATGCTAGCTGTGGCTGCGCTGTGGGTTAATTGACGGCCAAAGCTGCATCCAAACTGTTACAGAAACGTTTTCCTCCACACTAGAGTTTTAAGCTCAGTTATTTCTAACTTGTTTTCCCTTCCGCCCAACCCGAAGTGGGAAAATGCTTTTACCGACTCAGAGCCGGACAAATATGGAATTTTATTTGGAATATTTATCGAGTTTATACATCCGTAAACACTAGGGATGCACGATATGGAAATTATTGGCCGATGCCGATATCCGACGTGTTTGATGCATACATCTGCCGATACGGATACTGACAGATGAGGAAGGCGGAGTCGAGCGTGAGCGCAGGCGCATACTGTGTTGAACGTGAAGACGGTTATATTTTGCTGAAAAGTCCCACTGCATTCAATTTTGGCCTGCACAGCGCTTTACACGCTGACGTTTCTAAGTCAAGCGAGTGTGAAAGCAGAGTCGAGTGCGAAAAAGTCACTTCCTGCGTGGTGTACCAGTCAGATAGGGCGCAGGTGATGCGCCATGTGCACCAATGAAAAGGAGAGCGCCTTGCTGCCAACCTCGCTATTTCTGAGATGTGACATCGCGATTGAAGTAGTAAGGATAAGCCAGTTTTACCTACCATACTATTGGCGCGGCGTACGCGGCTCGGGACGCAGCCCACGTGCAAATTTGCCGTCGCTATGCAAGCCAAACGCACAATATCGTTTTTGAGGGCGAAAAGACGAGATTTTAAGAAAGTGCAGGCCGTATTAAGTCCCACCCTCGGATTTGGGACATGCCTGGCACAAGCACTACCTTCCTGGGGTACAATATCGGCTGAAAATATCGGCTAAATCTACATCGGCCACGCCACGATAAAAACAATTATCGGATCGATTCCGATATATGATTCCGACATCATCAAAAGATCTCAGCCAACACACGTAACATCGCTGAACTTCCTAAATTCCGTTTGATTTTTTCCTGAATCCTGTTATTCTTCTGAATTCCGTGTTTTACGTTAGGGAACTATATTTTATTCAAAATTAATTATGGAGTGATGAAAAAAAGAACAATGCACAGAAAAAAATCTCATATTAAATGACTTATCTAATCACAACAAAATGCCGGGGGTTCCAGCAGAACATTTACCGCTGTAAAACGCTACCTGTACAACAAAAAGATCATTTTTTGTGCAAACCAACGCCGATGAGTTTTGACTGTGCGGTCGCCACGTTGTTCTTTGCGGGTGCAGTCTATCGCAAAGGCAAACGATAAAAGAGTTACATTCTCCCAATTCATAAAAAATCATTTGGTTGTTCTGTTTCTAAATCTCTAGCACTGACACCTCGGATTCCATCATTTTTTTGAGGACTTCGCATTTCAGCCTCTTTCACCTGACCGCTGACGCTCTCTGTGTGCTTTGTGTGTGTGGAAAGCTGAACTCAGCTTCAACAGGTAACAGGCAGGCCAGGTAGCGGCCAAAATTACTTTGAAACTGTTTTGTGCCGCCCACACGTGTATATCAGCTAATTATCCGACATTCCACGCTTTTACAACGGATTCCATTTCTCATTTGTTGAATTCCTCATGTATCTGCCGGGCGTTCAAGATCACAAATCATAGGGCCCTGTGTATGCTTACTATATTCTACACAGATATGGTGCTGTGTAATGTTGAAACAGATCTTTAAACACACACACACACACACACACGCACACACCCCAGCATTCACTGCCTTCCATTTCAAAGTCCCAGAGGAGATTTCTTGATCCATGATATACTTTGATCTGTCCATCGTTCTCTCATCTCTTCTTCTCCTCCTCCTCCTCCTCCTCCTCCCTCCATCAGCCTCACGCCAGAACAAAAGAACCCCGTAGCGGCCGCTCTCATGTCGCTCTCACCGCCGCACTGCTCCGTCTCCGGCTTCCTCCTGCAAACCCGCTGTGTGTCCTGTCAGAGCTGCGGGCATCAACGGAGGCGGAGAGGGGAGATGAGCGGGCGGATGGGTGGCACGTGCGCACTCGTTTTGACGTGGCCGCGGGGACCACAGAGGCCTCCTGGCAACCGTTACCAAGACAGCAGACAGTGGCAGCGATTGGCACCAAGCCAACTCTAGTGGTGGTGCAAAGACTTCTCCCTTCCCCTTTTTCTCCCCATCTCTATCCCGCCTCATCTTTTTTCTCTCCAATCTTCTCCTCCCTTTTTTTCTCCCATCTCTATCCTCCCTTTTTTTCTCTCCATCCTCTGTCCCTCCCCTTTCTCCCCATCTCTGTCCTCCCTTTTTTTCTCTCCATCTCTCTCTCTCTCCTGCTGTCTATCTTTTTCTCTGTCCCCATCTCCTCCCTTTTTCCCCTCCATCTCTATCCTCCCCCCTTTCCCATCTTCACTCCCTCCCTTTTTTTCTCCATCTCTCTATCTGCCTTTTTTCCTTCTCACCCGCTTTTCCATCTCTATCTCCCTTTTCTCCGCAATCCTCCATCTTCCCTCTGTCTTTCTTGTCACTGTTATCCTCTCTCCCCTTTCGTTCGCCATCACTTATCCTCTTCTCTCTCTTTTTCTGTCTTCTACCTTTGTCCATCTCTTCCTCTGTTCCTGTCATTCTCACCATCCACCCCTTCTGTCCCGGTCTTTTATATTCTACTCTTTTTCTCTTTACCTTTTTTCCTACCACCCGCCAGGTCTATTCTTCCCTGTCTGGCCTTCTTCCATTCTGCATCCTCTTTCTCTCCCATCCCTCATCCTTCACCTCTTTTTCTCTTTCAACACCTCCCATTCCTGCCCGCCCCTTCCCACTGCCTTCTCGCCCCATCCGCCTTCCTTTCTTTTGCTCTCTCTCCTCAAAGATTCTCCCCGCCCTCATTGATTAGCTGCCAGATAAACAGGAGGGAAGGCACTAAAGCGCTTTTAATGATCACTTTTTCATCCTCGACATCAGAGATAATGAAAGTCTTGGACCGGGGCCCAGCGTGTCCCCTATATCTATCTATTTCTTTCTTTCTTTCTTTATTTGACTTCTTCTTTTCTTCCCGACTTCACTTCCCGTCCCCTCGCTCAGACACGCTCAGACGCAGCGCCAGCGTTGTTGACTCGGCGGTGCTGCTTCTCCACCGCCTTCCTCGCACGTGTTGTGATAAACGTTCTCGCCTTTTTTTTTTTAATACCAAATCATCCTGTTTACAGCGATGTCAGTCAGCCTGTACAGGTGATGTGTGTGTGTGTGTGTCTGTGTGTGATGGATTGAGGATCCTGCTGAGAGCATCTGTGTTCTGGATGTGTGTCACTGCTGATGCTACACCCAGACGCCACTGGCAACAGAGAACATCTATCACGCTTCACTGCTCAGTGAGCCATCAACTGTGTGTGTGTGTTTGGGGAGAGAGAGAACATCATGTCTCAGTAGTGGTTTGTGTTAGAAACTGAAACAAGCCTCTTTACATTGTGTATGTGTGTGCGTAACCGGAGATGCTGTAGTAAAGAGAAGAAGTCCTGCATAGTAGAGGTCGACCGATATTGGTTTTTTCAGGGCTTCCATATCGATACCGACATTGCTTAGTTAATCCAGGCTGATAAACTATATTTGGAACCGATATGAAAACGAGAATTTATTATTTTTGTTTAAGGTTCAGCTCCACACGGACGCTCGAAACGAACGCCCTCTGAACGCCATACGCGTTTTTGCTGCGGTTTGTAGCCAAGGCCTGACATGCTTCACTGGCGCTCCTAATAGCGTCGTTTTCCTGGTCAATAATTTATTTGACGCCAAGAAAACGCTGTATGCAGCGCTTATTTTATTTATTTATTTTTAAATTTTTTATTTATTTATTTTTAACATTTATTTATTTTATTTTATTATTGCAGCAGCTTATTTGACGCCACCAACGCCAAGAGCTGCCGGTAACGCCGTGCTGCTGAACCTCTGTGGGCGCTTTTTGCTTTGCTCCAGCTCCAGTGAGCAGAAAAACGGTCGGCGTTCAGTCGGCGCTCGCCTGGCGCCACGAACGCCAGAAAAGCGCCTGCTTCAGACGTCCGTGTGAACGAGGCCTAATGAACACCTGCTGAAACTCTCCTCTCTCCTTCTCGGAGCTTTACGCTGTGCTTGTGTGTTGGTGTGGTGTGAGTGACAGCAAGGCTTCAGCGTCGACTGGCTACTACTTGTGTGACATACAGCCAATCAGAGACTGTTGTGAGCAGAACATTAAATGAAGCAGCGAGTCAAGAGCAAACAGCTCAGAGAGAAAGAGGCGGCAGTGGAGCCGCAGTAGACCACCTTGTAATTACTTAATATCGGTGATGGTCGAAATTAAACACTGATGCCAATAATCACCCCCGATAATCGACCCAGTCAACGCTTTAGCGCATCGTAACAGTATTCACACGTGTCCATATATGATGTATACAATACACACACACACACACACACACACATACCCTGCTGTTGTTCTCTATAACACCATGTCAAAGCTGTGTTTCTCCTTTCCACACACACACACACACACTCTTATACGCTCACAGTTCTACAAACAAATACTCCCACTGTGGGTCCAGATGGAGAGGCCCTAATCTGCATCCATCTGCCCTGCTCTCACCTTACTACCTTTCTTTTAGAACTACAGCATCTCTCTCGCACTCTCTCTCTCTCCTCCTCCTCCTCCTCCTCCCTCTCCCTCTCTCCCCCTTCCTCCCATCTCCCCTGTGATTGTCTAATCTCCCCGGTCTCGCCGCTGTAGCGCGCTCTGTGTATCCAGGGAGCTCCCTCCTGCTCTCTCTCGTCAAACGTAATATGTCAGCCGGCGATGGGATTGTCAGGCCTCTCAGCAGGGAGGAGGATTCCTGTGGCAGCTCCAAGGCCCTGTGTGTGTGTGTGTGTGTGTTTGTGTCTGCCTGCTCACACCATTATCTTCCTTCATGGCGTCGCCGTGTCACCGTGTCGGCACATGTCCACGCTGTCACGTCCTTTCAGCACAGAAAGACTCACAGATAACATCATATCTTAAGCGGTTATTTTTTCTGTTCAAAGGATTTCTAAATTCACGGTGTCGGCCCTGCTTCAGGAGCGTTACAGTTTGAGGTAGGGCTGTGCGATATGACCAAAATGTTATGTCCCGATAGAACTCCGATAACGATATATATCACAAGATAGTATATTTTATGTAAATTCAGTGAAACTTTCGTAAGCAAAATCTTGTCAACTCTGCCTCCAAACCCTTTGTGCACGCTCATATGGAACGCCAAAGGTGGCACAATTTGACAGTAAAACACCGTTTTTTACGCTGTTTTATTCTTCTTTTTTTTTGTGCCGTTCTAGTGACTGGTGGTCAAGCGAGGGTTTTTATGCCATAAAATGGCTGTAAAAGGTGGCGCTTTTTACAGCGCTCTAGTAAGATGCCTTTAAGGCAACTTTTGGTCCCTTTGGCGTTCCATAAATCGGAGCGCGAGAGCAGGCAGATACAAAACGCTGAGTGCTTTGAGCACACACGAAGGCACAGTTGAGCGCAGACAGGCATGAGATTTTGTTTGCGCACTCGGAATTAAGGCACACATATAACACCGTTGTATTCTCTATTCCTACATGCACGCGGTGCCGTGGTGACTACTGCAAACCTTAAACTGTTTATTTTGCGACACCACGAGAAAACTATAGACCGTATTATGAAACGATATACGCTTTAATTGCATCATCTGATATATTTCGTCATATCGCACAGCCCTAAACTATAGCCCTATATGAAAATATATGTGTATACTGTATAATAATATATATTAGAGACCAAATAAATGTAATTCTGTGAGAAATGATTATTGGGACACTTAAATAATAAATAAGAAAGCGATTAAAAATGTAAATATTTAGACCAGTTAATCTGAAAAAGTATCAAAACTGACATTAAAACTCTTCACAGACTTTAATTAAATCGTTAATCATTACTCCTCAAAATACCTCATGTTCAGGTGTGTCCTACAAAAAAATCCAAATAATCATCGTCCAGCTGTAGCCGCGAACCATGTTGTTTGCTTGCATATATGTTATACACCACTCATTTTTAATGATGTGTCCAGGCAGCTTGACCAGGTCTCACTCTGTGTGTCTCTCCCACATGTCTTTCCCTTTCTCTTGACCTTTCTGAGAGACGGAGTGGATCCTGGATAGGCCAATTAGCCGTGATTATTCCTCGGAGTTTTAATTGGCCGTGGAGGGCGCCGAGGACACGGACTCGGGCGGTTGGCATGTGGAACGATGAAGGATGTGTGCATGTGATGGAAGGTTCTGCATCGCCCGCTCCCCAATGTTGGCGAGAGGGAGAGCGGCGAAGCGAAAGAGAAGCGACGGCGCGGCGTCTTATTTATTCCTCGCCTTTTCTCTCTCCTTTCCATCAAGTCGAGTGAAGCAGAGGCAGAGAGAGAGAGAGAGAGAGAGAGAGAACTTGAATGGCCAATGAGGCTGAATAATTATGTTCATCAATTAAGGAACCTGGAGCCTTAACGAATCCGAATAATTATGAACATAAATCATGCAGTGAAAAGTCTGGGCTAATGCGGGCGAGGTTTAAGTGGCTCGCCTGATGCCTTCAGTGAGAGACGGGAACGCTTTCATTTTAATGTGCGAAACATTTACTTTTTATTGTTTTGCGGAATGCTGATATTTTGGCAGCATGTTTTCAGGCGGGCACATTAATCTACTAATTACTAGTCATCTAGTAATTTGTCATTTCAGCTGCCCTACGCGGGCGGCACGGTGGCGTAGTGGTTAGCGCTGCCGCTTCACAGCGAGAAAATCCTGGGTTCGAGCCCCGGGTCGGCCGTAGGGCCTTTCTGTGTGGAGTTTGCATTCTCTCCCCGTGTTCCCTTGGGTTTCCTCCGGGTGTTCCGTTTTCCTGCCACCGTCCAGAAGCAAAAGTGTGATTGTGTGTGTGCCCTGCGGTGTGTTGGCTCCTGCCCAGGTTTGGTCCCCCACTTGCGCCCGTAAGTTCCCGGGGACAGGCTCCGGTCCTCCCGTGACCCCAGTTGGGATTAAGCGGTTGGGATAATGAATGAATGAGCTGCTCTGCGCTATACAGATGTCGACCGATAAACTGGTGTGACGATACTATCGACCGGTTAAACTAATTGCAGATAAATCTGTTCAAAAAAGAGGATAAATAACAACTGACAAGGGGTAGCATAACGGTTAGGTTAGGGAGTTGGCCCTGTGATCGGAAGGTTGCTGGTTCGAATCCCAGACCGGTAAGGGAACCACCAAGGTTCTCATGAGCAAGGTACCGTCCCCAAGCACTGCTCGCTCCTTCACTGCCTGTGTCAGCTGCCCAATGCTCCTTCGTGGATGGGTCAAACGCAGAGGTCATATTTTGTTATGATGCGCAGTGTGCTGTGCTGTGGGGTGTTCGCAATGACAAATAATCCCTCACTTTCAAGAAAAAAAATGAGAGCAGATGAAACCACTTGTCATTATGTAATTTGGATTCCATCACAATATATTTTGTAAAACAAGATCATCTTTACATCTTGATGAGGACCGTATAAAAGCATCAGCCTTCTTTGTAATTAGTTCTTGTGTTTTACTGAACAAGTATGTGACTCTGCACGGCAAAACCAGTCGCTTGTTGCAAATTTTCAAAATTGAGTAATGTTTTCATGAAAGGGCATAAATTAAGCTTCAAAACGATGCCTATATGGAATGAATCGGACGACATATGACTGAGATATCAACATTCAAAGGAGTCGGGTTTCTCCTGTCACGCCAAGTGAGAAACGGAGAAATCTGCCTTTGAAGTTGACTATCGACGTAAATATTGAAGTAGAGCGGTCAAAACAGAAACTTTTAACATTCTGCTGGAATTGAATTCCTCACCTCAAGAAAGTCACGTTTTTAGGATGGAAAGGGTAAGTTTTTCAGCCAAACTTATTCACAACAGTACAGTATAGACCTTCCACTGTTTCAAAAAACGCAAAATCCCAAATTTTACCCCACGCAACATAAACGCTCGTTTTTCTCAGAACCCTCCGTTGCGACCAGCAACTGGTTTTGCCATGCAGAGTCACATGTATGAAAAAGTAATTGCCTCCTTAGCTTAACACTTGATTGGTCCAGCTATAGCAACATCATCTGCAATCTAATGCTTATAACATACCTTTTGCATTGCTATGCAGAGATTTTCTCCCACTTTTCTACTAATTCTTCAAATTTAGTCCATTGGAAGGTTTATGATTATGAACGGCCCCCCTCAGGTCCTGCCACAGTATCTCAAGGGGTTCAGTTCAGGACTTTTTCCAGCCATTCAGAAGTAGACATGGCACGATACCACTTTGTATGTCCGATACCAATATAGTAAATTTGAATATCTGCTGATACGATACTAAAAGTCTTTTCTAACCAGAAAACAGCAAATAATGCTTCAATAAATGTCTGAGATTATTCTGTTTTGCTTAAAGAAATACTTTTTTTCCTAACTAAAACAGTGTAATGATTACACACCCATATGTATATGCTGAATTATTTATTATTAAAATAACATCTCAAAAATGATTTGTTTAAACATAGTTCTGTAATTTTGACGGTCCCTAATCCTGCGGCGCTAAAACCATCGGGAACACAGAGATGGCAAACGAGAGCTGGTGTTGTTGAGGAAATTACACAGAATAATGGTGTGATTCGCTTTTGGGGTTGTAGTGTGTTGTGTTGCTTGTTCTGCTCAAGGTCATATCAATATGTACAAATTAGCGTGAATGTCGAACAGTAAACCAACTTTACTGCAGTGCCACTTCCCATCCATAACCAGTTGAGCGTGCACACATTTACAGATCAGCTCCGTAGATCGACCCAATGTCACCGATACCCGATCCAGCTGTTTGAGTCGTCCAATATCTGATCCCCGTATCGGATCGGTGCCATTGCTGTTCAGACGTGAACTTGCTCTTATGCTTTGGATCGTTGTGCTACTGCATAAACCTAATACAATTTCAGAGTCAAATCTGAACACCGGACTTTCTCTTTTAGCATGTTTTGGTAGAGAGCGTAACTCTTAAATTATGGCAAATGAAGCAACCTTGAAGCAAAGCCTTTCCACATCAGCACACTACCATCACTGTGTTTGACCATGGGCATGATGTTTTTATTGTAGAAAGCTGGATTAGCGTTTCACCCCAGAGGACCCAGGTCTTCCAAAACAAGTTCTACCTTTGAGTCATCTGTCTGTAGAACATTACGGGTTCATCAGGATGGGTTTTGGTAAATGTTGGATCAAACTTTACCTTCCTCTTGCTTTGCAGCAGTGTTTGATTTTTGGTGGAATCACGAACACTGACGCTGACTAACTACGCAAAGAGAAGCCTGCAGCTCCATATGTGTTGTTCCGATGAGTTCTCTGTGTGCTCTCTGCAGAATTTTGCTGGACTTGCAACTTCTGGCTAGATTTACCACTGCTCCATGTTTTCTCCATTTAGAGATGATAACTTTCCTGATGGTTCGCTGGAGTCGCAGAGCTCGAGAGACTGATTTGTAACCCTAACCCTGAATGATACATTTCAACAACCCTTTTTCTCAGCTCTTCTGGAACGTTCTTTGAATGAGGCATAGTGTGCTGTTTGTTGAGCTTCACCTTGCTGGAAAGTTGTTTTTTACCTAGTCATAGCTAGTCTATTTTATCTTAGGGCTGGGTTCAAAAAATCGATTCACCGTTCAATATCGATTCTCGTTCAAAAAATACGATATCAATTCAAAAATTTGCAGATCGATCTTTTCCTGCGGCCAAAATAGAAACCAAATAGAGCCATGGCTGAAGCTGCTCCGCTCAAATCGCCGTCTGGCCTAAAGGCCGATGTTTGGCAACATTTTGGTTTTAAAACAAGTTATTTTATAACCAAGCAAAGCTAGTGTTGACGCAAAGAAATCTCTAAATAAATCGATATTGAATCAAATTGAGAATTGAATCGGATCATGACCTTGTGAATCGGAATCGAATCGATTCAGGAAATCAGCAACGATACTCAGCCCTCTTTTATCTAACTAAATTTGGTTCATTGATTGAATCGTTCGTTGATTTAGGGCCAGTCACTTTGTTGATGTAGGTTTTTGGGGCCCTGAGCGTGTTTGATATCGTCCGCTCTTGGTTAGTACTTGGATGGGAGGCCACCTGGGAGATGCCAGGTGCTGTAAAAAAGTATTTTGGCGTAGTGACTCGCCTCTGGACTAGAGGTGCTAGTCTTCACTGGTCTTGCGATTCAATTCAATTCCGATTATCATGTCTTCGATTCGATACAATATCTTGATTCATCACAGTGCATCCCATCAGTTTTTCTACTTCACATTACTTCACATTGCATACATTTCGGGCAGCCATAGTTACTACGGGAGTGTTCTTTATAGCTAGAATGGTTATACGTCAGCCAGAAAATCACCATCATTATAATATAATATAGGGGTTTTCAACTACTTCTGTCCAAGGGACCACCGCTCGGAGACACCTGCGGTATATGCTTAATCGAGTATTTTTTTTTTCCTCTTACGTTTTAGATGTTTGCATTAAAATCATTTTTCATAAAAATGCCCAAATCATCAGGAAATGTATTCAAAAATACATTTGAAACTAGATTGCATGTCATGGATCACCTGCAGTGCTGCCAAGGACCACTAGGCGTCAGCGGTCCTCCAGGTGAAAGTGAAAGGGAGTGATTATTTGTCATTGTGAACACAGCACAGCGCACAGTGCACCACAACGAAATGTGACGTCTGCATTTGACCCATCTGTGAAGGAGCAGTGGGCAGCTAACAAAGGCAGCGCCCGGGGAGCGGTGCTTGGGGACAGTACCTTGCTCATGAGGCCCTGGATTCCAACCTGTGACCGAATGTCCCCTGATCGATTGTGGTCTGCCACTGCATCGAGATATATCGATTATGCGGTTAATTTCAACACCTCTACTTTGGACCAAGGGGTTGTGGGTTCGAGTACTACTTCCAGCACAACGATCACTGGGTCTCTGACCATGACCTTTAACCCTAAGTTGCTGTCAGGAAGATTGTCCCCGAAATTTGGAAATGAAAGTTTGAAGATCAGAAACTAGTGAGTCTTATTAATAAACAAAAACGTCAAAAAGAAAGGGGCCAAAAACATACATGTGTCTTGATGTTGTGTGTGTTTTTTTGTGGGAAATGTTATTATTGAACAGTATATCATCCTCAGATCGGTACTAGGCACCAGTCTTAAAAATCCAGCTTTTGGTCCAGCTTTAGTATAGACTCGTTTTTCCTCAGAGCCTCACTCCAAATACTTTACAATTCACTCAGGACCAGAGCAGAGGGAGAAATGTCGTCCTAACATTTAGCCCACCGCCTTGAGTGCAGCGTTGCAGCAAAGTTGTCCTATGAGGTTTGCGGAAAAAGCACGAGATAAGAGATTTCCCATGCCAGATTAGCGGCGATGGGAGGAAATTCGCCGTAAGGAAATCGCCGGTGGAAAGTGCGAGGTCGGATCGTGCCGCTCTCTGACCTTCAACGCTAATCCTTTCGCAGTGGCTCTTAAAAGCCCGGCTCGCGGGGCCCCGGCGCCGCTCCTCGCCAAACTAGGTCAGCGTCTTCAGACGTTTTATTTTCGTCTGCAGGCAGACGAGAGGGGGAGTGAAGTCATCCCCACCCCCCAGAGAGAGTCTGAGGTTTCCGTGCAGTTTGCTCTCGGAGCGAGCGGAGCTTGGGTAAACCCGCTGGAAAATAGAACGGAAACTTTTTCCTTTGTGCACAAAAAAAGTCTCGTATTGCCTTGTGCCGTATTCAGACGGGGGAAATTACGAAGCGATTTTTGTGTTTGTGGCCTATAAAAGATGAGAGGGCGCGTATTGATGACAGCAAAGAGAGAAAGAGAACACTGGACAAGGAAGCATTAAACTCTTAGCTGGAGCAAAACTGGTCCCAAAGCTGGTAGTTTAACATGGTTGTTTAACATAGTCTCGACTGAGGATAAAAGCGGATAAAAGTGAGTGATTGTCATTGTCAACACACCCTAGTGTAGTACAGCACATTGTGCACCACATCAAAATGTGACCCTTGCATTTGACCTATTCGTGAAGGAGCAGTGACCAGCTGGTGGGCAGTGCGTGGGCACTCAGTGGTACCTTTACCGGCCCGAGATTCAAACCAACGACCCTCCGAACATGAGGCCAACTCCATAATAACCAGGTGATGACAGTTAAAGGGACATGAAGACGTGGTTTGAGTAAATCTACAGTTTTTGCTGCTGCTTTGGACTGGGTCTGGAGTGCAATGGTTACAAGGAAAGAAGATGGCGATAGAGAGATGAAGGAAACGCTCTAATTTGGAATCACATCCGAATCGGGCAATAATTGCTTTTTTTAAGTCATCGACATCGGACTTGTGCTTAGATTTGCTCAGCGATATGTTACGACACATTTATTGTACGTCAGAAAGGTAGCGCTTGTGACAGGCATGTCCAAAGTCCGAGGCGTAATTTTATATGGCCCGCGCCTTCTGTCTA
>JAVGVS010000617.1:0-184229 GCA_032718565.1 Distichodus sexfasciatus | reverse complement strand
TGCACAGGTAGAAAGGAAGGAAAACGTTTCACTCCGTTTAAAAATACGTCTGGCGATAATTATCGACAATCAAATTCGTCGGCGACTACTTTTATTGTGGACTTTTGTCGACCATGTTGAATAATTGTTGCACCCGTACTATAAATGCGTGTTGGCCATACGCTTTTCTTAAGCAAATCTGTCTATCAAGTTTGAACAAATACCCGGCGGACAGTACAGGTGGACAATTATTAGTCCTTGGGGTGGGAACGAAACGAATCAGATGTGTTCGCTTGTGATAACGATGTATTCGAGATATCCTGGTCGAGATGAAAAATAACCTGTGATCTCGGGAAAATGAGCTCCATCCATTAACTTCCGCTTGTTACCTTCCAGGAGGCACTGGGGTACTGGAAAAGTTAGAACGTGGACCTTGAATGTGCGTAAAACTTGACTTTGGCAAAAGTGTACGAACCCTAAAATGCATATACGCTAAACGGCCGTAACATATTCACGCGACAGCATGCGCAGTAAAAAGTTTTTAAATTAGACAGTAGACAGCTTTACTGGTGGTCGTAATGTTATAATGCCGTGCGTTTTAATTGACTGACCAAGAGCAAATGTCCCGCCTGAAGAGTAATTCATCTTGAGATCGGTGTTTCAAACTATTGTGACTTATTTTTTTTAATAGTGTTAACCTCTTTTCCTGGTTATCTATGTGCCAAGCTCAGCCCAAATGAACTCCGATCTCCAACCTTTTCCAGGCGCACCCCAGCTCATGCTGACCGCAGGCCCCAACGTTGCCGTCCCCCCCCAGCAGCCTTACGGCTACGGCTACACCGCCCCCGCCGGCTACGCCCAGCCCGCCGCCCAGCCCGGCTTTGGCTACAGCATGTGAACCTAACCTCGTCCTGATGGATCCGTCCGTCCGTCCGTCTCTCCTGTCGTTCCCGAAGCAGGTCCACTCAACAACGAATATGCATTTTAATTTATTTTCCTTTCCAACGTGTTGAAGGACTTCATTTTTTATTTGTACCGTTCAAAGAGCATAATAATTGGACCACATTTTGTCGTTTTACATTCCATATTTAAGCCTACTTATATAACACCGTTTTTCTTGGTTTTTCTTTACTTTTTTCGTGTGGCTTTTTTTTTTTTTTTTTTTTTTTTAAGAGGGAATGGGTAAGTGGAGTTGTGAGAATAGCAATTAACCAGAACCTGTCGTGAAGCATCTGATTTGCACTCTGTGATGAGAGGGAAAACTAATGTAGAATCTTACTTTTGATGTGCTGTATGTGAAAGCTTACATCGTCTGTCTGTATAATGCATTTCATTATTGTATATTATGAAAAGAAAAAAAAAAAAGTAACAAAAAAAAAAAATTGAACTTGAACGTATGCATCCATGGGTACATTTAGCAACACTAAGTAATAACCAGATATTCTACACAGGTATGTAGCTGTATGGAATTTTACGTGCATACAGACATGCTCATAGAAAGCAATTTTTGACCCCTTAGCATAAACCGTGTCACCCCAACCCACCCGCTCCGTGTCGACGTTGACATCCTTCCACTCACTCCGTGTGTAACAGGTGAACTTTTGTTGTGTTCTATACAGTGCTTTCGTGTGATACCATTTTCCATAAATGAGCAAGGGATAAAAGATTCTTCTTCTGACCTTCTGTGTATCTACTCACCATGCAACTTCCTTGTATTGAGGTTTGTGTATGCCTGGTATTGTGATGTTATAGCTCACTATTTTGAGTGTACAGAAGAATGACTATAGAAAAACGGAATCCTTGCTTCTCCTGTAAGTTCTGTTGTGTGCAGTACGCACCGAACAAACGGCTAATAAATTTACAGGATTGTGATCGTTTTGGTGGCTTGATTGTAAATCTGACCAGATTAAAATGAAAACTTATCCAAACACGAGAACCACACGTTGCGTCCTTTTATTGCTCCGAAAATCACGTAGCAAAGCCGATGTGAAGACAAGTTGTCGTATTTTAGTATCATAATTGGATTAGCATTAAATCTTATTCATTCATTCATTCATTTTCCGAACAGCTTTATCCCAACTGGGGTCGCGGGGCGACCGGAGTCTATCCCGGGAACTTGCGGGCGCAAGGCGGGGACCGAACCTGGGCAGGCGCCAACACCCCGCAGGGCACACACATGCTCACACTATCACACTCGCATCCACACATTACAGGGCCAATTTAGAGTCACCAATTAACCTACATAACATGCCTTTGGGACTGTGGGAGGAAACCGGAGCACCCAGAGGGAACCCACGCGAACACGGGGAGAGCATACAAGCTCCACACAGAAGGACCCTACCGCCGTCCCCGGGGTTCGAACCCAGGACCTTCTCGCTGTAAGGCAGGAGCGCTAGCCATTTAAGACATTACTTGCCCAGAAAATATATTTACCGTTCTTAAAAAATCTATCTATCTATCTATCTACATGCTAAAAATATGGGGACACCCCTCCAAACCACTGAATTCAGGGGTTGTTACTCAGAAGTTGGGCTTGACCCCTTACTCCCAGTGAAAGCAATGCTTCAGCATACCAAAAGATTTTGGACAATTTCAGTGCTCGCCGGTTTGTGGGAACAGTTTGGGGATGGCCGCTTCCTGGTCCAACATCACTGTGCGCAAAGCAAGATCCATAAATATATGGATGATGAGCGAGTTTGGTGTGAAGGGACTTGACCGACCTGGACAGAGCCCTGACCTCAACCTGACAGAACACGTTTGGGATGAATTAGAGCGAAGACTGTGAGCCAGGCCTTCTCGACCAACGTCAGTTGTTGACCTCACAAAAGCTCTTCTGGTAGCAGGCTCAAAAATCCCCATAAACACACTCCTAAACCTTGTGGACAGCCTTCCCAGAAGAGTTTCAGGGGTTGTAGCTGCAGAGGGTGGGCCAACTCCATATTAAAGGCTGTGGATTATGAATGGGATTTCATAAAAAAATTGTGTGTGTGCAAAGACAGACATAATTAAGGTCCAATAAGCTTACTCAATAATTAAGGTCCAATAGTTTACAATTACAATATCACATGATCTGCCACATGATGTCAGCATAAGTGCTCTAATGCTACAATATCACAGCAGATCGAGCAAAATAACGAGAAGTCCAGAGACAAAAGCTGAGTAGGTCAGCGTAGCACTACACAACAAATAAATGAACACACACTAAATGAACATTTCACTACTACAAACCTAACAAGGGAAACGTTACCAAAACCGGGGTATTAAATTGATTGGAGAAAAATATTTAAGACAATTAGCAGAAAATATAGTTTATAGAGAAGTGCTTAATTAAAAATCATATTTATGAATTTATGAGGTAGTACAACGAGCGACACGGTGGCGCAGTGGTTAGAGCTTCCGCCTCACAGTGAGAAGGTCCTGGGCTCGAACCCCGGGGACGGCCGTAGGGCCCCCCCGTGTGGAGTCTGCATGCATGGGCCTCCTTCGGGCGCTCCGGTTTCCTCCCACAGTCCAAAGCCACGCGTTATAGGTTATTTGGCGACTCTAAATTGGCCCTTAAGGTGTGCAGGTGTGCATGTGTGACTGTGTGTGCCCTGCGGTGTGTTTGGCGCCTGCCCAGGGCTGGTCCCCGCCTTGCGTCCGCAAGTTGCCGGGATAGGCTCCGGCCCCCCCCGTGACCAGTTGGGATTACAGCGGTTCGGAAAATGAATGAATGAAGGTAGTATGACATTGACATAAAATGACTTACCACAGAGAGCAGATTAGATCTAAAAATGTTAGTTATACTACAGCTTGTAAAAGTGCACTACAGTTGCATTATACCTGAAAGAAAACCTTAACAAAGACACTACCAAACAAAAATCTTCAGTTCGACTTAAAGGTGTCAACAGATGAGGCTCATCTCATTTTAAGACATGCAGAACACAGACAGTGAAACTGATGAGTGCATGATTATTTTATATAGTGTGCTTCTCTGAGCATTATATTACCATTTGCTATGAATAATTCTTAGGGAATTACTACCACATTATCTTTATGGACGAGTGGCCAGAGGTCATTGGAGTTATTGTGGTAAGATATAACAGATTGATTACAGACCAAGAGGTCAGCTTTAAATCCAGCACTACCACATTAAGTCCCTGAGCAAGACTCCCAAGTTGGCCAAGGGAGTTTAATTAGGAAATGCAGGTCGCTCTGTACTGTAAAATACTGTAAAATTCAAGGCATGGTAGAAGGATCTCTGGTCAAATTAGGCATGGGTTAATGGTCCATCCCACAACCCACTTTAACTTTTTAAAACAAATTGCTGCAAAAATTTGTTCTCTTCTTACAAAGCCGAGCTATTTTAACTACCAATTGTCTCTGATTGGTGTTTAACTCTTAATACTGGTATCTGATAGGTTACTGTGTCTGTGAATCACTGCGAATTGTAGTACGGCGTGCTCTTGGCAGCTGCGAGATGAAGTCAGAGGATGAAGTCCATTTTGGCGAAGACGGTAGCAAGAATCAGTAGCTGTGAAATGGCGTCGATGTAGTTAGCCACTTTTCCTCTGTAGCTTGTAGTGTTGCTAAATACTATATTTAAACAATAGCTTGACTGTAGACTAGCTTCTTTTAATCATAAGTAGCGTGTGGCTTGAAAAAAACTATCATTTAAAAGTAGAGTCCCCAAAAGCAATTACTCACCGAGTCTATTATCATCTCTAAACTGCACTTCTGTACTAGCTAACCATGCTTTAAGAGCAAACTAACCTCTTCAGCCAATTTAGAATGCGGTTGTTAGACTCGTCTACAACGTTTCAACATGCTTGTAAACTTCCCCCAGGCCTCCAAAACTTTCAGCGGCTTCCACTGGCTGCCCACATTAGATATAAAACCTTAAGACTTGTTTACAAGGTCAAAAACTTATCTGCACTGATCAAACCATGTGTTACATCCTGCTCTCTCGCAGTATCAAGTACCTCATGTTTCCACTCCTTAGCGGTAAAAGAGCCAGGCCGAGTTTAAGACTCTTCTCAGTCCTGCTTCTCAGTTCAGTCCAGCTATCAAACTCGCTTCAGAGCTGCAGTGACCCATGCTGTCTTGAAACAATGCCTGTAGACCAACCTCTTTAAAGAGTACCAAGGGGAATTTTCTGAAATTTGTTCTTAAGAAGTTTAACTGTTTAAATAGTTTAATATGATACTGAAATACGATAATGAACCTGTAGAATTGAAGAAAATCCAATAAACTAATATTTGCATAAACTGGCAATTTCTTCGTCAAAATGGTTGGTGAATTTGTTCCTACCTAATATATTACTACTACTATTACACACCTTTGTTTTAACTGTCATTTCAACCCTGTACAGCAGTACGATACATATTAAAAAGAAATAACATTCCTCAAGGACCATGTTGCTACATGAAACAGAGAAAGAATGGTATCTGGGCTCACACAAAACCAAACAGAATATCATACAAACTTAACATTTATTGATAAATCACATTGTAACTCTAAAAGTAGGGTGTGTCTGTGTGTGCTAGAGATGACAGTAACTGGACACTAGGTACATTGAATGCTTCGGTACCGTTTTATAGCTAGCAGAAGTATGAACATGATGATGATTTGAATTTGAAGCATGACGGTGATTTTTAGTGTGCTAAACTAATACACAGCCCAAGATACATATTGGATAATTATTTATCAAATAAGTTAGCAGTTGGCAGGGAACAACTGTTTCGAAGTTCACCCTGTGATTGGAAGGTTGCCAGATCAAGTCCCATGGTGGCATGCATATTGCAACGGTTAAAATACATTTCTTGATAAGCACTTTTCTACCGGTGCTCATCTAGGTACAATCATTTTATTTGTGGCGGCATTTGGGAGATTATGCTAAAACCTGAAAGCCACCAAATATGTTATTAGACCAACACCTCTTCTAGCTAACGAGCGGCCATATCTTATTTGTGATGCAATAAAAAAAATCTTAATCCAAGTCCTTAAGTTAAGACTTGAGTGACCAGATTTAAGTTTGTGAAAAAAGGGGCGAAGTGGCTCGTTTGTGAAAGCCCAATCCTCATAGTTGAGTCAATTAAAGATGATCAAGGGCGAAATCTGTTTTTAAGTTTGCAGGTCTTGTGTCTTCAGCATCTCCGGACCTATATGTTTACACTGAGTAGGGCTGTGCGATTAATTGAAATCGTATCGATATCGCGATGTGAATATGCGCGATTTCTAAATCGCCTTACAGCACGATTTTTTTTTTGCGCGCTCCCGACTTTTCCCGCAGTATGCTATTTGTATGACGTCACATCGATGCCAAAACTAGAGCGCGCAAACTGGCTTGCCGCAAAAAACAACAAAAAAAATCGCGGGCGTAAATTTCAAAGTCGCGCGCGCAAATGTGAAACACGAGAGCACAAAATTAGGAATCGAGTGCGCGGTTGTGAAAATATTGCTGTATTTTTCCTCTCGCGAAAGTCTTTTTTTCCTCTCGATTTGTTAAATGTCCTCGCGCGCAAATTCGATCACGACGAGCGGCTTTTTTTGTGAGATTTCTGTGCGCGCGGTTTGAAAGCGGGTAGGTTTTGGCAGTGGGGGTGGGGGCGGGGTTTTGGTTTTGGTGGTCTGGGTTGTTGTTTTTTTCCACACGCACGCACATTTACTTTTTGCCACAGGTCGAAGCTTAATTCGTTTTAATTCGTTTTACTCACTACAGCAGCTCCGCTTGTATTTCACACGGACGCTTAATAGTGACACACAACGTTTTCAGTGGCGCGATCAAGACAAGACCTGATCCCTCTGTATGTGAAAGTATTTGTGAGATGTTCCGTGCGCTAAAAAAGAAGTAAATGCATAAAAACGCATAAATGACATTTTCGCGATGTAAGCACGCGCGCGTGAACGCCGTTACTCTCTAGAACGATTTTCCATCGTTTATTCTGGAACGTGCGCCCCAGAGCAGCGTCACAATGAAGCGCTTGGCGCGCGTTTCGGAATAAACGATGGAAAATCGTTCTAGCGAGTAACGGCGTTCGTGCGCGCGGTCATTAACACAGGGCGCGTGTTTACATCGAGAAAATGTCATTTATGCGTTTTTATGCATTTACTTCTGTTTTTGTGCTCGGAAGAGGATTGTGGGAAATGTAGTTCTCTGCAAAAGCAGCTCATTTTATAGGCCAAATTTGTTCAAAATAAGTATTTCATTTTCAATTGATCAATTTTTTTTTCTTTCAATTTTATAATGTTATAGTGTAATGGATAAGAAAGAAATAAACAAATAACAAATAATTTAGCATATACGTGTGTGTGCATTTATTACATTGTTTTAGTAGGAAAACAGTATTTAAATCAAGCATTTCCTTAAGCATAATAATCCCAGTCATGTATTCAGACATTTTAAAGCATTATTTTATATTAAAAAAAAAAAAAGACTGTGACTGTATCGGATTTGTATCGGTATCGGCAGATATCCAAATTTACAATATCGGTATCCGTATCGGACATTATAAAAAAAGTGGTATCGTCCCATCTCTAATAAAGATCGAATTGTTTTCTTTTGGAAAAATGTTTCATATTCACACTGTAAAACCTGTCTGTGTGTGTCAAAATCGTGATTAAAATCAAAATCGCAATATTGTTCAAGAAAATCGTGATAGGCTTCTTTTGTCCATATCGCACAGCCCTAATAGTAACGCTGTTATCCTCTCCGACAAGAGAAACTGAGCATCAGGTGTCGTGTGCTGGAAACTATTCTCAGGTGCGTCGACCAGATTTTCCGGAAGCGCCAGTGACTTTTATTTTACAAATGCTCCCCGCACCGTGTAGCGGAAGTGAGATACCGGTGTTGGTGTCTTCACGACCCACACAGGCAGAGGAAATCGAGAGCTTTGGGCAAGCTTGTGGGAGCTCAAGGTATGCTTATTAGCCTTGTTGTGGATAGAGTAAGATATTGATACGACACGTCAGTATTTTTAATCGTTACTATCTGCACATCGACGCCAACCTTTATTTAATTTAATTTAATGCTGAAGAAAAATTAATGAAACCCAATATACCGTGACTGTGGACTGTTTCAAGGCAGATAGCGAGCTGAAAGATTCATTACGGGTTGCTTAATCGTGTGATCGAGTCTTCTTCCCCGAAACATACATTCCAGACAGCTTAATACGATATATAAAAAAAGTTGCAATATGTTTATCGGGCTTGATTTACGCTATAACCCCCCAATATCGCCTGACCGGAAGCCGTCAGCCGGTTAGCCGCCGTTGCTAATCTGGGGCTGCGTCCCAAACCTGGCGCTGTCGCACTAGTGAGTAACTCGTGTCAAACCGGCGTTGCTCGCCGCGTTACTCAGCCAGTGGTAACAGCATTGTGACGCGCCGCGGTTGCGTGGGGGAATCAAAAGAGCGAATCTTTCATTTGGGAACAAAAGCATCTTTAATGCAAAAAAAAAAAAAAACCCCAAACCGAGGCATGAGGCCATTGCCTAATTTTAAGATCGCTTTGTGTCTCGGTACAACCGGACTATTGTCTATATTGTCTATTGTCGGTCGCCCTCGCGCAGTAACGGTCAGACGGCGGCGTCACTATGGCAGTGAACTACAGGGAAAACTACACGAGTGTATTAGTCAAGTGTTAATCAGCTGCTGGATTTTATTAGCATTACTATAGCATCACTCTTCTTACACATAAATTTCACATAACGAGATAATCTTCACAAAACTCATTGTCACACTGAAGTCAGCAGTGTTTGTTGGATAAATAAGTGTTTTTCTGACAAACGTTTGTCTTAGGGTTTTGAGTGAATTGACTTCTTCATAGACACATTAGTTAGCTTGTCTTAAAGTTACTGGAGTGTGAAAGTTCACACACACACACACACACACTCTAAAACTTGAGAAAGTAGATGTTTTCTTTAAAGGAAAAACACCTCGGTCATGTATGTGTGAAACTGACACCACATCACACCTCCATACACACACACACACGCAAAGAGGAAGAGAGACCGACCAAGAATAATCATATTTATGTTCTTTTTGCCCTTAGGTGTCTTGACGCCTTTAATCAACCGTATGAGATGGCAGGGAATGGGGCAGAAATGCCACAGAAGCGACTCGGCCTTAAAGAGAACCGTAACGGCAATTTCACAGGTTGGTATAGAGCCAGCGAGGAGCCGGCGCTTTGCGAAAAACCGGCCACGCGCAAAATTCCAGTTTTCCTGGTCAAGGGTCAGCCACAGATAACACAGCCTCGGCTGAACCAACGTTTTCATATAAACACTCAACTGCCAGCCTTATCTGTAAAGAGATACACACGTTGGCGGTTCCTCCACGTCACCCCACTGTATGCTGCTTAGGAGCTTGTCGTCTTGTTGTTCTTAAGAGGTTTGGTTAAAAACAAAATTCCATAGGGGCAGCTAATTTAATGGCTGATGTTGCCGTCTTTCTGAACGACATGTGCTCTGTGTCTTTAGAGGCGTCCCTCAAAGAGAGAAAACAGCAAGACAGAGAAGAGCGTCTGGCCGTAGTGCTATGGAGGAGGCCTCTGCTTACGTTACAGTACTTTTCTTTGGAAACTCTCATCACTTTAAAGGAGTGGACAGTGAAGTAAGAAACTTGTTACTTATTTTTTTCCCCTCAGTAGTGACAGTAAATTGATCTGTAAGCAGATATGTATGTTTAAGACTGAATAAAAAAACTAATAGCATGGCTTTTGCATGGTAACATTCTCAGGTAAAGCCCCCCTTTTCAGATAATCAGTAAAACAAAGACTTGATTATCAGTAAAGCAGAGGTTGCTGGCCGTGAATGTGGTCGAAACTGCAGAATGTGGAGCGTTAACCGTAAGCTTCTTCTCTTTTGCATTCCCAGGCTGTGGCAGAGACGATGTGCCGTGTTTTTGGTCCTAGTGCTTTTTGCAGTGTTCTCAGCAGCTTACTCAATAGAGGGAGCTCATCAGCCGGTGAGCTTTGACCTACACTGTGTAATCGTATCACCATCACATTTCCCCGGGAGGGTATTAGAAAACGTTATGCACACGTGCTTTACTTTTGTGATCAAAGCTTTTATTTAAAGTTGTAGCAACTATTTCATACCAGAAACTAAGTTCCACGTTTTTTACTGCATATTAGTGTAAATTGAGCATAAATGGAGGTTGCCTGCTGTTTCAGAATTATTGATGGGACTCCAATCTGGATTTTGTTTTTCTTTCCTGCAGTACATAGAGTACTTGGAGAAGAAGTTCCTGTGGTGTGCCTACTGGGTAGGCTTGGGTATTTTGTCCTCGGTAGGCCTTGGCACAGGCCTTCACACTTTCCTTCTTTACCTGGTAAGAACTTCAAACCTGTAGAAAAGGAGTCTTTTTGCCTCGAGTGTTAATAAGGTATTTGAGTGTCTGTTATTTTGGATTCAGTGATGACCGACCAATTTTGCTAAAGGAAGCTGACCGGTGTGTCTTGGTTAAATATGGAAGTTGAACTTTCCTTCGTATCGACTTTCAGCTCCCCAAATATAGCGCAAGGTTTGTGTGCCACTCAACTTCCTGATCTTGGTGAAAATCTTACTTTTACTTACTGCTCAGTTTCTTAGTTATTTTTACGCAACTCAACTCATTTTAAAACAAATATTTTACTATAATAATTCAGTTCAGACGAAACCATTTCAAAGGATGCAGATTTTAAGTAAGACCCATTGCTGTAAATAGTTGTTTCTCACAGTTGGAGTTGGAAGTTGGAATGGCACGCTATTTCCATTGACTCAGACTTGTCAGACGGTGCCAATTTATTAATAGTGAACCCTGCTGAAGTTACAGAGACAACATTATGACTCGCTTGTGGTTAGTGCTAACGCTCAGCTTTTCAGCGTTTCACAGGGATGTGAAACTAAGGGGGTGGTAAACCCCCATCCCCTTACTTAAATCTTTTACTTATTAAGTGGTAGGCAAGAATTCATTTTCGTTGTGAGCCCTGTTGGAAAATGTTCTCATCACACTCATTACTAATTCCAAGCAAGCAAACGGTTCAAAAACACAGTGGGCAGCATACATACTTTGACCTGATCAGTGCTTTTCTATGATATATGTATATGCACACAATAAAAAATAAGATAAAGGGTAAGATTTGTTTTAAAACTTTAAGCACAATGTGCCACACCTGAAGAAGAAAAAAAAAAGGTCATACAAATGGGAAAAATATCAGTTTATTTTCATTGTAAACATAACAAGGCATCTCTTACTTGGACCAATACCCAAAGAGAGAAAATATTAACTCTTGAGAAAATCAAACGTAAGGGTAAACCTGCACTCTGACCTAAGTTTTTAGTCACGCATAGCTAGAGTTGCTAGAACCAGCTTTTTATAACCTTACAGGCCCGTAGCCAGCCTAGTTTTTTTGTTTTTTTTTAAGTGGACCTTTTGTATTTTCATACTTATTTTGTATTTCATTATAAGATTTAAATACTGCATTTTGGTGACTTTTTTTGCAATAATTTGTGCTGGATACCTTAATCTGTCTGCTCGTATCATAATGTGCACACTTCTGATGCACTAAAAAAAAAAAAAGTCAGTTGCTGCGCAGTGGGTTGTTATATGTCCATCAAGGAGAATCTCAGAAGTGGTTATTAGGGCTTCAGTTTGGATTAGATTTTTTTTTGAGGGATTCCAATTATTATGGCATCATTATTTAAAAGAATACTTTATTACCAAAAAAAAAAAAAGAGAACAAATTTGGGACCTTTGGCTGTGGGGGGGGGTCGTTCGAACCACCCGAACCCCCGAACTCCCCAACTCCCCCTGGTTACGGGCCTGCTCTTAGGAACATTGTTTCAACCTAGGTTTCTCTATTCTTACCAGACAAGATGTCTGGAAAAAGAGCTAGTGTTAAAACGAGATTTTGTTTGCAAAAGTTCCGCTGTTCCACGACCGGTAGCATCCCTAAGCACTGCTCTCCTGGGTAATGCACGTCAGCTGCCCACTGATCCTTCACGGATGGGTCAGATGCAGAGGTCACATTTTGTTGTGGTGCGCTGTGTGCTGTGCTTGTGGTCTGTTCACAATGACAAGCGATCACTAAAAAAAACCCCTTACAATAATACTGTAGTGTTTTCCTCCACAAAATACGTAATGTAATTTTACCCCTAATCGGCGTCGTCGTGGTTTGCGGGAGCGCGATTGTGACGCAAAACATACAGATTTGTCTTCACCTCTCCTTATTGCCAACTAGTACCATTTCGGTTTCTTTTGCTGTGTCAAATTTAAAGAATAATTAGAGCTGCATTTCCGCGAGAACATGCCAATGTGCTCGCTCAAGTTTTGTGGCTGCGACATGAAAGCTGGCCGACTGGAAAGACATGGATTGGAGCGAATGAAGAAAGAACGAGGGATTGATGAAAGCAGGAAAAAAAGACGAGCGCGGGTCAAAACGGATTAAGGTGTGTGTTCAGTGAGGTGGCACAAGAACCGTGTTGACTTTCATGAGAAAACAGACGAAGGAAAGCTTTTAAGTGTAAACGGAGAGAACGAATGGGTTCCTATGGCCAAAATAAACGACAGAAAAAAAAAGGATGAAAAAGAGGAGCCCGGGTCGTAACGGTTACAGACATGTGGACTCAAATCACGTCGGATTTTGTGGCGTTGCTGTGAAATTTGAGCTCCGTCGTTAGTCTTGGAAGAAAAAAAAAAACGGACGAGAAAATGGACAGAACTGGCAAACGAGTGTGTCAGAAACGTGCGCATGAAAGCGCCACACACCGCAATAGGCTGCACGTTTTAGGCCATGTCCACACGTACACGGGTATTTCCGAAAACGGAGGTTTTGGCCTTTCGTTCCACACGAAAACGGACGTTTTTTGAAAACTCCGTTTCTGCGTTTAGGTGTGGCCAAGAAGAGCGAAGATTTTGAAAAACAGACCGTTTCGCGTCACACTGTGCGCCACTCATATGACGTCACCAGTTTTGCGGAGTAACGGAATACATGTACCGGCGTTACGTATTTAGAACACAAAATATGAGTAACTGTATTCCGTTACAGTTACCGTTTAAATAGGTGATAATCAGAATACAGTTACTTTGTTGAAATAAATGGATTACACGGCGGCCTTTTCCTGTTTCATATGTTAGACTATCCCCTCTCTAATTTTGGTAATTCCACGCATTGCCGCGAGAAGCACCCCCGACGCGGGCGCGCGCATTCGATGACTTCCGCCTTTATACGAACTACCGTCCATAAACGTTAACGTTCAATTCGTTCCTACACTCTGTTAACGCCAACGAGATGAGAACAAAATTACTCATATTCTTAAAAATAAAAAACCTTACATAAACTTGTAAACAATAACGTTTGTATTGTTGAGTGTTGAATGTAACAGCATCATATGCAGAGTTAGAAGGGGGTGCATTTCCTGGCAGGGGGCTCTGCCATAAAAAGCACCCCCGTGTAACTTCTTTTCTAGGTGTTCAGTCCAAACAAATTTTGGATGTTATTCTTGTCAGACCATGATGCGTAACTGGTGCAAGTATTATGAATGTAACGGCATCATATGCAGAGTTAGAAGGGGGTGCATTTCCTGGCAGGTGATCTGTTGCAAAAACCTCCCTTTACATTTGTTTGAGGTGGTTTAGTGCTGAGATATTATTTTAGGTTATCATATTTTAGATTTTAGATCCAGACATATTTTTATTTCTTCAAGTGACTTTAGTGAGCAAAGGATTTTATTAGTGAGTGTTGTTCATAATAGGCCTCTCTAGATTCAGTTTAATGTTTTCTCAAACAGTGACATTTTTAATGACCCTAAACATGTGAAAGGTGTTGCTCGCTATAACATATGTTTATGTACTTCCTACGTTACTTCCTACCAGAATAGATACTGGAATTTTAGTCATGATTTCAGCAAGTACAGCATGGCCTTAAACGATAATCCATTACGCTAGCCAGGTAAATGTGTGCAGTTTGCGTGGAATTAAAATAGCTAGTGGATTGTGCACTTATAATATTGGTAAAATATTTATTTCAAAGCTTTATGAAAAATACGACACATTTCGCCGTTTTTGTTCACCGTTTTTTTTTTTTTTTTTTATGAAACATTGTTTTCAAGTTTATGCAAGGTTTTTTTACTTTTAAGAATGAGTAATTTTGGCCTCATCTCCTTGGTGTTAACAGAGTGTAGGAACGAACTGAACGTTAATGTTCGTATAAAGGCGGAAGTCATCGAATGCGCGCGTCGGCGTCGGGGGTGCCGATTTCGGCACGACACCTGTCACCCAAACAAACACGCAATAAGAGGCTCTAATGTAAGCGTCCTGTTAATGTTGATGGCGTCAGTTACACAATGGACCCGGAGCCAGCACAACAGAGCCAGCAGTGCCCGGGCAGGAATGCATTTCTTACTCGGAAATTTCATCTTTCCTCCTCTACAGTAAATATGTCTATTTAGGGAGATTTGGGCTTAACAGCCAATCGGTAGAGAAAAACAAACAAGAATTTGCAGGATGTGATCGCTACATTCATGTAGTTGTAAAAAGCATGACAATATATTAAGTAATCCAAAGTATTCAGAATACGCTACTCGCATTGAGTAACTCAACGGAATACGTTACAAACTACATTTTGGGGCATGTATTCTGTAATCTGTAGTGGAATACATTTTAAAAGTAACCTTCCCAACACTGGACGTCACAGTATGCGCCGTGTATGGCGTCACATCAATGCCCAAACTTGACTTGTGTATCTGTGTTTATACTGAAATGGGGACAGAAAAGTGGGCAAGGGGAACCATTGATTACGTGCTTATTAAACGTGTAAGACCTAACTATTAAATTATAATTATACGGTTGATAAACTATAACTTGCGTTTAATCTACCTGTCGCTGTTCCTCTTCCTCCGTCATCTTTGTTTTTTTGTAAAAACTGTCTGTAGTGTGCAGTCAATCACAAAACCAGGAGCCATCGGCCAATAGGATTCGTAGGTAGAAGCTGCCAAAGCCCTGCCCCCACACTGCCAAAACCCGCCCCTTTCAAACCGCGTGCGCAGAAATCTCACTTGAGCAAAAAAAAAAAAAAAAAAAAGCTGCTCGTCGGTGATCTAGTTCTCGCGCGAGGACATTTAACACATCGAGAGGAAAAAAGACATTCGCGAGAGGAAAAACACAGTTCACGCGCAGTATTATCACAACCGCGCACTCGATTCTTAATTTTGTGCTCTCAAGTTTCACATTTGCGCGCGCGACTTTGAAATTTACGCCCGCGAATTTTTTGCGGCAAGCCATTTTGCGCGCTCTAGTTTTGGCATCGATGTGACGCCAAAGCCGTGTCTACATTAGGTTTTCATCTACAATGCAAGGCATGCTTTTGACAGCGTTTTTTGCTATTGCGTATGGACCGAGACGGTTTTGAAAACGTGCTCGTGTGGATGCGATTAAAAAAAACAAACAAAAAAAAACAAAACGAAAGCGGAAAATCTCCGTTTTCAGAAATATCTGTGTACTTGTGGACATGGCCTTAGAGTTGAAACGAAGTTTCTAGCGCAGCAAGTTTCTAACTGTAGCAGTAGTGGTCAGAAAAAAACGTGTGTGGAATCAAACAATAAGTGATTGCTCGTCCCAGGCGCATAATTAAACCCAAATGTGTGTTATGTAGGAAGCTGTTAGACCACCTACAGGTTTTATGTTTACAGGCGTCCGATGGAGAACATCGTTCTTAATCTTTCTAAATCTGGTTTATTTGCTCCATGTCAGTCGGGATATTAGGAGTGTTTACCCCACCAACCCTGACTCATGCTACTTCTGCGTTGTTTGGAGAAAAGGCAGACGGCGATGAGCGATTGGGCGTCACCTGATCATGCCATGCTCCATGGATGCTCTAATACTGTGACTCCATCATGAGATCATCTCCTCGTGATTTCAGCTGTGCTGACTGCAGGGGTTCCTTTGCTCAAAAAAAAAAAAAAAAGAAGCAACAGATGATTCGACGGAGAAATTACTGCACGTTCCACAATGTTGCAAACGCTTCTCTTCCCTGGACATGCAAACCACAAACAGAATCCGAACACTGATACTCGGGGTGCTTGAATATCCGCCGCTCTGAGATCAGACTGAGCCAGTCAGCTGGAGGTGACATAGAAGATTCTTTTTTTTTTGGTGCTACTAACGATTAGCTTTTGTTGTCCGGGAGGTTTTTCATCCCAGCGTTTCCCAACCCCAGTCCTCGCGGAACACCGCTCCGCACAGATTCGAGTTTCCCGACCCGCAGCACAGCTTGTTTCCCTGGGGGGTAAAAACGAACAGAACTCACTTCTTAAAAAGTGAAAAAAATTAATTAAATTAAAAAATTAACGTAATTTTCGAAATAATGGAAGTAATCGTCAGGGCCAAGATTTTTGAATTAATTGTCAAATAATCGTCCAGCCCTAATCTGAAGGTAACAGGGAAAGAGCCTGGAGAAACATAAAAAATGACCAATAGAATTTGTCTAGTTTTGAAAATATTTGGCCTGTTAAAAAAAAAAAAAATCTAGAAAATGAATCGAAATGGATATTAATCAACATACTCTAGATGTGCCTGATAATTTCTACAATTCTGTTAACGCCTTTATATACCGTCACCTTAACAGCGTTCTACTGTGAGTTACGGGGTGTTGAGATGAATCACATTATCGATGATTCGCAATGCAGTTGCAGACCGCAATCGAGTATTTCATAACGACATTGCTTGGTGATTTTCTGGCTGCGCCATAAAAAATTCTACTTAAAAAGAACATCCCGTTAGTTCCTAGGGCTCTCCGATCTGCGGTCCGTCCCCAATTTGCGTGCAGTGTGAAGTAATGTAGAAAAATCGATGGGATGCATCGCGATATCGTTACGATAATCGGAATCGCGTCGAATCGTAATAGTCATGTGATTCTGCCCTGTCCGATCCATAACCGTTTCCTAAATCCGAAACCGAAATAATCGCTCATTAATCAAAATCAAACGTTCAAATAATCGTGATATTGGATTTGAGGTTGTATCGCCCAGCCCCCGTATCCCACACTGACTTCTGCCTTTTGATTAGAGCTTAGCAAAAATGTCAAAGCGTCTAGAGGTCTATGTATCCAGCAACATAATCCATAATTCAGGGCTGGGTGACTCGGGGGAGGACTTGAACATCTGAAACTTAAGGATGTGTCAGAAGTTTGCTATGTGCTTGACCGACAGTACCAGTTTGGAAATATTTCCCCCCACTGAGAATCCCCCCACGCAGACGCTCCTGGGAGAAACTGACATCACTCACATACTTGGGTCTCTTTTTATTGGCTCCGTTGATTTGCCGTGTGTTTAGGCTACCGGCGCATGCCTTTGTGAGCTGTTGCGCTCAGGAATTGCCAACGCAGAGCCCCTTACCCTTCTACGACCGCTTCCGAATTTTCGATGAAAGCCATCTGGCGAAGAAAGATGTGTGCGATGGAAGTGTCCGAGTTGCGCCAGCGTTTCGACTACATTAGAGTTTGCACATAACAAAAGTGGACACCTTTTATAGAACTAACGACCACATGGTCGTCATCTAATCTCGATTTTTAACTCGAGGGATTAATTGGTCGAAACACGATTTAACACAAATTTTTCTCATTCCCAACAGGGCCCACACATAGCGTCCGTCACCCTGGCGGCGTATGAATGCGGCTCAGTGAACTTCCCAGAGCCACCGTACCCGACTCAGATCGTCTGTCCAGAAGAGGAGGTGGTGCAGAACACTGTTTCTCTCTGGACCATCATGTCAAAGGTTCGCCTGGAGGCGTGCATGTGGGTGAGTAGATATGGGACACTGTTTTGTGGGGGGGAAACGGTTCGTTGAGATCATAAAAGATTCTTTTACGGATGCACGATCGTATCGAAATCTGCCGATAATTGGCGTTGAGCCGATGCTTAGATTTACCAGATGTTTTCGGCCGATATTTGATCACGCATTTACTGTACGTCAGAAAAGGTAGCGCTTGTGCCAGGCATGTGGGATTTTATACGGCTGCGCCTTCCGTCTTAAACCGAATGGCGTTATTTTGTGCCAAAATTCTGCAAAATATCTAGTCGAACTTGAACTCGGTCTACATGCACGCTCGAAGTGCGGGGAGTGTGACATTTTTTTACTGAACGCGTTTGCCTCACTTAGCGAACGTGAGCTCGCACAGTGCGTTCTGCCGCACTGAATAGTACGGTAGGTAAGACGCCCGTATCATACTTTTCTATGAGGTAATATGCATCTCAGGAAATAGACCGGGTTGTAGCCTAACGGCTCTCTACGCACTAGGTAGTGCACATACAGAGTCACACGCGCCCTATTTGACTTGGGAGAAGTGACCTTTTCTTAAAATGTCTTGCACTCCGCTTTTAACATTCTGCTGGAATTGAATTCCTCACCTCAAGAAAGTCACGTTTTTAGGATGGAAAAGGTAAAATTTTCAGCGAAATTTATTCACAACAGTACAGTATAGACCTTCCACTGTTTCAAAACACTAAAAACAAAAAATCCAAAATTTTACCCCACGCGACAAGCGACTGGTTTTGCCGTGCAGAGTCACATTTGTCTGATACCTGGTTTATTGCGGACAAAGTAACCTTGTCACCGCAGCCTCCTAGTTTGGAGATATAGATGTGACAGCTCATTATAAAAACAAGACTCACTGAACGGTAAGGCTACCGAATTAAAGGTTGAAGTAAGGTGGGCCTCGAAATATTGTGTCCGAAGAAAGTGGGGCGTCAAAAATATACCTTTCTACGAAGGGTGGGGTCCTGCAGAGCAATATTTGCTTCCTGCATTTAGTGTTACAGGTGAAATTCGCAGTATAGTTTGCGCCCGACATTCGTTATTGCCCCGCTAACTGGTTGCGGATGTGCAGGGCGCAGGCACCGCTATCGGAGAGCTGCCTCCATACTTCATGGCACGAGCGGCACGTCTTTCCGGAGCGGAACCGGATGACGAAGACTATGAGGAGTTTGAAGAAATGCTGGAGCAGTCTGAGGGCGCCCAGGTGAGGACTGCTGCATTGATCACACTCACACACACACACACTTTTTCAGCTTCAACGTTGAGTATAAGGATGATTTAGGATTTCAGACTTGACACATATTAGACACGTAACTGATCCAATATGTGTATCGGTATCACTCTGATAACGGCTGAATCGGGTCTCGGCGGCATTGAGCCGATCTGTAAACGCATGCACGCTCCATTGGTTATGCACGGGAAATGGCACTGCGGTAAAGTAGAGCTGAAACCATTGTTCCAATAATTCCAATAATTCTATTACAAAAAATGGTTGAGGCAATTTTACTAGAACCGAAGCTTGGTTTAATTCATTTTACTCTAGAGCAGCTCCACTCGTATTTCACACAGACGCTTAAGTGACGCACAACGTTTTCAGTGGCGCGAGCAAGACGAGACCTGATCCCTCTGCATGTAAAAGGATTTGTGAGATGTTCCTGCACTAAAACAGAAGTAAATGCATAAAAACCTTTTTTGACATTTTTGGCGATGTAAACGCGTGCGCTGTGTTAATGACCGCGCGCCGTTACTCGCTAAAGCGCTCCAGTTCGGTCAAAACGTCCCCTTTGTTACAGACATAAACCATATTTTAGCCGATAAATAACCACAACAACCAGCGTTCTACTCACAATTCTGCCGTTTATTTCGATTTTCCATCGTTTATTCTGGAACGCGCGTCCAACGCTTCATTGTGATGCGGCTCCGGGGCGCGTGCGGAGGATTGTGGGAAATGTAGTTCTCTGCAAAGGCAGCTCATTTTATAAGCCAAATTGGTTCAAAATGACAAACTTCAGTATTTCATTTTCAATTGATCATTTTTTCTTTTTCAATTTTATAATGTTATAGTGTGATCAATAAGAAAGAAGAGATATTTATATGTCTAAACGAACAATATTTGAGAACAAATAATTTAGCAAATACATGTGTGTAATTATTACATTGTTTTAGTAGGAAAACAGTGTTTAAATCAAGCATTTCCTTAAGCATAACAATAATCTCAGTCATGTATTCAGACATTTTAATGCATTATTTTATGTTTAAAAAAAGACTCGGAGACTGTATCGGATTTGTATCGGTATCAGCAGATATCCAACTTTACAATATCGGTATCGGACATAAAGAAGTGGTATCGCCCCATCTCTAATATTAATGAACAGTTATTTTGTTGCCTTGTTACTTTTGCCCCCATAGTTCACTGACAAGGTTTGGACTGTAAATAAATTGAGCTATTAAAGCTAGGATTTTTTTTTGTAACTAATGAAACAAGTACTAACAGAACTGTAAAAAAAAACAAATGGAAGTCGCTTTTAATTTATTGCCCAACAGTTGGTAGTGTAACGAATAGGGAGTCGGCCCTGTGATTAGAGGTTTGTCGGGTTCAAATCCCGGACCGCCCACACCGGGGGCTGCCAAAAAAGCTGGCCACTGCTCCTTCATGGATGGATCAAATGCCGAGGTCACGTTTCGTTGTGGTGCACTTTGTGCTGTGTTGACAATGAATGACAGAATATAAGGCAAAAGTTGGCAGGACGCCCAGCGCACAAGGCATTAATCAGCATTACACAGCATCATGTATAAGTAACTAATGTGCAGTTTGAGAAAAAATGTGTTTTATGTGATGGTAGAATGTAAAGATTTGCTAAAAAACTTGCCAAAAAAAAAGGGGGAGTTGGGGGAGAGCCACGCAACTGCTCAGACGCCAAGTCATGCCGACACGCCCTGCGCATGTTTGAACTGAAGAACAATTTGTCCTTGAATCCGGGAAATGGGGGGTTAAGTTCCCAGGGCGTTCCTGCAGCACCTGATTTTACGACCCCCCCCCCAACAGTGCTTTGTTCTGCCGTCTCGCCGATCTCCTTCACTCCTGTCGTCCCTCAGCGTTGCGGTTTACTAATCCTGGCCTCGTGACCGCTTCTTTGAAAAGCCCTCCCCTGGCTTCCAGTAAAGCTTTTGAACGACGGATGAATCAGAAGGAGAGCTTCCTTTCAATTAAGGACCTCAAAAGTGCCTGAAAGGACCCCACATGGCCTGCTCACTTGGTTAAATTCTAAATGCGGCATTCTTGAAGATACTGCGCCCGAAACTCCAGAAACAGGCCGGAGTAAACGCGAATGAATTTTTGTTTTTTTTTTGAAAGGCTTTAAACAAAGTTGCAATTTCACAATCTGGTTCCTAGCACTGGGTAACTCCCTTTTGCAGTGTTGCCCAAACTAGCTCTTTGCTCAACATCATGGTGTATTTCATCCAAAAAAAATGTGTTTGGGCTTTGCGCACTTGGCTGCGCTGACTAAATTCCCAGTATTACAACGCAGAGAAAGTTTAACCAACGGGATCACAAACAAGCCTCCAAGCGATGTTTATACTACAAGAACACGCCTAAAGGTGAAATCTGTGTACTTACAATTCGAGGTCGACCGATATTGATTTTTCAGGGCCGATATCGATACCAATTTTTGCTAGCTAACGGGGCTGATAACCGATATGCAAAAACAAAGAAAATCTGTCAAAGTTTTGAACTTTACAAACACACAACTTTATTTAAACAACTTTATTGTTTATAAATACGTAAACTTTTTACATTAACGTTAACGTTAAACGTTAATAATAAATATTAAACGTTTTAGTAACTTTATAAAACTGTGAAACTTAAATTTGAAAATTAAGCAGCAGCAGGTTGTGGTGAAGAAAGCAGAGCTGCTCAGCGTGCTTCTCACGTAACCTAGATATCATGTGACATACCGCCAATCGGAGGCTGTCGTGAGCGAGACATTAAATGAAGCAGAGAGTCGAGGGCAGACTGCACAGAGAGAAGAGACGGCAGTGGAGCCACAGTAGCGCACGCCTTGTGTTTACTTAATACAACACTGATACCGTTAATCTGCAAAATGGCTAAAATCGACTGCCGATAACCGTCCCTGGACGATAATCGGTCGACCATTACTTACAATACATAGTGAGTGAGTGATTATTTGTCTTTGTATTTGTGTTGTATTATTTGTATTGTATTTTCATAGTATATTGTGCACTGTCCCTGTCGAAAAAAATAAATTACAATTACAGTTACAATTGAGAACACACCACAGTACACAGTCCAGCACAACGAAATGGGACCGCAGCATTTGACCCATCCGTGAAGGAGCAGTGGGCAGCTGTGGTACCTCAGTGGTACCTTTACCGGTCCAGGATTTGAACCGGCGACCTTCGGACCACAGGGCAAGCTCCCTAACCCAGTAGACGATATGCAGTTTTTTTTCCTGTTGAGTTTTTGTCGGTTGAAATCTGGTAGCGGTAACGGTATCGCTGAGGTTCCCACGAGCAAGGTGCTGTCCCCAAGTACTGTGGCGTGTTCAAGAGGACAATTAATTAATAGTAATGACATATGTTGTCATATCTTGTTCCAGGCACGGGACAGAAACTTGAACTACTGAGCATTTTTGTATGTTGCTTTGAGGAAATGGTGGTGGTGGTGGTCATCTAGTGGTTATGGGATCCATCTCTACACCAAGAGGTCATAGGTTCCAATCCAGGCCCCTCAAAAAAAAAAAGTTGCACTCTTGGAAGATGTGCCTGAAATGAGGGCGGATGTCGCACTGGAACATCTGCTAAGTGCTGTAAATGTAACATGTAAAAACTGCAACTCTCTCTTGTTTCCTGCAGGACTTTGCAACAAGAGCAAAACTCGCAGTACAAAACATGGTTCAGAAAGTGGGATTCTTAGGAATCCTGGCTTGTGCCTCGGTAAGTATTTTTCACGCGTAGTGTTACGGAATCCTGGGTTTACGTCACCTAGTCTTGCTTTTACCGATCTGTCAGATACATAGAAATAATATTTTACATTGCAAATGTGATTGTCATGCTTGCATGAGTAGTTCTTGCTTCTCTATTGCATTTACATGTCCAGTGCAGTTGTTGTTGGCAATTAAGTAGCAAGCAAATCTTTGTTATAAATATTAGATTGTTCTAGTAAAGAATGTGTTTTGATTCTTTATTCATCATTTTCTCTTGATATTTTTTTGTTTCAGATCCCAAACCCCCTCTTTGACCTGGCTGGCATTACATGTGGTCACTTCCTAATTCCGTTCTGGACCTTCTTTGGAGCAACTCTGATTGGGAAGGCGGTTATCAAAATGCACATCCAGGTACACAGGCCGAATTCCTTTAAAAGTAGTATTGTTTATCCAGCATTTGTACAAATGTTTGTACGTCCCCATGTCCTCCCATTCCAAGGGCAAGTTTGATAATGACGACAGTTTTATCCTAGAGGCATTGAAAGATATCAGACTGTTGCCTCCCTTAACACTTTTAAGCCCTTCCAAAATTATAACCCCAGAGGCCAACTTAATTTTCAAAGTGTTGCATCTGCAACTGCCATGAGAAAAAAGCGGTTTGCCGTCAGCACAAGTACATGATTCATCTCCAAAAATCCCTTTTTGGTTTAATCAGAATTGGTAAGTGCAATTCCTTGAGGTTCTGTTCCAGTCATCAAAGCAAGCTGACACATTACTAGCTCGGGTCAGCCGGTGATCTCAGCTCTCCTCCAGGAGGGAGTGTCTCAGCGTCTCCTGCAGACACGAAGTGCCTCCGAGGCATCGGGTGTCATATTTTTCCCACGTAAAAAAAAAAGCCAGACTCTATACACAAGGCCCTTCCGTCTTATCTCCTGTATCTCCTTAAGCTCTTGATTCATCGTCTGAAACTCTTCTCTCTCCACAGAAACTGTTTGTAATCATAACGTTCAGCAAGCATATAGTGGAGCAGATGGTGTCTCTGATCGGGTGAGTAATGGATCTGTGGAGTTGCTCAGGAAATGGTTTAAGTCTGGAAATCTGCTCATTTAGAAAAATGGCGTGAATGTGAAAGCAAAACAGCAAAGTTCTCAAAGCACAGGGCCAAAAATAACAAACCGATCTTGTGTGCATCTATCTAGATGTTGGAAAATATCTCTTTAATTAAAAATCAGAGGTTCTCGCCTTGGGTCCGTAAGTTCCCGGGATAGGCTCCAGTCCCCCCGCAACCCCGATCGGGATTTAGCGGTTTGGATAATGAATAAAAAAATCAGAGGAGAAAACCATGCTAGTGGTATATTATTGCGTTGTAACTATACATTGAACATACATTGCTAATGAAATTGCTTCAAGACGTAACTAGTTGGTTAAGTTTTCATGTTAGGCAAAGAGCTTTTGTCTTCCCGAACCAAACCACTAGAAACTTGTGGTCTTTCCGTTTCAGTGGTTGTGCCGACTGGGTTTGCATTTGATGTGTCTACATCAGAACAGCGAGTCACGGCACTGGGGGCCACTTGCCGAACTCTGTTTTGTAGGGAGCGGTTTTGTCATTTTGGAAGTTTGCGTGTAATCAACTCTCTCACGACGGTGGTCAGACTCTTCGGGCTGTCTGGACTGAATCATCAGCCAAAAAAACCTGTGCTTTCTCTCTTTAACCCGGTTGTGTTAAAAAGCTCGGGCCACAGCAAGGTCTGGTTTGAATGAGCCTGAAAGAAAAGCCATTTATGGAGATGAGTGGCAGTTCGACTAGAAGTAGGTGACACGTATGTGATCAACCACAATGAGTCAAACTGTGAATTGTGGGATGGCTTTTTGTGTTACTGAGAAATGAACTTTATTTTTTCCATTTATAAATAGAACTATATGTATTGTGTATCTATGAGGCATAAAATGGGAATGAAAAGAAATGCAAGGTTGGAGCTAACTTTCTGATATGTTGTCTTTCTTGGTTACCCTCCACACATTTGAATTGGAAGATTTGAGTCTTTAAAGTCCTTTACAATAATACATTTGTTGCAGAACACAATCACATTCCGAAAATCTAACCACTCAAAATAGCATTTCAAGTCTCAAATATTAGCATCTTTAGGCGCTCGTAAGTGTTACTATATATGAGGCGATCAACTGACAGTCATTCCTCAACCTGGGCGGGTCTTTCAGCATGGCACTGATGACACAATGCCGACTCATTTCCTGATTAATGGCTTCTGACTAGTTCGAACAGGAACCTCTGTAATATAAGTGAGGTTTCAGTGGTTTCTCTCTTCAATCGTGCTCTGGCACCTCTGTCAAGTGGAGTATTCTAGCGCTGGCTAGCAAGAGCTGGACCTTCATCGCAGTCTTCAGTGGATGGGCCTTTAGAATCAAGTCTTGGTAAGTCATTTTTAAGCCTAATAGAGTCTGTTTGGCTGCATTTGCAGTGCCATACCTGGAGTCGGAGCCTCTTTACAGAAACCTGTCCGGGAATATTTGGAAGCCCAGAGGACTAAGCTACATCATCCAGCTGGAGATGGCACACCTTCGGTAAGAGCTTCGCCTACACTGGTCTTTTCTGTTTATCAATGTGGGGTGTAATACTTTAATTCCATATCATAGTTACTGCAGTGTTTAATTTGGATTTTAGACATTGATATTTCCAAGTCTTTAACAAGACAAGACTGACTGACTTTGAATCTTCTGTTTTGACCGTTTGTAGTAAAACTGCTTGCCTTTTCTACGCCTTTTCTAGGGAGAGAACTGGCTTTCCTGGATTTTTGAGAAAGTGGTGCTTATCATGGTCTGCTATTTCATTCTGTCCATCATAAACTCCATGGCGCAAAGCTATGTCAAGCGACTACAGCAGAGGAATTACTCTGAGGAGAAAACCAAGTGAAACGCTCAGCAGTTAAAACAAAAAATCCATCTCAGGTTCCCGGTTCGGGAGCCAAGAAACATTTTAATCTGAGATGACTAAATGGGCACTAATTTTATGTGTGCTTATGTATGTATAATTATGTTGAATCCTCCCTTTTCCCCCCCAACCTCACATCTCCTCATTTGTCTGTAGCGTTTTGACTATTAAAATGGTATGTTATAAATGTGTGATTTTTACCTCTACAGAGATGAATCAGTCTAGCAAAGACTGTCCTCGCTAATACTTGTTGCAATGCCTTATGCAACACTGCAGGGTCATCCTTCCATTGAAGTGAATAGTTTTAATCACTAAAAGGATTTATTTAATTACTGTGTTAGCCGTCTGGATGGACAGGGTCACTTCGGTAGTGCTTATTACGATATTGCTGAAGCAACGGGCGTCTTCAGGAACAGTTGGTTGTGTTTTTTAAAGTCATATTTTTTTTTCTTTATTTGTGATATAAGGTTAGCAATATCGAGACTAGTCTGGTTTGTTAATAGTTTGCACATTGTGTAAATAATGTTTTAACAAATGTACATAGACATTCAGATCTGGAGAAACGTACTACCAATTTATGAAATGAAACTTCTAGAACTAGCCTTGCCTTCCAATGATGTGTAACTAGACGTTTAACTCTATAAACTGCCTCAATCGTTCTTGTTTTCTGTCTTGAGTTTTCTTTCATGTATTTTCCCATAACTTATATGAACTTATTTTGGTTTTGGCATTAAAGTGCAGTAATACAAAAGCAAAGATGCCGCCATCTAGCTTCATGTTGTGCAGCGTTACGGACTTCCACGTTTTTTTCTGAAGCAGAAACACCAAGACCATCTCTTTCACTTTCTACAGCTTAAGAGGTAAGTGTATCAAGTCTACAGACGTATAAATGGCAAGTTCCTGATAAATTTTAGTTCTAGGAATTGATGAAATATTTTCTATTTATTTCCTTGTCATGGATTTATGAAGTCGTTTCTAATGAGTTCCTCCTGTCATGAATTTTAGAAGTTATTTCCTCAAGTCATGAAGTTAAGTTGTTCCTAATTACTTCCTCCTGTCATGAATTTTAGAAGTGGGTGCTAATTATTTCCTTCTGTCGTGAATTTTAGAAGTCGTTCCTAATTATTTCCTCCTGTCATGAATTTTAGAAGTGGTTGCTAATTATTTCCTCCTGTCATGAATTTTAGAAGTGGTTGATAATTCCTCCTGTCATGAATTTTGGAAGTCGTTCCTAATTATTTCCTCCTGTCATGAATTTTAGAAGTGGGTGCTAATTATTTCCTCCTGTCATGAATTTTAGAAGTCGTTCCTAATGATATCTTCCTTTCATGAATTTTAGAAGTCGTTCCTAATTATTTCCTCCTGTCATGAATTTTAGAAGTCGTTCCTAATTATTTCCTCCTGTCATGAAATTATGAAGTCGTTCTTAATTATTCACTCATGTCACCAATTTATAAAGTTGTTCCTCCCGTCAGTAGAGTGCAGTTTAACTTTTTAGACGGTTCGTTATGAGAGCCCTGAAACGGGAACATTAAAACTGTGCTCTGATGAACAGGTTTTAAGTCGGTAGGAGATGAATGTTTTGCATGGTTATCAGGCTGGTTTTTCCAAACTGTCGTCATGTTCCATCCCAGCATGTCAGATAGCTTATCAGACTGGTGTTTGCTTTGAGAATAATATGGCGACAGCAGTCTATAAGCTGCCTGAAATTTTGGGTTTATCACCTGACAAGACGCTACATCGTGTTTTCACCGTCATTGATGGTAAAAGTGTTTGCTAATTTTAATATTTACTTATGTTTGGATGGGTATGATCATTTTTGACATACCGTCTTGTCTTATTTGTGATATGTCAAGCTTTCAAAGTGTTAATAAAAGAAAATACTGAGCTACTAAATATTGAGCAGCATCTTTACATTCACCTCTCGCACCATCATTCACAGCATTTTGCAGATGCTCTTACCAGGAAGACCTATGTTCAGTAATTACAGGGGTGGTTTCTCTGCATTAACTTGGGGTTAAGGGCCTTGCTCAGGATCCAAGGTTACATTTACATCAGTTAATTAAAGCAAAACCCACAAGATTGAAATTTTTTTTTTAATTCGTCTGACACAAAAGGGTAAATAACTTGAATTATTAACGACAAAAACAATACTGTCATGCAGGGGTTTCATGGTCCACGGCCCCCCGGTGGTCTGCGGCGGCAATGCATGTAGTCCGTAGCATGTAATCCAGTTTCACAACTGAAATCACTTTTTTTTAAAAGTTTTTTATTAAAAATAAATGTTAAACATTTTGTGCATCTTTATGAATAATGAATGTAATACATATATCTAAAACGTAATAGAAAAATTTGTTTAATTTCGTCATCTCAAACACTGGGGCAGATTCAAAGGGTTGTGTAGGAGGAGATAATCTGCTCCAATGTGACAAAGCTGTTAAGAAAGTCATCTTCTGAAATCCCAAATTTGGTGTACTGGTGAATGTAGGCCCTGCAGAGAAAGAGTTCAACTTAAAACCTGAAGCCAAATCAGAACATTAACAAAATATAAAGTTCTCACCTGGAAACAAACATGTTCCATGCCTTCTTAACTATGTTGTCTAATGGTTTCAGAAGAGCCTGACTGTTGCTGACCAAAGTGGCCGATTTCTCATAGCCGTTAAAGGGCACAGGGCTGTTCCATGTGCTGAAAGAGCCACCTGGTGGAATCCATGGGACATAGAGAGCAGGGTCCTTGAATCCCCCTGTTGAACCAAGCGTGTTAGCATGTTAAAATCAAAACAGAAGCTATCAACAATTTATTTTAATAACAAACCAAGCAATACACCAACAGGTAAAAAAAACCCTATTCCTCTGTAATAAAAAGAACTTTAAGGACAGCAAGAAATGTCAGCGATGGATTTTACTTTCCTGTATCTGCACTGGACACGTCTTTACCGCGCAGAATCAGAAGACTGGCAAGTGATCTGTTAAAATCCATTCGTCGAATACTATCCCCTCCAGATGATGATACACACACTCTCCAGTCAATGCCTGAAAGAGAAAAATGAATTTTACAGTTTAAACTCATACTCATCGTTAGCAATGATTCATAGTACACTTCTATAATGAGTAGGGAGATTTTGTAGGAGAATACATCTACGTAGATAACAAAAATGTTAAAAACAGCTTTTTAAAGTCTTTTCATGAATGTGAGCCATTCTGTCTTGAACTTTATCCAAGAACCCATGAATCGGAGTAAATGATGTTTAAAAAGACTTCTCATGTAGATTAGTTGTAGAAAATGATAATTGGGCAAGTTGTCCTTTTGTATCCAGCAGCAACTAAAGACGTAGCATTACATCCTTGTTTGACATTACCCGTCCTGTGACGTGAGTATTGTGCCTGTATATTTTTCAGTGATCATGGAGAAATTGTACAATGCAGTTCAATTAATTGCGCAGTTAATTTAAATTATTTTTGAATTAATGTTAAACTTACTCCTGACTAGGGACAAAACACATACCATTTTGACAGTAAAATTCCATTGCAAAAGCAGTGATCTACTGTGATGGGAGCAGTCAAATAATGAAAAGCCCTTTCCAAATAACTACCAGAGGCCTACCTTCTTCCATCTTGGCATTAGCAATAAGCATTTGTCTTAAATGCTTAAGCAATCCGGGCCAGGTATATGCGCTATAGGCCAGAGACGTTTGAGACATCTGGGGAATATTGCAAAGGTTTAGTAGTTTGTATTCAGGATGACACACCAGGGAGCTGAGCAATTCACCTGGATAACGAGATAAATCAAAGCATTTACAAACTGTTTACTGCCCTCGGCTGTCTCAGTTTCTAAAGAGTAAACATGTTTAACGGTGTAAAACTGCCAGACCTATTGGGTTTCTGTTGTAGTGTTCGGTTGAATCCGCCGTGTAAGCAGGCTGCAGCACGCTGGCCAGTTGATGAGCGATCACCTTATTAACATCGCACATGGAGATGTGCTTGATGCTCATCAGCTGGCTGCAAATCTTGTGAACCGTGTCGTTCTCGTGCACCACAAGGGCGTCAGACAGCTGGTAGAGGCGAGACAACGTGAGCACCGAATTGTAGTTCTGTACGATCACCTTTGGAAAAGAAGACACAATGATATCCAAACTACAACTCGGATGCCGACTTCCCACCTCAGCAGGCAAATAATATTCAATATCTTAAAAACGCGTTTTTAAAGCAAGCAAGTGGGGGTATGAAAAAGACAGTAAGACCACATCCTAATTCATCTCTTTGTGCTAAACAGAAATATCAATTTTCTCTGTGGCCAGGGCTTCGTAGTTATCAGTTCGACCCTGACTCAAATAGTTGGATTGAGTCTCACTAATAATGTGCTACTTGCATGAACTGTGAAATTTTAATTCCTGACATGTTTGTTTCTAGATTTAAAGCCAAATGCTGTTGGTTTGGGTGAATGCCACTGGACTGGTATCAGTTGTTACCCAACATCAAGTTATGTGTATTGAGGTTGGGACTGAAAAAAGATGAATCCATAGTAATGACAGTTGTCAGCTGCAGTGTTTAAATCAGTAGAATGGGTACCTTTGCTTTTATATTTTAAGTCCTTGCTGCTGTTGGCACTGACATAATAGGCACTTATATTCATTCATTCTCTGCACCGTTTAATTATTATTTTTGCTCGCTGACTTCTTGTTAAGGTGTCTGCCTGTATCTTTACCTCTCCAGTCCCATAGGGCCACGTCAGGTGATTAAGAATAAAGGAATGTGGGTACATGTCCCGCAGACACTGCGTGACGTAGGTGCCGACTCCAGAACCTGTCCCTCCTGCAACACTCATCACGGCAAAGATTCCAGACAGCCGATCACAGCGTTCCACCTCTCTCCGGACCAGATCCGATACTGCTTCTTCGTGTCGAGGTCCATGGACGTTAAAGCTAGAGAAAAGTGCATGAAACATTTACAACATTTGGCAGATGCTCTTATCCAAAGTGAGTTGACTTTACTAATTCCATAGACATGAAATGTACTCATTTCATGCCCCCTGAAGCACCATGCTGTTCCATACTGCACAAAACATTTAAAGCAGGAGTTCTCTTTACCCATTTGCCCAGTTGTTTCCAGATCCTTGTTTCTGACAGAAGTGTGCTTTATCCCCATATCTCCACTTTCCACATTTTGATGCCCTTGTCATGGCTTGGGAAATAACTTTAGGCTCCATGTCAACAAGGACAGCTCTTGCCACTTTCACTAATGGAGGAGAAAAAAACCTGCATTTAATTGCAATCTTGTAGCTTGGATAGAGCCCAAATGATCAATTGGTGTGACATTATTATCAGCTGATGTGAGGAAAATGATGATAAATCAGTTATACAGCGGAAGACTGATCATTTAACCATGTTATGAGTGTTGTTGTTGCATAGTTTGTCCACTAGAGGGCGCAGATTAACTAGTGGCCACACAGTTTTATTCTGAATACTATTTATTTGGTTTAGTAATAAGTTATTTTTAAACTAAATTATGTCATCTTGGTGAGGACTGTTAAATAACATATTACCAACCTAAATGACTGTGTTTTTTCTGAAAAAGGAATTTCGTTTTGTTTTTATAAATATCAATCAGACAATACCGCTAAGTAACCAAAGTTGCAAAGCTAACATAAATGGGTTTAAAATGATGATAAATAGTAATCGGTGCTAAAACAGTAGTACTTTACACTAGCAACCTACCTCCATCTGAATTCTCCCAAAAGAATCGTTCTTCGCAGCATTCCTTATATGATTTTCGACCGACTTCATTGGAATCCTCATAAACAGTACTAAACAGCTCAGGTCCGATCTGATTTCCACATTGTCCTAACTGCACTGTCACAACGGACATGTCTGCATTCGGAGTTAGCCACCTAGCAACACGTTTAATTAACTAATATCAACTCGGATTCGCATTCACTAATTAGTACGTAACCGATCGTAAATACAGTTCTGTTTGCCATTACTGACAACAATAAAGCAACCATTTAGTTCAGCTACACAATGTTAAGGTCTCGAACATCTCTTAACTATCAGCTAAGATGTTCCTTAGTAGTTCAATAGCTGCCTGAACTTACTGTAAAAACATTAACCCTGGTTAACGAATAAAGAAAATGTCCTGTTGTTTAAGTAGCTAAAACAGCCATTAATGGTAGTTTCTAATATAACTTTTTCGCAAACATAAAACAATGCTCTCAGACATTACTTTCTGAGAGCGTTACTACGCTTCCTCCTCTTACGTTTGAAAGCCGCAGAGGCCGCCACAGTGTTGCCAGATTGAAGAAATTCTAGACGAATAGACGCTTTACCGACAGGGTTGCCAGATCAATGTAGCAATTTCCCGCCCAATCAGGATTTAAACCCTCCAAAATTTACTTCATTCCCTTTTAGGCACCTGGAAATAGAAACTGACAGGATACACAGTATTTTTTTTACATCTGTATTTTACCTTACCATTATATATATGATGATCATATATATACCCAAGTGACATAGAGACAGAAAAGTCTCTATTATTATTATTATTATTGTTGTTATTATTATTATTATCATCATCATATACATATACATAATACACACACAATGGCTAATAACAACAATAATAATAATACAATCTATTAATTAATTAATTAAATAGTGGGGTGCGTGAATGACACCATTTAGAGCATTTTTCCCCTTTCGATTCTTATGAATTAGTTACAACCAAATGACTCACTGTACTGACTGACATTTTTTACTCACTCCTGTTTGTCTGTCTGCCATGAATGAACATTCTCAAACACAAGTGCCAAAAAGACATTCCAACGAAACATTGACCAAACAAAGCAATACTGGAAGGCCAGGACAGCACATATTGAGGCTTGTGGGAGTTTTCGTGTCTGTGGTGTTTTTTCCCTTAAATATAACGATTGTTGCTAAAAAGAAACGACCAGATATTGGATGACAAAAATGTATTAGTGTGAGAGGTCTGCAAAAGTTCCCACATCTGGTATAAACCAACAGAAGGGTGGCAGTCCATTTATACCTGATGTGTTGACCTTTGCTAACCTCATATTGATGAGTATTTGCCACCTAACATGCCGTCACCTTGACATGACATGCTGTCCTTGATTTGTTCGTCCTTAGACCATTGTTGGGAGATAATCACTTTTACACTGACAGCATTTGTCAGTCATTTTTATGCTGACTTACATTGCCAAATTACCGGAATAGTCTTATCCGAGCGACTTAAGTTAAGGGCCTTGTTCGGATGTTTGATTTTTTTTCTTTTTTATATAAACAGTATAATTACACGATTTCGAATCTTTTGGTTTTGCAAGTGTGATGGGTTGTTCTCCTGACTATCCTAATAATATGCTTGAATTTGTACGTTTCGTTTTGTACGTGAAAAAAAAAGGATGCAATTGCAACTATCCGCGAAGGTCCAGTATTAAACCAGCTTTACCACATACCGGTTTATTTTTTGGAATGTCCGGAATGTCAAACAACGAAATTCTCGCTGCTCTTGCACATAGATACGGGACTGTCATCAGCAGGACTCTTTTCCTGCACATTCTCAAAGAACCAGATTAATAACTTGCTCACATGAAATACTTAACTTACGCCCACTAGACACATAACTTTGGGGTTGGAGTGGGTTCGTATGACGGACCATATCACAGTGCAGTATTTGATCTGAGTTCTGACTACTGTAAATTCGCACTGAAAGCTTAAGTGTGCATTGCCGGACGCTTCCGCACGGGGGTGCTCTGTACGCCCTGTTGTGCGCATGCTTCTGCCGGCTCCGGTCATGGCGACGGTGTGTTCATGTCCATGAGGCGGGAAGCACAACCTACTCTCTCGGCTAAAGTGGGTTAAGACAGCGAAAGCAACAATGGCTGGAGTCTTCGACATTGATCTGGATCAGCCGGAGGAAAACGTCTCGGATGACGAGATCGAGGAGGTAGCGAACAGCGCCACGCTTCGGGCCGCGTGGTTCCACCCTGCTAGCTGCCTTGTTAGCTCGCTCTCTAGCTAACGGGCCTGCTGTAGTTAAATGCCGCGAGCTAGGGGCTGCTTCCCAAAGCTCACACTAGCGTTCTGCATAGTGAGCCAGCATAGTGGCGTGTCATGCTTTAATTACACTATGTAGTGCGCTAGTTTGTGGATTGGGTTGCAGCCCGTGGTGTTAGGCCCAGCTGCATTTGTCAACGGAGAGCCCTTAATACTACAGCCAAAACAGTTAGCATGCTATGCGGCTAGGCGTTATGCTAGCAAGCTGTGATTTTTTTTTGTTGTTGCTAGTCTTTATGAGTACTGTTGTCTTTTAAGCAGCAATATAAACAGTTCGGGTGCGGTTTATTAAAAATAGACAAATGACTTGCTAATGTTTCGTTTGCTTTTATAAGAGATGTTTTGCATGCTAAGCTAGATACAGCTAAGCTTGATGGGATCGTGTTGTGATTTGAAACCTGACGTACCTTATGACTCTTAAAGCTGACAGTTTGCTACTGACACCGTTAGCCGTGCTTTCTGTTTTTATAAAGAAACTTAACACTGGATAAATGTAAACTTCTCTTGAGTAAAGACCCGGTGTTAATTTCTGAAGTTACCACATGACTACCTATTTACACAAACCTTCTAGATTGAGTTTGGGAAACGTTATTTCACTGTTTATTTGAGATAAATTACTAGAAGATTTAATCGAACAGTGAAAGCTTTTGCCAGCTGCCTGTCTGTTATTTTGAGCGCTGTCATCGTGAACCGTCAGATAAAGTTTCCAGCCATCTATAGTTAACTGCATATGATTAAAATACTCCTTTTTTAATTGTATTTTTAAGTCACAGATCAATGACTTCATGGATCAGTGCAGTGGATTTGAGTTGTGAGTATTCCATATTATTCCAGTCTTGACTTGATTGTGTTCTCTTCTGTTTGTCCAGACTGTCATGCCTCTATTTGAGTTACATTGCTTTAATTTGTTTAACCAACATTTGAGAAAGCTATAGTTAAAGTGAGAATTGTGAATATGTGGAGTCGCACCATCTGAATACTAACACTGATGTTTATGGATGATATGACACTTTTTTTATTTTTATTTTTTGCAGCAATATGGATGACTGTGAGAAGATTGAAATTTCGGAGGACAGTGTGAACCAAGGCACGGAGAGCATTCGCCCTGAGTGCTTTGAGCTGTTGCGTGTTTTGGGTAAAGGAGGCTACGGAAAGGTGTGTATTAATGAGAAATCCATTGTGAAAAGCTTTTTAAAAAAGTGTGTGCATCAGCATTGCAGTGTTTGGCGCAAAGCAAAATGTTAACTTCTAATGCATTTTTCTTTTTTTGGTATTTTAAGGTCTTCCAAGTCCGTAAGGTAACTGGTACAGGGTCTGGAAAAATATTTGCAATGAAAGTTTTGAAAAAGGTTTGTGTTTTCATAATTATCAATAACGTGTTCTATTACGTGCAGTGTTCCCCCCCCCCCCAATATAGTTTAATAAAAATTTTGGGGCGGGGTCTGCTTTCTTCATGTGCCTTTTTCCAGGCTATGATTGTTCGCAACGCCAAGGACACAGCTCATACCAAGGCCGAGCGGAACATCTTGGAAGAAGTCAAGCATCCTTTCATTGTGGATCTTATCTATGCCTTTCAGACCGGCGGCAAGCTTTATCTCATCCTTGAATACCTAAGTGGTCAGTGAATCAAGCCCCACATTTGTCCTGAAAGACAGTCCGTGCCCCATTTTTGCCAGTCTCTTCCTGTTGCCTTAGAGTTGCTAGGTGATATATCATGACCTCATTAATGTGCAAAAAGAACACCTCTGAATGTCTCTCCCTGCAGAGACGCAGCACTTAACCCTCTTAACTAGTTGCCAAGAAGACAGTTTATTAATATACAAATATTATTTCTATTATTGCAACTTCTGTCTTCTGAAAATACAATATTAACATATTTGATTGTTTAACTCAAGTACTCATGTAATTTTCTTTTGCACTCATTGCAAGTTCTTTTGTGATAGTTAGCAGAACATGTCCAGCTTGTGTTTCACTGCTGCTCACGTCTTATACCATGTCACATAAAGGCGTCAGATTGCACTCACAAAGTGTCAAGTATGAACGTATGCCAGCTGGAGGCTAATTGAAAATTTGCTGCATAAATGAAAAACAGCAAACAAAGCAATATTTTTGTGTATCTTTCTTCTTTTAGTGTGTGTGTTTGTAGAATAAGCTGTGTTAATTTGTTGTTTGTTGGGATTTCCTGACCTTCGTTTTACTTGTGGGAATCTTTTTTCCTTACGGTTATTCTGTTACTGATACTGTTTTTTTCCCCACAATTTGTTACCGTTAACAGGTGGAGAGCTTTTCATGCAACTGGAACGGGAGGGAATTTTCATGGAAGACACAGCCTGGTAAGGATAGAACTAGGCACCTACTGTATATATCAGACTTCTCAGGGAAGGAAATGTGATCCTGGTCTGTCAGTGTATTTGCCGAACACTGCCGAACAGATCTCGAGCGCAATGTGTTGTTATGTTGTGAATGTGTCGTGAGTAAAGGCCCCATGTTTTCAGCTCTGAACTAGTGTTAATGCTCAATATTTACTTTTGATTAATCATTTATACATGATAAAGCCCTATTATGAATATATTGCAATGAGTTAGACAGAGTGCTTCGCTCTGTGGCTAGAAATGAAATAGAGTAAGGTGAGAAGATCTCTTGACTGGACGAAATGAAGTATGATAACCAGAATGATCCTGGAGGCTTTTTTACTTGCAGCTTTTACTTGGCAGAAATCTCTATGGCCCTTGGCCACCTGCATCAGAAGGGCATCATCTACAGAGACCTTAAACCTGAGAACATCATGCTCAACAGCCAAGGTATGGCAGACATGCTGGATTTTTGGCGTGAAAATTGTTGGCAGTTTGTTTTTACTCTTAGGAAATCTTCTTGTTAGAATACTGCTAAATCAGACCTGAATAGGACTGTGCGATATGACAAAATATACCGTATGATGCAATAAAAGCGTTTTTGTTTCGTGTTATACTTTCCTTTAGTTCGTGGCGTTGCAAAATACATTGTTTACGGCCATATTTTTTCAGCGTTTGAATGAGGATTTGCAGTAGTCACCATGGTGTCACGTGGACGTAAGCACAGAAGACACTATGGCACTATATTTGTGCCTTAATTCTGAACTTTCACAAGCAAAATCTTGTCAACTCTGCCTACACGCGCACTCAACACAATCTATGGAATGCCGATGGTGCCACAATTCGCCTTAGACACCTTACTAGAGCGCAGTTTGACCAAAATTTGCTAGAGCGCCGCTTCAGTAGCATAAAAGGCACTGATATATATAGTATTAGAGCGCTACAAAAACCAGCGTTTTAACACACTGGTGTTTCACTGTCAGTTGTGTAGAAATATAGGTGAATGTGGCATCGTTGGCGTTCCATATGAGCGTGCGCGTAGTGTCTTGATGGCAGAGTTGAGTGCGCACAGACATGAGTTTCTTTTACACCAAATATCCCACATTATACTGTGTGGGATATGTAATGATGTATCAGGATACACGATTTTGTTCATATCGCACAGCCCTAGACCTAAAATCAGTGCTAGTGTTTAGTTTTTGAGGTTTGTGGTGGTGTTTTTTTTCTTTCTTTCTTCACCTGTCGTTGAGGAGATTTTATCTTTTTAATTGAAAGGCCACGTGAAACTGACTGATTTTGGACTGTGTAAGGAATCCATTCACGATGGGACGGTCACACACACCTTCTGTGGCACTATTGAATACATGTGAGTTTTTCTTACGAAAAGTCACTAAAGATTTCGGGCATTCCTTAATTGGAATCGACTGGCCGTTAGAACTGCGTGGCTAAATTGGTTGTGTGCTTTTTTTTATTGTAGGGCGCCAGAGATCTTAATGCGAAGTGGACACAACAGGGCTGTTGACTGGTGGAGTCTCGGAGCCCTGATGTATGACATGCTAACCGGGGCAGTGAGTGCAGCTTTCTAAGTTCATCCCTTTAATGAGCCGAGGTAGGATGAGGTAGAAAAATAGCTTGTGATTTCGTGCGCGGCATTTTGCTGAATACGACTTATTAACCAGTTTGGTGGCTTAACTCTAGTTTTTCACGCTTTCGTTTTTTTTTTTTCCTAAGATTGAATTATGCTACTGTATGTTATCCACGTTCAATACTCCTTTCCGCTTCTCTAGCCACCTTTCACTGGAGAAAACCGCAAGAAAACCATTGACAAAATTCTTAAATGCAAACTGAATCTCCCACCCTACCTCACACAAGAAGCCAGGGACCTGCTCAAAAAGGTGAAGCAACCCCGCTCGTCTCAACTTTTCCACTCGATGGGACTCGATTTAGGGGCTTTCGCAATAAATGTTTTTCCTTTCCTGTGTTTAGCTGCTGAAAAGAAGTGCCTCGTCTCGGCTCGGAGCCGGACCCGGGGATGCCACAGAAGTGCAGGTAAGTTGAAGATCGTGGATGGAACTGCATGTTAGACCCCGTTTACACTGGTTTGGAAAGCATCCAAACGGATAGTGGTACATTAGGCCTGGGAAAATAATGCCAACATAAACTGCTCCAGATAATACGCCGCCATTTGTAGTGAGTTCCTGACCGCGTGGGTCCCGTCCCCTTCTTCGATTTTGATTGGCTAGCAAGAGAAAAGTGACATTGACGAGCCCAGCGCCGTTCTAAACGTTGAGTGGATTTCAACTTGAAGCGCTCTGAGCACTGCGGTGAAACTGTCTCCGCCAACGTCTTTTTTTTTTTTGAAATCCGCTGAAGGTGCTTGTGTTTATATAATTATAAAAAGTTGTATATTTATGCACGCACAAAAATGATATATTTAGCGCATCACATTATATAGCAGTAATATTTCCTTCAGTTTGTTTGCCGCGTCCAATATTCAGGCCCTCCAGGATTTCACGAGGTTTCGATGGCAATTATGTACGCGAATTCAGCTAAATTCAACCAGACCTTGCAAGTTCGACCAACTACCTCAACTTGTCCGCTGTCGTCGACCAGTCATTGTCGTTTCCCGCCAAACGTCGAGCCACGCGTCGGGGAACGCGCTTCCTTGCTACGTTTGGAAGACGCAGGAGACGCGTCCTAAAAAACACCTCACGTTTACCTTCATAAATAACTAAATGGTTGACAAAAATAGTAGTGCTTTTGTTGCCTTCATTTTTAAATAATTGTTAAAGAGTAATTATAAAGGGGGGAAAAATCTAAACTTGCTTTCGCGACTTAATTGCAAAAAAAAGGTCTAAAAACACAACACAGCAACTTTCATCGCAATTTCATAGAACCGCTGCTGCCAAATCAGGCATTTTAGGCCGCGGCCGTCTCAAAAAAGCCCCGTGAAATTCTGGAGTGAATGAATATTACCGACCTGCTTTGTGTTCAAGCTCGACTTTTCATTTACGTTCATGTTTTTTTAGCTCTTGCTTTGTTTCTGTTCTGTTTCCTCACCCGCCACCCCAGACTCATCCCTTCTTCCGGCACATTAATTGGGAGGACTTGCTCGCGCGGAAAGTGGAGCCGCCGTTCAAGCCTTTCTTGGTGAGTTTCTTGTGTTCTCTGGTGTCTGTACCTGGTTTTGTGCGGACTAAAGGGTTACACGAGCCGCGCTGAGTTCCACGACCTCTGCTCCCGTTTCTATAGCAATCTGCTGAGGATGTGAGCCAATTCGATTCGAAGTTCACCAGCCAGACTCCCGTCGACAGTCCTGACGACTCCACACTCAGCGAAAGTGCAAATCAGGTTTTCTTGGTAAGGCAGACTCTCTCTCTCTTTCTTTTTTTTTTTTTTGGTCCCCACTTCAAATTTGCACTTCACAGTTGTGCTCCTTAAGACCCCAGATCCCCTCGTAGTCCCCAAACGCAAGACACCGAATCCGATCCTAATTCTGTGCACAGGAGGTTACAAGGTCGATCCTGTGTAATGCATGTTGGAAATGGCAGTGGGACGTCCCTAATGACCCAGAGAATAACGTAATGACGTAAGATTTGTGCCTGAATTCTGAGCCCGCAGTGGAACTTGCGCAAGCGAAATTCTTGTGTGCGCACGCTCAAAACGCTGCGTGCGGTCGGTTTTTAACGCATTCAACGGTGTAAAAATGTTTGTTTTACCGTCAGTTGCATAAGTAGGGCCCTATGAAATCCGTTTTGTTTTTTTTCTAAATTCCGTTAGATTTTTTCCTGAATTCTGTTTTTTCCATTTTTATTTTTCTGAATTCCGTGTTTTATGTTATAATCATATTTATTCACCTAAAAAGTGTCTAATTATGGAGCGGATGGGGAAAAAAGAACAATGTAATAGGAAAAAATGTCACATTAAATGACTGTTATTCAACTTCAACAAAGTGCTGCGGTTCAGCAGAACATTTTCTGCTTTGGTAAAACACTGACCTGTAAACAACAAAAAACATTCATTTTTTCATGCAAAACGAAACGTTTCTGATGTGAGTGTTTGACTGTAAGTGGTCATCACGTGTTCTTGCGGGTGCAGTCCATCGTATGCTGGCAAAACTTACAAAAGAGTTGTTCTCCCGATTCATAAGAATCGTTTGGGTATCGTTCTGCTCTAAACTTAGCACTGACACTCGAATTCCGTAACCTTCTTTGAGTTCCTCGGTGTTTCAGCCTCTTGGCCATAGCTGACCGTTGACGTTTCCCCCTCTGTGTCTGTGCATTTGTGTGTGTGGAAAGCTGAGTCCCGCCTCAACAGGTAACACGTACAGGGGGCTGCGGCGGCCAAAATTTGATTAGAAACCATTGCTTTGCTTTGCCACACACTGATATCAGCAAATTATATGACATTTATACTCGTTTTACAACGCATTCCATAAGAATATCGGGAAGTTGTGGCACCTTTGGCGTTCCACATGAACGCAAAATCGAGTACGCGCAGACACAAGATTTTACTTGCGAAAGTTCCCCTGAATTATTTATTGTGATGTATATCGTTATCGGGAAATGAAACGACTTACATCAGGATTAAACATGGCACGATACCGATGTTGTAAATGTGGATATCTGCCGATAGTCATTTTTGTAAAGATATAACAGGAAAAAAATGCTTTAAAAAACGTCTGAATACATGACTGAGATGCTTAAGGACATACTTGACTTAAATAAATGTTTTCTTAACTAAATCTTATAGTTACACACCCACGTGTATTAAAATAACATCTCAAAAATTATTTGTTTGAATACAGTTGTGTAATTGTCTTGACGGTCCCTAATCCTGCAGCAGTAAAACCAGCAGGAACACAGAGATTGCGAGCAAGAGCCGGCGTTGTTAAAGAAATGAAACAGTATAGTGGCGTGATTTGGTTTATGGGGTTGTGGTGTGTTGCGTTGCTTGTTCTGCTCATTGTCCTATCGATATGGACGAATTGGCGCGGATGTCGAACAATAAACCAGCTTTACTGCGGTGCCACTTCCGATGCAATAACCAATTGCGTGCACGCGTTTACAAGTCGGCTCTGTAGATACCGATACCTGATCCAGCTGTTTGAGTTGTTATCGGACCAATATCCCATCCACGTATTGGATTGGTACCACCTTTAACCAGGATATGAGATTTTGATCTTATCGCGCAGCCCTAATAGCATTCATTCATGAAGCCTCCGAAGTCATGTCAGCAAAGTTTGCATACGTGCAAATTCTACTGCTGTATTTGGACTAAGCTTAGACCGGAGGTGCATAATGGCTGATGATTTAACTGCTTATAAAACTGGCACATGCCCGCACGATTAAACGCAAGCCCTGCCTGCGAGAATGTTAGATCTACCAATGTTGTAAACCGGTGTCAAAGAAATACAATATTCCGTCTGCATCGTGTGCTGTCCCAAATTTTACGTAAGACTGGAAAAAGCAAGATGTTTTTATCTTATCCTAGGGATAACTTTTGTTTTAATGTTTTTGTATACCAAACATTTCCATATAACTAGTGTATTCCTTTTATAGATGATGTTTCTTGTAGCCAACCTTATTTCCTTGTTTCTTCATTTTCAGGGTTTTACTTATGTAGCTCCATCCGTGCTGGAAAACGTCAAAGAGAAGTTTTCGTTTGAGCCAAAAATCAGATCGCCGCGCCGCTTTTTAGGGAGCCCGAGAACGCCAGTGAGGTAAGGAGATTTAACGTTCTAACGGCAGTTCTCAATTTATTGCCAGTAGTCTAGAACAAAAACTGTGAAAAGACTGCACGAGCTGCACGTTCTAGGCCTGGTGTGAATACGTTAGATGTTGTACATGCAGTTGGTCACTGATTTGTGTTCTTTGGCCTTGTCCAGCCCAGTAAAGTTCGCGGGCGACTGCTGGCCACGGGGTCCTGCCACACCCGGAGCGTCCTCCCTCCAGTCTCCCACGGAACTCGCCATGGACGTGTCCACCATGGACCAGATGGACGTGACGGCGAGCGCTGAAGTCACCGCCCCGCTGCCCATCAGGCAGCCCGCCGGCTCGGCCATGGGCCCCTTCAAACAACAAGCCTACCCCGTTTTGTCCAAGAGGCCAGAGCATCTACGTATGAACCTATGATCTTTAGCGTCGACCTAGAGATTAACTTTGCTTTCTCCATTATTTTCTTTTTTTTTTTATACCAATACTAGGGAGAATGGAAATTCCGCACCATCACACAGCCTTCTCCCGCTCTAGGCAGTCCTTCACTGACGAGCATGTGCGCTTCACTGAGTTTGAGAAACGACTTCAGTTCCTCACGTCCCACATCCTCAGACCACATTGTTCTCAGAAGCTTCCTGTCATAAGATATCAAATGGATTCTAAGGATTGGTCCTTCTTTTGGATTAATGACTTGGTTTTTTTTTTTACATGATTGTACCATAAAAAACGGAATACGAAACACACGAACAAAGCAAATCAAACATGACTCGGCACTATTTGCTAAACGTGCAGACTAGATGATGTGGTGCTCCCTGCGAGATGATCAAAAAGGCTTCCATGGGGGATGCTTTGTGTTTTTACAGTATTGCTTGGATGAATGGCTTCCTGCCTCTGAGTGAAATCATTGTTAATCAGAAAGGAATGATGAATGAGTGGGGATTCCACAAAGCAGATGTTGATAAGCTGACATCTGTGTCTTAATGTCTTTAAACTATGAGTACGTCCCACAGCGCTATTAAAGATTATGGGTCAGTACACAAGAGCCTCAATAAAAGACAAAGACGTTGAATTTTAATCTGTTTTTAATGTGCTGGATGACCTCGACTGTTTATGCAGTTAACTTGTTTTTATTTTTATTTTTAAACATTTTATTTACCAGTAGTCAAGTAAATGAGATCGCTCATACTTCCTCTCTGTGTGCTGTTTGAAGATGTATGTCTATGATCAGATATAACTGGACTTTGAACATAATCAGGGAGAGTATTATAAAATTGTTATATATATTTCTGATCCCAGCGCGTCCATTTCCACGTACTACTACTGTCATTTTGACTTTGTGGTGTGGTGTAAAGGCCAGTCATGAATCAGAAGTGATTATTTGTCATTGTGAACACAGCACAGCACACAGTGCACCACAACGAAACGTGACCTCTGCATGTAACCCATCCGTGAAGGAGCGGTGGGCAGCTAGCAAGCGCCCGGGGAGCAGTGCTTGGGGACGGTACCTTGCTCTGACGAGTACCTCAGCGGTAACTTTACCGGCCCTGGATTCGAACCTGCAACCTTCTGATCACGGGGCAAATGCCCTACCGTTACGCCACCAACTGCCCCAGACTATATTTATTCATATTTCATTCAAATTACACCATATAACACAATACTACATTTATTCGTGTTTCTTTTTAATTGCATTCTGAAGAGATGAATCGTATACTTGAGTTTTTTTTTTTTTTTCTCCTCACGGCAAGTCCTTCAGCTTCAAACTGCACACAGACTATGTTAAGTTTGTTCTCGAACATCCAAAATGTCAGTCATCCCTTTAAGAATATTGTGTCTAAACTGTATTTGGCTTTTAAACAGCTAAAGGAGTAGACCACGTAATTACTTGATGCCCTAAGAGCAGATTTGAATGTTTGTTACGTGGGAGATCTCACACCTTTGCACTACAGCTCAAGGTTTGGATGTAAAAGATTTGCCACGGCGCTACAGTGCTTGTCATTTAAAAAAAAAAAAAAAAAGACTGTTATTGATGCCATTTCACACTGGGACAGCAGATTATTTACAACACACATGTATGCAAATATAAAGACCACTTGGTTAAATCTCATGTCCATTTCCCAGAAGAAATTCAGTTGGAAAAATAGCTTGGAAAATCGGCAAACGTTAAAAGTATATGCTTAATGTTCCCTCATTGTAAAAAAGGTCTTGTCAGACATCTACACAACAGTTAAGAAGTGTGCATCTATTATGAAAAAAAACAAACCTAAAACTACTAAAATCAATAATTTCATTGATTGGTAGGGGGTAGGTTATTATTGGCATGAAGCTGCAAGGGATCAGCTTTTTTTGGGGATATGTCTGAAGAATACCAATCTTTAAGTAATTCCCAAGAAGGTCCGTAAAAGAAATGTAAATTCCCCGCTGGGTCTTTTTCCTTTGCGGGGTTGCTGCGTATTTTGGTTGTATTTCCATACTGTTTAATTTAAGTCAACCCCCCCCTCTTTGTTCTGTTGAACCCCTGAAGAAAAAATATTATACTGCTTTCATTCAACTGGAGACATTCTTTGGATGACTTTTGAATATATCGCCTTTAATGTGTTCTAAAAATTTCTCAGTATTTACAAAAGCCTTATTATTCAGGGTTTATTCCTGTAATTAATTTATGTGCTTTCATTGACACAGAAAAACCAAAAAGGGTGTAATTTAATAATTTAACTGTTCATAAGCTCATCTTATTTTCTATGCCTTCTGTTGGCTTTCTTGTTCGGCTTAAAAGGCAAGGCCTAAAAAGGCTGTCATACTTTCCTTAAATTCTTGCTGTGAAGAGCTACTACATGGGGACAGACTGTTTTTAGTATAACAGCTGAGGTTCTGATTATTGTGTTTCACTTCAGAATATATTTTTATAGGCGTCTGTGCCCAAATGGTTGATTAGCATGTAATATAATATAAAAATGCCTCATCTGGAGGGAAGAAGCGAACCCAAGAGATAGTTTGTTGTGTAAATCGTCATGGAGCTTGTAAAGTCAATATGGTCTTAAGAGGGAAAAGATTATGTACGTAAATTATGGGTATTCTTCGAGTCTTACATATATGCAACGTTCTACGAGAACGCTCACAGTCCACTTCTTAAAGTATACCTGACATTATTAAGTAATAAACAGAAAGGAGCATTGAAACTCACAAATGAATGTCTGCAAACGCGTAATTAAGGGTATGACTGGAACCGTCACGCCTCAGGTGAGTTTTGGATGCGCCCAAGTACGAGTGGGGAAAAGTGATGTCTTAATTGCTGATTATGATTAAAAGAGAAAGTAAAAATCTGGTCAATCTGGTCATGGTGAGTGTAATACAGTACTGTGCAAGTCTTGAGCCACCCTTTCTTTATCTTTTGCTCCCAAAGAGCCAGACTTTGGTGGTTTTTTTTCTAGAGCAGTAGCACTTGTATGTATGTTTGAACAAGGTGTAATCCAGAGATGGGAAGTAACCAAGTATAAATACTTTGTTACTGTGCTTAATTAAAATGTTCGGGTATCTGTACTTTACTTGACTTTATTTTTGTGCCAACTTTTACTAAGTCCATTTCTAGCATGGTGATCTGTACTCCTCACACTTTCAGATCAGGCTCGTTACTTTTGTTTCGTTTAATTTATATGACATTTAATAGGCCATTTTGCCATACATTTGACCTGTTCCGCATCCAGACAACTTGACCGATTGGCTGAAGCTTAAAAATGTAGTAAAACGCGCACAGAAAAGACAATGTCATTGGTATATTTGATTGTGATTGCGGTGGTAGAAAGAAGCTTAGCTCAACGAAACTCAGTTCAATGAAGTTTGTTTATATAGCACTATAATATTTGTTGTATGATGTGTTTAGGATAAAGGCAACCATCATGTATAATGATGGTAATGACCAATGGACCAATGGAGCGTTTAATTTTTCTCTGCTTGCGCTTTACGTGGCGCTTAGACATGGAGTCCAGTCAGCTTTGCCATAAAATTGTGTTTTTTGTTCTTTGCAAGGGTACTTTATACTTTTATACCTTGTTTTAGAGCCTGTATGTACCGTATCTACAGTGTACTTGAGTGAAGAATGCATTTGTATACACTCACCGGCCACTTTATTAGGTACACCTGTTCAATTGCTTGTTAACACAAATAGCTAGTGGTGTAATGATGTGGGAGATCTTTTCTTGGCACACTTTGGGCCCCTTAGTACAAATTGAGCATCGTTTAAATGTCACAGCCTACCTGAGTATTGTTGCTGACCATGTCCATCCCTTTATGACCACAGTGTACCCATCTTCTGACGGCTACTTCCAGCAGGATAATGCACCATGTCACAATTAAAGCTCATATCATCTCAAACTGGTTTTTTTGAACATGACAATGAGTTCACTGTACTCCAATGGCCTCCACAGTCACCAGATCTCAATCCAATAGAGCACCTTTGGGATGTGGTGGAACGGGAGATTCGCATCATAGATGTGCAGCCGACAAATCTGCAGCAACTGCGTGATGCTATCATGTCAATATGGACCAAAATCTCTGAGGAATGTTTCCAACACCTTGTTGAAAGTATGCCACGAAGAATGAAGGCAAAAGGGCGTCCAACCTTTGACTAGCAAGGTGTACCTAATAAAGTGGCCACCTCTGTCCTGTACGTTTAGAACTCGCCATTTGGAACAGAAACTTTATTCGACAAATACTTCAGATATAAATGTTACAAATATATTCCGACTTTAGGAAATGTCTCCTCTGTTGAAACGACTTGATTTGCTTTCGTTATGCTTATACTACTGTTTACACAGTATTTATAAGGGGGACCTCGCAAAACGTGTCCATTTTTCATCCATCTCCGTACTGCGTACCCCACTACGACGGCGTTTTAGTGCCACCTTAAAAAAAAATATCTAAGATTACGAGATTAAACTCGTAATATTTCGAGAATAAACTCGAAACTACGAGAATAAAGTCGAAATATTACGAGAATAAAGTCGAAATGTTACGAGAAAAAAGTCGAAATCTTATGAGAATAAAGTCGAAATGTTACGAGAAAAAAGTCGAAATATTTCGAGAATAAACTCGTAGTAATACGAGATTAAAATCGTAGTATTTTGAGAAATAAAGTCAACATTACGAAAATAAAGTCGAATTTTTACGTGAATGTTTAAGATATGGGGTTTGGGGTTTAAAACAATGGACCACTGGTCGCCATTTCAGACTGCACAAAAGAGGCAATTTCCTCAATGTCTGTGTGATTTTTTCTTCTGAATAAATGAAGTTTCCTACATAACCGCTGCAGTGTCCTTTTACTAATTATGAGTCCGTGCTGATGCGCCAAAAGACAAAGAATTTCCTTATTGCTAAATCCTAACCTAAAGTAGGACTTAACTAGATCCTCCACATCCATAGTTTCTCGCAATTCTGTAATTTTTCTGGTAACATTTCGACTTTATTCTCCTTAACATTTCGACTTTATTCTCGTAACATTTCGACTTTATTCTTGTAATATTTCGACTTTTTTCTCGTCACATTTCGACTTTGTTCTCGTAACATTTCGACTTTATTCTCGTAAGCTTTATTCTCGTAAGCTTTCGACTTTATTCTCGTTATTCTCGAAATATTACGAGTTTAATCTCGTAATCTTAGATTTTTTTTAAGGTGGCACTAAAACGCCGTCGTACACCCCAATTACCCAAGTGTTAAGAAAGTAATAACACCGGCCAACGCCAGAAATTGAACAACGTGCGATTTCAACGCAGTGGTCAAATAGAGATTGGAGCTGTGAGACTGTTCATTTTCAATGTCATTCACCGCCTGGTCGTGCCCCCGTTTGGGAACTGAGTTACATAGAAGTAGTAGGAGAATTGGAAGGGTCTGCGTAGCATGCTGGCTAACGGCAAAACATCAACATACTAATCATTGATGTCAATACGACGTTGATATGACATCAATTAAACGTTTAAAACTTGACGTTGATTTGACGTACATTGAACGTTAAACATATTGGCCTACATATATATTAAACCAATTTCAGTTCAGGATAACCTCCTATTTTTACATAATTAACCACCAGAAGAAATTGGCATCCAAGCTGAAATTAAAATTATGCTATAAAGCATCTTGGTCAAATCTTGACTAATATTTGACGTCAAATTGACATCAAGGTGCCCGCTGGGTATGTAAGGCGATTTCCAAGTGTAATTTTAGGATTTTTGAACTAGGAGAACTTTGACAATTAAAGTCAGCTGGTTTGTCTTTTGGCTATCGTAAAGTCCCGTTAGCTAGCATAAAGGTTAACATAGTTAGCTAACTATCCAGATGTGCGTTTCCCAAAAGCATAGTTGCTAACTATATTAGCAACTAACACAGTGTACAGTAGCAACTAACATAGTGTAGCAACTAACAGTGTTGCTCGTTAGGAATACGTACGTTAGCAACTACGCTTTTGGGAAACGCTTCCCAGACTTACATTTACATTTACTGCCTAGATACAGAGACAGTCAAAGTCTTGACTGTAGAATGTGTTCTGCATCTAATCCCTAATAAAAACTTCTTTAGTAGATGTCTGGCTCAATGATTAGGAACACAGAAGAGCGACAAATTGATGTATTTGAAGCGATTTTTTTAATTTTGCGATACACATGTAGTCAAGCAATCTACTATCATTATTAAATTATTAAAATGTCTAAGAATGTAAGCTATTTGATTTAAAGATTTTTTTTTAAATCATAAACTGTCAAATGCCAGCCCGAATAAAATAACACCGGACATATTGGTAGTTGTATCAGAAAGTTACGGTGAATTCACAATCAAAATGTTGTTCAACTGTTTGGTGTTTAACTGTTTACGTTGGTGTTTCTCGTTATTTTGTGCTCCAGACTGTAAAAGTACACTGCTATTAACAGTGCTTCTGGTTTTTGTTTTCACTGTAACTCAGAGATGCAAACATCTGGCGAGAAGGGGATGGCTGTCAAATTTACAATGAATGACAGAATTGTAGCTCTTAATCCTGTTTAAACGATCAGTACATGATGAACAAGATTAAAAGACCACTTCTTGTCTTTCATTAGCATGATATTTAAATTTCATTATGTGAAAAATGTCATTACAAAACAAAACACAAGCTGCAAGTCCACCACAACCAGGTGTAACGCTATGTTGTTGCCACCAGGGGGCAACACATTCAAGTACATTCGAGTTCCTGGATTGTTCTTCCATATAATGTTTACGGTTCATAGATATTTAAAGGTATCAGTTCCATATGTGAATATATGCATTATATAAACTTGTTAACATACAATTTGTGAATGAAAGCACCACAAATGTATTTTGTGACGGCACATGTCTTTATGCCAGCTCGTAAAGAAACAGCACTTTCTGTCCCACGATCACAGATGCCATAAGTTTTATCCTCACTGACATTACAGACACACCAAAGACATTACAATTCTGAACCTGAATCCTCTCCGCACTTGGGTCCACATTCTTCATGAACGGTGATTGAACTTTTGTACCGATCTCGTTGTCCCGCTCTGCCTCAAAAAACATTTGAACAATTTCATTTATTGATAAGAGCAAGAGGTAATGACTTTCACATAAGTACTCCTGATTTTTATTATACTTGCAAGAAGTGATGAGTGATCTTTTCTCTAATCAAAACTGTCCAGTATGGGCCAGTGGAGTTGGTCCGGTGAAGATTGCAACGAACATTAAAGTTGTGTTTGGGACCCTCACACTGATATGATGACACTTTTATTGAGATACATGGAATTTACTTAGCATCAGTCATAAAATGTGTGGAGCAGGCACGTGCACTGATAGACCCCAGGGTGTGCACTTTTGGCTTTTGAGTTGACTTTTTGCAAGACAAATTTCCATTTTCTTTTATCAGTTGATATTTTAATTTTCAATTTGTGTGTAATGCCCAGATTTTGTGTTACAATTCAGTGACACTGAATGTGCCCTTCTTTGAGTTTTCTTTGCGGTCACTGCCAGCTATTACAGTTAATGCATGACATTTGAGTGCCCTGTGACGCAGCACTGGTTTTATTAGTGTCAGCCAGGCAACGATAGTGCTTGCCTTAAGCCTCATCTATGTTTGTCACTGTTATGAAATTAAAATACTATTAAAACACGTAGCACATTAATAGCACATTAATAGCACACCTCCTTTGAGACAGCTGAAAGAATCTTTGCAAAAAAGGACTAAAAAAACAATTATTTGCTTTTTTGGCAGCAGAGTGTGTATTTTAAGGCCTTATTAGTATTTTCATCTTATTTATGATCAAATATGGATTCAGTTTTCTTGGAAAAGCAACTTATTTTCAGATAATTACAGGTGAACCAACAGGCAATAGTTGGCCAATTTTAGCGCATGGAAACGTAATAAGCTGAAATGCACCATTTTTGTGGTACGCTACCGTTTAAAAAAATAATAGCTAGTTTTGTACACGCCTGAAGCAGTTCCTCGCACCCAGTTGCATGTAGCGTTTTAAATGACTGAAATTGAATTCATATTCACAATTATTTAATAACATCTTGGCATTATTTACGAGCTATTTGGCACTGTTGTCTGTAAATGCATGCCATATGCTGAGGCTTAGCAGATCCTTTAAAACACTAATAGATCACTGACTAGAAGGCATGTCCAGCTTTAGTTAATCTGATTGCAAATTACTTGAAATAATTAAAGCCAATATCCTGGAGCATCACCATGTAATGTAGCTTTTAGCCTAAAAAAGACTTTACTGAGTCTTGAGATATTACAGGCAGATGTTGAATAAATACGATTTAAAAATGATTTGCGAACATTTGACTTTCATTGTAATAATGAGAATCGGCTGCATGGAAGAGTGCACATTTGTGAACATTTTTGAGGTTATAGGACTCGATGGAGACATACCAGCATGTCAGTGTGTGGTATTCTGACCAGGAGACAAAGCGTCATGGAACCCTTTTCAAAATACTGGTCATGGCCTATATGAAAAACACTGGCTTCAAGCTGTCTCTTTTAAAAAGGTTTCAGCATTTAGCTACATAAAATTACTGTATAGTGTGAAAGGTGTGTCATATAAATGACATTTATTCATTTCTCCCTCAAACTAATGAGTGGAATGTGGAAAATGACTCGTTTTACGGCGCCTGTGTCCATACTCCAGAATGTGGATTTATCTGGTGAGTATTAGGCCAACAATAATTGATAATCTGATCTTTGATACCAATGCCTTTAATAAAACATGAAATCAGTGAGTCTACATCCATCACCATAAATGCTGTTGTTGTGATACTTTTTGTTTTCAGGTTTGTAAACATTGCTTAGTCGTTAAGGAAATCTGAGGAATTCCCTTTGACTTTTTGTTATTTTTTTGAAGTATGCAAACACAGCACTGACCACAGTCGCTCCTGCACTGAAAAAGGCTCTCTGCAAAAGAAAGGTTCTCCTCTGTCATGTTGAATGCAAGAAGTCGGACGCAAATGCAGGAATAAAGTTGAAAGAGTTTATTTACAAAACGGATAAAGTCCAAACTTGAAAATGCACACAGCACAGCCAAGCCACACTGGGTAGCCTCAATGTAGCTTAGCAGCTAGTGGTTAGCGGTTAGCTTGGTCAGCGTTGGCTGGCTTCTAAGACAGAGTAGACACAAACTAATTACCCAAACACCAACCAATGAGAATCAGACACATGAGGGGCGAGTGTGCAGCCGGCCAGGACGCCGAGACCCCGAGCGTGGCCGAGGCTGACCAGACGGGCAGCCCTGAGAGCGCAGAGCAGGGTGATCCGGGCGAGAACGGTGAAACTCCTCAATCAGGTCCCGACTGAGGATGTCAACTCCGCTCCTCAGGACGTAACCCCCCCAGTCGACCAGATACTGCAAGTGACCACACTGCACCCGGGAGTCCAACAGCTGCTGAACATGGTAGGTGGGGGCACCCCCAATGTCAATCTCCCCGGGCAGCGTTGGTTCTGCGTCTCCCCGATCCAACAGACCTCGGACTGCCGGCCTGAGGAGAGATACATGAAAGACAGGGAAGACACGCATGTGAGAAGGCAACTGCAGTCTAACAGAAACAGGGTTAACAATTATAGCAATAAGGAAGGGACCAGTATATCTAGGAGTCAACTTAGTGCAGGGGAGACCAAGACGTAAATCCTGGGTCAACAGCCATACCCGATCACCTGCCCGGTATTCCGGCACCTCCCACCTCCTACAATCGGCCTGACAGGTAAATCGACAAACTGCCTGCTGGATGTTAGTGTGAGCCCCTTCCCAGACCCGCTCTGCCTTCCGAAACCAATCATCCACCCAAGGAACCTCAGATGATGAAATGTCCCAGGGACACAATGGGGGCTGATGCCCCAGCACATACTCAAAGGGGGTTAGGCCAGTAGCGGGATGGCGCATTGAATTCTGGGCGTACTCTGCCCATACCAAGAACTCTGCCCAGTTGTGCTGCTGGGCATAGCAGTATGACCGGAGGAATCTCCCGAGCTTCTGGTTGGTGCATTCAACCCGACCATTAGACTGGGGATGGTACGCAGAGGTCAGGCTCACATTGACCCCCAGCTTCTCCATGAATGCCCTCCAAACCCGTGAGATGAACTGGGGGCCACGGTCGGAGAGGATATCCTCCAGCAACCCATACACCCGAAACACATTCTGAAACAGAGCCTCAGCTACCTGCAAGGCAGAGGGAAGAGAAACTGAAGGGATGAAACACACACCTTTGGAAAACCGGTTCACAACCATGAGGATAACGGTGTACCCATTCGACACCGGCAGATCCGTGACAAAGTCCACTTCCACGTGAGACCACGGTCTGTTCAGTATCAGTAGAGGCACTAATTTTCAGACAGGCAATTGATGGGAACTCTTGGTGGCCACACACATGGAGCAAGAGGCAACTGCCCTCTGAATATCTTGCTGCATTGAGGGCCACCAGTACTTACCTTGCACAAGTCACAAGGTTCCAGATATTCCCAGATGACCACTAGCAGACATAGTGTGGACCCACTCCACCACCTGGTCCCGCAAGGACTCCGGCACAAAGACTTTTTCAGGAGGACAGTCCGTCGGAGGAGCCTGATTCCCCACCAAATGGGTGATCTCCCCATCCAGGTCCCACGTGATCGGGGCCACCACGATCTCGGGTGGCAGGATGGGCTCTGGAACCATAACGACCTCAAGCAGGGAAAAACACCTAGACAAGGCATCGGCTTTACTGTTTTTAGATGTTTTTGAACAGGCAGGGCTGCAGGTGTTGGAACTGGAACGGGGCTTGGTGCCTCCTACCCACGGAGGTGTTGATCCCAGCGGATGGCCAGCTTTATGAGCTCGTCCAAGCTCTTTCCCCTCGTCCCAGCATGCCAACTCCATCTTCAGCTCTGCGTTAAGCCCTCTCTGGTACGTAGCTCACAGTGCAGCCTCGTTTCAGCCGCTGTCTGCCGTGACGATCCAAGACACGACAAAGCAGGAAGTGACTAAGAGGGTTTCCTTAACGGGAACAAACCAACCCCGACACAGACTCGTCAAACCTCGGGTTTAAAACTCTGGCGAGTCTGAGTGTTGGGGAGGAGCCGCAGACGTGACATCCTCAAAGAGGCCTTCTAGACATAATGGTTACACTCTTTCAACACATGGGCTGTATGTCAACATGCACTTTTTGTTTTGTTGTGTGGACGTTTCGCTTAGAAGTTACTCAAGTAAGAATAAGATCTGCTGTTATTTACTGTCATTTAATGCAATTTTTTAAATTGCAAATATTAATATATATGATGTTTAAAATTGTTTTGGGGTCTCCTAACTGAGATTGAATGGTCTATGAAATCTCATCTGTGCTTAGACGTTTTGGATCAGAAATAGCATTAAAGTTCCAAAACTTTGCATCTGCACTTTATGTACTACATCACTTTAAAATGTTAGAACTGATTCTAGAAGGCTAAGTAAAAACTTTCGCATATTAGATTAAAAACCAAACATTGTTTTAGATATTTCATTTAAAAATAATAAAATTTAAATCTTATCAATGGCCAATAAAAATATGCTACACGCAGAGGCATAATCAACATGTTTTGACAGCAGAAATCAGGGATTAGAAGATATAATTTAATCTGCACAGGCGGCATGGTGGCACAAAGGTTAGCGCTGTGTGGAGTTTGCATGCTCTTGCTGTGTTTGTGAGGGTTTCCTCCGGGTGCTCCGGTTTCCTCCGACAGTCCAAGAGCATGCACTGTAGGTTAATTGGGGAATCTAAATTGGCCCCCTAAGGTGTGTGTGTGTGCCCTGCGGGGTGTTGGTGCCTAATCAGGGTGGGTCCCCGGGATGGGCTCTGGTTGGGATTAAGTGGTAAGGATAATGAATGAATGAATGAATGAATGAATGAATGAATGAATTTAATCTGCAAATAATCTGACCAACATTAATTAATACCATGTACCCAAAGAATTACGTTTTATTAGGTTGTTGGCGATATCCAAATCACTATGACACTTAAAGATGTACCTGAAGAGCCATTCATGCATGGTGTCTATTTGAGTAGACAACTATACGTATGTCTTAAAAGAGTGTTTCATAACTGATGCATGGAAATGTTCAAAAATGTGTTATTTCTACATCTTGTTTGCCAGATACCTCTTCTGTTTTCAGTTCTGTGTTTTAGGACTTGCTCGTTAACTACTCTAACTAGATAATAACTTACACACTGGTGCAGTGTACAGGAGGCAGGGCAAGTGTGACTGAATTGATTTAAAATAAGCCAAACTTAAAACAAGAAACATAAAACTATGAACCAAAAACCTTCTGCATAAAACAATACAGAGACAAGACTAAGACAAAGAGGAGAGACTGTTTTAAATACAGACAAAAGCTGAAAACATTAGGGCAAACAAATCATAGACAAAGACAAGGAAAAAAAACAGAACAGGGCAGATAGAGAGAGACCAATATTGACCTGGATGGGGAAACTACAGTAATGCCTCGCCTTGCGTCGTTTCAACATGCCCCTCCTTTTAAAAGGAAAAAAAGGAAAAAATCAAACTTGTAGTTATATTTTTATTTATTAACAGACTTACGATGTTTAAAAACTAGCGCATAGCGTGTAAATAATCAATAACAAGCCTAATATATCATTAAATGCTGTACATAATACTGTAAAAGTGTATAAATACAGACAGTGTTGGGGAGTAACGGAATACATGTACCGGCGTTACGTATTTAAAATACAAAATATGAGTAACTGTATTCCACGCCTTGCCGGAAACCTGAACAAAACACGCAATAAGAGGCTCTAATGTAAGTGTCCTTTTAATGTTGGTGGTGTCAGTTACACAATGGACCCAGAGCCAGCACAACACAGCCAGCAGTGCCCGGGCAGGAATGCATTTCTTACTCGGAAATTTCATCTTTGCTCCTCTACAGTAAATATATTGTCTATTCAGGGAGATTTGGGCTTAACAGCCAATTGGTAGAGAAAAACAAACAGGAATTTGCAGGACGTGATTGCTACATTCATGTAGTTGTAAAAAGCATGACAATATATTAAGTAATCCAAAGTATTCAGAATACGCTACTCGCATTGAGTAACTTAACGGAATACGTTACAAACTACATTTTGGGGCATGTATTCTGTAATCTGTAGAGCAATACATTTTTAAAGTAACCTTCCCAACACTGAATACAGATGGTCCCTGAGTTATGATGTTCAACTTGCAATTTTTTCGATCTTAAAATGATAGCGATACGACAAAATTGTAAAAATAAATATTTATAGGCAGTTGTTTTTTGACTTAAGCCACGTGTTCTGGAGGTAAGGCATTACTGTACTTGTCAAGTAGAGTACTGACACATAAATTGGTAAGGCACATGTAACTATCCTTCCAAATCCCTGACAACATGTTGTTCATCTTTTATTTTTCACGTCTCATGACAAGATTCCCATTTAAATGCCTCAACTGGAAGACATTAGGCTACTCTTGAAATTTCAGTCTGATTTAAGGATTGTGGTGTAAACCTAGAATCAATCCTTGATCGGATTACATCTATAACTCATAGTAGAAGCAGACTTTGGGCATGTTCATTAAATGTGTTAATGACTAGTTTATTCATTTATTTTTACCCAAACCACTTAGTCCCAACTGGGGTTGGTGGCGAGACCGGAGCCTATCCTGGGAACTACGGGCGCAAGGCGGGGACCAACCCTGGCCATACGCCAACACACCGCAGTTAATTACTAGTTTTACTGTCTAAATGGATTCAGATCTATTGATTGTGGTGGTCGTCTAGTGGTTAGAGTACTTGCCTCTAGACCAAGAGGACATGGGTTCAAATCTTACCTCCAAGCTTAACCCCAAGTTGCTCTCGGGAATAAGGAATGGAAGAAATGGAAGTCACTCTGGATAAGAATGTCTGTTAAATGCCATAAATGTTGACTGTATAGATAGAAATGTCAGCAGTGGTGGTGTAACGGTAGGGTGTTCGTCCCGTGATCAGAAGGTCACAGGTTCGAATCAAAGGCCGGTAAAGTTACCACTGAGGTACTCATGAGCAAGGTACCGTCCCCAAGCACTGCTCCCCGGGAGCTGCCCTGCCCATGTTAGCTTCCCACTGCTCCTTCACGGATGGGTCAAACGCAGAGGTCACATTTCGCTGTGGTGTGTTCACAATGACAAATAATCACTCACTTTCACTGAATAAAAGCTTTCAGACTGGGAGAGTGTCGGTAGGGTGATGGTAGTGAGAGCTGTGTGTTTTGTCAACTGTCAGTAGCCATTATGACCATTTATTTCCTTCCCCTTACTGCTGAGAAACTATTGATGTGGGATTCGCCTCCATGCCAGAGAGGCCTGGTTTGGTTCCTTTCTGTGGTCAAAGCTTTCGGTTCTGTCTTTACCAGCTGTAATTTAGTTACAACCATAAAATTAGTTCTGTTCTTTCCATATCTGACAAATGATCAGTGACTCATGGATGTACAAGTGTTTTTCATCACTTACAAGTCTATGTCCTAGATAAATTTCACAATGTAATACTTTTTTTTTTTAGACCGAATTGAACAATTAAATATCAAGGCAAAAGTGTGACTTCCAAACGTCAAAAGTAGAGTACCTTCTTTGATTGATTGATTGATTGATTGATTCATTCATTTTATAAAAGAGTGGAAAAATAAATCTTATGATTCGCCACATGTTTTGATATTTAATCACATTGTCTATTTGTGTGGAACATAAATTATCATTTTTAAGAACAAAAAAAATCTCGTTTGCAAGGGTGCTGCAATATATATAACACCTGTGGTGTTGACTTCTTTCCAAGCTTAATGTTTAACTGATGGATGAGGACCACCAGTGTGGAAAATCTGAATAATCCTTATGCCTTTCTCTAAACTCCATCCCCAACTACATGTCCAATTTTTAAATGCAGGTGATCAGTTAAAAAGTCCGAAATGATCTCTGTGTTGAAACAAAGTCCCAGCCTTCTGGTTTAAATTAGATCTGGATGTTAAGCAGTATTTTTCTTTCCAGTGAACTGAGTGGGTCATTTTTTACTCTGGTGAACCCTCATTGCTTCATTCGAACTTGTTTTTGTTAAATGGCTAATGCTTTTTACTGACAGTGCAGTTCATTTGTCCAACCCAAATTATTAGAATAGACTACCTATGAGTTGGGTAATTTCACAGCATGAATACATTTAAGTTTATTGTTCTGCATATGAATGTGTTATTGATGATCATTCCCCTGGAGTAGGAGTGGCTTCCTGCAGTCCTATTTTGAGGAATTTAGGGTTGGTACTGAAGTGTTTACAGTGAAAAATCGCATCTCGAAACAGAACTCACATTAATCTCTTGAGCAAAGCAATTTGCCGTGTTTGGATTGAGCTGCTATCAGACATACTGCTGTGTCAAATGTTGTAGAGAGCTGTTTTGGCAATGACGGAGCTCCATCTTGTTGTGATCTGGTAGAAACGGGCCGTTAATCAAACGGAGTCCGCCCATTAAACAAGTGTCAGTATAAATGCCAGCAAAATGATGAACTGGAATCAACCAGAATATTTTGCTTTGAGAATTGGTCTATCACTTTACAGTTCATACCCTAAATGATCTTTCGATTGGCTCTCACTGCTGCAACTTTGTTTTTAAGCAAGATGAGAATTTGATTCATCATGGATGGCTTTTTGGGCAACATTTCGCAGGGGTCTGCACATGATATTGTCAGATTCCTGGAAAATGTCTGGACTGAAATTCTATATTAGGTAAAATTAGCCTTGTGCTGTAATCTTGCTTTACACAAACAACCGAAACCTAACATCTAATTTTTAACTCTTATAGTCCTACTTACTCATAATAGTAACTTCAGTTAGAGGATTAAGTATCACTAAAATGCTAAATGATCAAACTTGTTGACAGTTGTTCAAGATCATTATGAATCTTACTTCACCATCATTTCAGTCTTATTCTGAGATCAGTAGAATATGTATGTTTTAAATATTACACTTTTGGAGTTTTGAGTTCTGAGGTGTTTTCTAATGAAAGACTTATATTGTCATTAATGAAATATGGGCTTGTTATGTGTTTTCAGCATGTGGAAAATATGTATTTGTTGCATTTGTTGCAATTATAATTTATTTCAGGAAACGTCTTTAATTAGTACCACAGTTTTTAATATTTGATGACGCTTCTCTTGGAAAGGACACTGACGTTTTTGTTTGTTGTAGCACTAGAGAGCAAATTAGCAGTATTTTACAATAAAAGCATTGAAAAGAAAAGGTTTTACTGAAATAATTGTATTATTAAAGAATGGTAGTTCTGTATGTGGACAACAGGTTGTCTTTTGAGTCTTAGGCTTGACAAATAGTTTTAAAATACTGTACATGTTAAATTATATATGATCATTTAAGATATCTAATCATCTGGGCTAGTTAACATTTGATGGTTACTACATGTTGATGTGTCAAATTCGCGCACTGGGGCAGTTGATGGCGTAGCAGTAGAGTGTTTGCCCTGTGATCAGAAGGTCGTTGGTTTGAATCCAGGTCCGGTAAAGTTGCCACTGAGGTCCCCAAGCACTGCTCCCCGGCCGCTTGTTAGTTGCCCACTGCTCCTTCACGGATGGGTAAAAGCAGAGGTCACATTTTGTTGTGGTGCACTGTGTGGTGTGTTGTGCTGTGGTGTGTTCACAATGACAAATAATCTCTCTTACATATAAGATCAGCTCATGCCATTCAACCTCCCATATTTTTTTGTAAAAAATAATTTTGTTCAAAGTGGTTCAGGTTAATGCTTGATCCCAGGGTTATCCAAGAGGTGGATCTAAAGCTTTTGTCTGAGCACCACGTCTTTCTGAATGTCTTGATGACCATCAGGAGATACCGTCAGAAGATCTTCAGCCTCTTTTCTTCTCCTTTGTTTCCTTTTCTCTAATAAAACTAGTAATGTTTTTCAGCTTAAAAATTATTTTCCCACATTCTTTTCATGCCAAAGTGCTACAACCAGGAAACTGCATTTAAAAATTTTGGACACTGTTCAGTGTTATTTTGCTATAATACTGAGTGTGTTGGAAACTACTACTCATGCTCTACTCTGAGGAAGGACAAATCCCCAGCTTAGTCACCCTTTAGTGTGACTCCATTTTGAAATGCTTGGTAAATAAGGGACCAGCTGTGTTGTTCTCCTCTCCTGGGGGGTAGAGTTATAATATCCAGATGTTCTCTTTCAATTTGTTCACTTGACATGACACTTGATGGGGAATCCCAAAGTGTTGTTATGTGATACTCAGATACTCACTGAGCAACGTGCAAGTCTGCGCAACCACAGAAGTCGATGATTACAAACAAGTGCAACCATGTGCAGGAAGGCCCAGTCTGTATCACTTGCAAAAATCCTCAAACAACAACTCTCACAAGTCCGTTGTTTAGACAGCTTAGCAAAGATATTGCTGAATCGATGTGTTTGTATCTCTTCAGCAGTGTAAGAGGAGAAGATGAAGATGCTAATAGTCATGAGTGAAAGCTGTTAGAGCTTGGAGAACATAAATGGTGCCGGAAATCCATCATACAGCATAACCTGGTGTGATCTTTTTCAGAACACTGTTGGAGATTTCAAGACTTAAAACGGGAGCGAAGCACTCTGATGTACCAGGTGTAAGGTAATCATGGCTTAATCTGCATGGTGACAAATCTTAATGTCACCTCAGTCCAAGAGGAATCTCACACTGTTTACAAGAACCAGTCAAAAAGAATGTAATGTCGGTAACAGTGAATGATGAAGCAAAAAACAACACATTTTCTACAATTAATTAAGGTTAAACGGTTGTTCTACTCAAGCATCTGGAATATTTAAGATGCAAATGCTAAATGGATTTTGTAACTAGATCAGACATTTTCATCAGTCTGCACTGTGCTTAGTTTTTGTCTAGTTACTAAGGACCTGTTTACACATTTGCAAATATTTTTTATAAACACATTTTTTTTATACCTTTGGGCCTTTCGTTTACACGTATCCACAGAATCCAACGTCTTGAATAATCTTCAATTTGGAGGGTGTTTAAAAAAATATGCGTTTGGGGTGGATAAAACTGTATACATGTAAACAAAAGGCCAAAACGTATAAAAAATATCTGCATACGTGTAAACAGGCCCTCACACAGTAAACACTTAAAGCGGTTTTCCAGACGTTTTATTTAAGGGATTATTATGCAATGAATCTTAAAAAATACTGTTTACACTGAGATCAAAAGAAAGACCAAAACCGTCTCCCAGATGATCATGCATGGAAACAATCGATGTTTAGGGAAAAATTCTTCTCTAATAAATTATTACTGACATGTAAGATCTGACAGATGGGAACTTTTTGGATTGAATTGGCCTGATTGCTGACTGTGCACACAGTGGTGATTGTTTAAATATCACTTTGTACCCATGTCCCCAAACAATGAGCTGAGTTGATTGTTTCTTAACTTAAAAAATCATGAATGGAAAATGTCTTGGCAGACTCGGCTGTGTAATATAAAATCCAGAGTATTGCAAAACCACTTGGTGGCAGTACATACCGTCAAATGTACATTAAGGTCCATCTACAATTATAGGTGAGAAGAGGTCATTTGAGGGTTCCACACCGCTGAAATATTGCTCTCATGTAATCAAATAACTTTCATAATTTAATGATGTAGATGGTTTATGATTCATACTGTTGATCTAAGAATGAATCCCATAGAGGAAGAATCCCAATTTGGGTCCCAATTATGAATTTTTAACAGCTGTAGTCCAGGAAAAGCAAGTAAAATGTTTAATCATCACTATAGACCGCTTGATTTTGAATAGGGCCTTGACAACCAGACGACCACCAGATGATCAACAGGTCTCAACCCGAATCCCAGACTGTTTGGCTGACATCTCTTCTTGGATGACATCCCACCACCTCAAGTTAAATCCTAGCAAGACTGAACTCTTTGACATCAAAGGCAATCCTTCACCAAATCTTGACCTTTTCTTTTGATAACTGTTATCATTCCCTTGAAAACGACAAGAAATCTTGGTGGCACTCTGGGTGACAAACTGTCATTCTCTTCACACACTAGCAACCTCTCTAGGTCCTGCAGATATCTTCTATACAACATCAGAAGAATCCATCTCTTTCTCACCAACGAAGCTACTCAGCTACTTGTCCAGTTTCTGGTCATCTCTAAGTTGGACTACGGCAACTCTCTAATGACTGGACTTTGAAGGTGACTTATCTTCAGTGTTTCTAAATCCTCGCAGACCACACATCTACTACGGAATCTGCACTGGCTCCCTGCGGTTGCTCACGTCAAGTTCAAATCTCTAGCACTTGCCTTTAAGGCCAAGACTGGAACAGAACCTTCTTACTTGTCATCACTGATTAAACAACATGTCACTCCTCGTCCTCTCAGAACATCAAGCACTGCTCGTCTGGAACCATCTCTACTTAAAAGAAGAGGAAAACTGTTTGCTGTGCTGGCTCCTCAGTGGTGGAACGAACTTCCTCTAGCCTTATGAACGGCTGAGTCCCTTACTGTCATCACACGTCATCTTAAGACACACCTCCTTAAGGAGTATCTAGAGGACTAATTTACCCCTTCATATTCACTGTTTACTGGTAACTTGGTTTTAATGACAGTTGTTGATTTTAAACATAGCTTTACAGATCAAAGAACAGTTGTGGGCTACAAAGCACTGGATAAGTGTCTGCTAAATGTAAATGTAAATCCAGCTCCAGTACTAGGGGTAGCCATGACACATCCATTTCCCCTTCTTAATTTGCTGACAAGCATCAAATCTGATTATTTCTGTCTGATTAATTTTCTCCTTTTCGGCATTCACCTCTGCTGGGTCTTCATTAATCCTAGAGTTGAGTAAGTGCTTGGGAAAAGCCCACTGACTAGAAACCTTCCACGTTTATTTGGAAACAAAAGAAGCTGGGCATTTATACCCAGACTCCTGCTGTCTGTTTTGCCGCTTGCACGTCAGGCTTCCACCCTCACTTCCAGCAACCTGTGCTGTTGACATGCTCAATCGCCCCCAAAGTCAAAACACCACAAAGGTATGTTTATGAAAGCACAGACGGTAAATTGGTCTCATGTACAATAAAGACAATATCCACAGGGCTCCGTGGAGGAGAGTTGGAGGCCTCGGCGTCGTCTCTTATTGTTTGCAGATTCCTGAATGTTCCAATCCTTTGGGATGTAAACTGAGAAGACTTTGATTATGGGAGCGGGTTCTCCTCTCTTGCTTCTCGCAGAGATTTCTGATGAAGCACTTGGCAACACGGGCTGAGGCAAATCGGGAAACGGTTGTAAACAGTTCCTAGGTCTTCGGGTAATCAGATAGGGACTTATAGGTTGTTCCAAAGTCAAGTTGAGTTTAGATAAACATTTCCTGTTTTAACATCTTAATTTACTTCTGGTGGTTTAGTGCTAGATATTGTTAAAGTGGTATAGCCTTTTCTTATCACACAAGATCATTTACATTAATCTTGAGCGATGAAGTTCAGGGACGGGCATGCTGGAGCAACTTTAAGGGTTAAGGATATTGTGCAGTGGCCCGACTGTGTCTTTTTGCCTTTCCCAGGATTCAAACCCACTGCCCAACAAATTGGCATACTGGTCTCCGATTGCACATCAAGCTTAACTACCAATCACGGGGCACTGTTAATTACTGCAGGCTGATACTACACAGGCACTCATTGTCCTGGTTTGTTGTATACCAGGGAGCTACTTGCCGTCCATCTGCTGTCCCAGTTAAACATCTGCATCAACAGGCACCAAATATGCAGCTGCATTCCACCTGTAGTCACGCAGTAAAATGCTCCATGATCCCTCTTTATGAGTATTATCTATTATTCTGTTCGCTGACATTAGTTTGGCTGATGGTCTCCGCATAGCAAACTACATTTTTAGGCTTGCCTGATGAACATTCTGCCAAACTGAACAGTTTAAAGTACCCACTGGAATTCATTTACAAGCGGACATGTTGAGCAACTCTGCATTAAAGTTATTGCTAGAGGACTGCGTGGTGGTAGTGCTGGAAGGAGGGAGCCGGGTGGTGTGGTGGCGGTGCTGTGGTCTAAGTACCTGAAATCCTGTGTTGGTGATCATGAGATTGGGGGAACCACCATTAGACCCCTGACCAAGACCCTTAACCCCGAGTTGACCCAGGGGGACTGTCCTTCTAATTAGTAAATGGAAGTCTGCTAAATGCTGTAAATGTAAACGTCAGGCTTGAAACCATAGCCTCTTGGTCTATAACCAAATATTCCACCATAGGTCACCACTGTCATACCATTTATGAGATGATGCCATGTGTTAACAGAGAGCAACTTGTATAATCAGAGCTAATGCTAACTATGGTTGTTTGATGTATGAATTGTCATATAAGAGGAAACTGTCTGTTATATACAGTGTTGGGGAGTAGCTAACTAAAATTTGAGACACTACTAACAATCAGTAACAAAGCTTAGAATGCTGTAGCTCTTCCAGTAGCTAACTTTTTTTTGGCAAAACGCTACATTACTTCATTGTTTGGTTTTCAACTGCCAGGTCTTTCTGTTTGGTGTTGAATTGGCAGAAGTAACATTTGATAGGCTACCTTGCCCAGGGGCAGATTAAGGTGTTCTTGGGCCCCTAGGCTAGCCCCACTCTCCAGGCTTATTTTAATGAATCGATAATTTTACTGGCTAATCAGGGGCCCCCCAGCAGGCTGGCACAAGGGGGGCTTCAGCCATATCTAGCCTGTGCATTAATCCGTGACTGACCTTGCCCATGCTGGGAATCACAGCATGCTGTTGGCATATCTATGACCCATACATTGGGCAGCTGGTAGCATAATGCTTAGGGAGTTGGCCCAGTGATCACAGGGTCACCGGTTCAAGTTCCCGTTTGATAAAGGTGTCACTGAGGTATTCATGAGCATGGTACCGTATCCACAGACTGCTCCTTGGGCTTTGCCAAAAAGCTAGCCACTGCTTCTTCACGGATGGGATAAATGCAGAGATCACATTTCATTGTGGTGCCCTGTGTGATGTGCTGTGGTGTGTTCACAGTGACAAATAATCACTCACTTATTATTTGTCAAAACTCAAAATGAACAGAATTAGCAGATTTGAGTATAATAGCACAAATATTTAGCAATACTGGATGAAAAAATTGATGGAGTTGCTTTTTCTCTGTAGCTTGTTGTGTGGCTAACTACTATATTGAAACTGTAGCTTGGCTGTAGCTTAGCCACTTTTAATCATAAATAGCTTGAAAAATCAAAAAGTCTTAAAGTAACACCAGTGGTTACATACTAATTGCTGTAAGAAAACGTTTGTAGGCTTGACCCACAAGAGACACGGACCTCTGATAAGAATGTAAAATTCAACTTCATTTCGATTCTCTTATGTAATTCTTAGGTAAAATTCTAACAGTCTGCTGTACCTTTTTAAGGCAATGTTTTCAACATCAATTGCACACATTCCACAATGCTATGTACAACTAAACTTTGGTTTGGGCAAATGATTCCCGGCTGATACCATCTTGCCCTTGCTGAGGGCTGGATTTACCATGCTTCTCTTGTGAGCCACTACTACAAGATCCATCTGGAGACAGTTTCACACAGATGTAGTCTTCATGTCAGTTCAAAATGTGTTTATTTGTTTACCTTTATTTTATGTACATCAAGGAGAATTTGGACCAAGCAGCATCCATGCAAGGGCCCTTCACTCCACGCCTTATGTACGTTTACCGGCAAAAAGTAAAATCTACCTTGTCTCACAATGGCTGCGTTTGAGACATACCTGCTAGGTTGGACTGGGAAAAGACACTGTTATTTGTTAATTCCCTCGGGGTTTTAAAACAGATGATGTCTTGTTTAAAGGCTGGCTTCTGACCCAGACTCTTTTTGGAGTTTGATTATTCCCTAAGACGAATGGATGCAACACAGACCAAGGTTACCCAGACGGATCGCTGTGTTCCATTTGGTAAGAAGGCAAAGCCTGAATCATTTGCCTTATTCCCTGTGTTTTGACAATTATCTCTGAGTAATTAGTCTGCACAGAGACTTGCTGGAGCTAAGGCCACAGCACAGAATTAATCATTCTGTCTCCGACAGTGTGACTTGAGGAACTCATGCTTTGTGTAACCTTTTTTGGGTCCTAGGACCAGACTAGAATGGACCATTTTAGTTTAGACTTGAATATGGGGAAAGTTTTTATTGTAATAAAATCTATCACTTCATTTGCATTAAATTATTAGTTTGTGGAAAATTCTGTGTGAGCCCTGCTGGCATCTGGTGCACACCCAGTTATATAAAAATTGTTTATGTATAATGTATTTTAGGTGAAAATCTAAAATTAAAAGTGGTATGTTTGCAAAGACAGATACAGTGAACTAGCTGTCACATTCTCTAATTTGAGCCTAAATTGCTGCTACTACTAGCAAGTACATTGCTCTTTTCCCAATAATGACTCCAAGTGGATTATATAGTATTTGTGTTTTGGCGCGTCAGAGCAAAAATCAAAGTCTCCATTAAGGTTTAACATTGCATTTTCTTGCTCTGTTGCCTCAGTTCTGGCAGTAGTAGTAATTTTTCCATTGCTGTTGAGCTAAGAAGGCCATGGATGCCAAATGACTTGTGTCTCCTTTCAAAGACTATGCCAGACAAAATGAATACTTTGTAAATGGCAATAATAGATTTTTTGGAATAAAATGTACCACTGTTGAATGCAGCTAGTCTCAGAAATATAACAAATATTTTGCAAAGGTTTTCAGGAATAGATGTGTAAGAGGTAAGATTATACGTCTGCTATGGATATTGCTAAAAACAAGTGATTTTTGTTGAAGTCATTTTTGGGAGAGCTGAGACTTAAGACATTTGCTTTTATATGTACACTTAATACCTAGATTATACCCATAGCAACATTCTGAATGACTCAACAGCATCAACGGTTTAAGACCCAGACTGGTAAAAGTACCACTGAGGTGCTCATGAGCAAGGTACTGTCCCTAAGCACTGCAAAAGTTGCCCACCGCTCCTTCAGATGGGTCAAATGCAGAGTTCACATTTGGTTGTGGTGCACTGTGTGCCGTGCTTGTGGTGTGTTCAAAATGACAAATAATCACTCACTGCTCCTTGACATTAGAGATTGCCTTTGCAGACTTTAGAATTGGTAGAATTTGATTAATATTGTTAATGAACACTATGTGAGCTGAATGTAGACATCAAAAATTATACATCAAAATTAAACATAAGTAGTGTACTTTATGCACACCATTCAACTGCATTGCTTTTATTTTGAAGGTGAAAAGTGCAAAAACGTACATATTTTTTAAATATTGCTTTTGTTGTTGAAAGAAAAGAAATTAAACTACATAAAGATATGATATGCCCTGCTCCGCACATTTGTAGCTTAACCGTAACATCTAATATTAGCAGTAGGAGCTAATCAAAACTAGAATTGTCTGTTTTTTAAATGAAGTTCAGTTGAGTAGAGTTGATTACAGTCTATTGGTTCGGCCGTCCATGTCAATTCAAATTTGTCATGTGGCCACGGGAAAATTAATTGCCCACCCCTGGTCTACAGTCATTATGCTACACCACATCACCCTCCATTTACCGTAGACTAGAGGTCTGTAGAATGAGCTGCAATAAACTACATTTTGGCATTTTGGCAATTCCAAGTCCTACTAAGTCCGCTATTGATTTGGTGAAAGTAACTCAAAAGTAATGCAGGAGTCGTGTAACGCATTACAATTCAGACAGTAATATTGTAATGTAGCAAATTACCGTGAAATAACAGTTACTAGTAAAATATAACGTATTACTTTTGGAAGTAATTTGCCCATTTTATTTAGTTTAGGGGTGGTCATAGTGTTTGCTAAATCCCGTAAATGCAAATGTAAATCATATCTTGTGTAAAAGGCATCTGTCTATAAGAATTCAGATCTTTTATTTGGACTGAAAGAGAAGTCAGTGTCATTTGTTATATTTGTAAATCAAAATTAATACACAAAAGGATTCATTTGATTTCTTTTTTGGAAAAGAATCAATACAGCATTTTTTACCATCATTTTTCTTTGGTATTACTTAATGACGTTTTGACTTTGTCTCCTAAAATTGGGTTAATTGTGTCCCTAAAAAAGACAGTTGGTGGACAGGTTGAAAACTTAACATCAATGCAACGCATAAGGTGCGCTCAAATGAAAGTGAAGTAAGAATCAATGTCACAATATTTGAATCAAATATACACACTATCGGTCTCTGTGTTATCATGTCATTATAGAAAAAGGCTGTAGCCATGCTAAGTCCATCTGTGAAAGTTTCGCCTGCGGCTCAGGCAGGAAGAAAGTGGATAAGAGTTTGAGAAGGCGCCTCTCTACTAATTCAGATCTGGCACAAGCTCGGGTTTGAGATCAGTTGTAGTCTGATAAAACATAAAACAGGTGGTGGGTAATCAGACCTAGACCAGATGCATGTAGTGTGTTGAAGATCTGGAAACATGAGGGCTAAATTAGAGCCAGAACCAAACTATGCAAAGTCCAGTTTTTGCTCATTAATGTGCCTTCATGTCCATGCTAGTTATTAAGAGTATAAAATCTCGCAGTTTTACAAGGTCCTCTAAGGTCCACTTCCACCAATGGACTTTAAGGTCCCATATTATGAACAAATTCACTTTTTCTGTTCTTTGGACATCCATTTGGGTCTGTACTGCCTCTACACACTGTAAGCTTGTTTTTAAAAAAACTAGAAGAAAAGAAGGTAAATTGTGTTAGCATTAGGCCATGTCCACACATACATGGGTATTTCTGAAAACGGACATTTTCCGTTTTCGTTTTTTTAAACGCTTGCATCCACACAAGCACGTTTTCAAAAATATCTCTGTCCACACGCAATCGCAAAAAACGCTGTCAAAAGCATGCCTTGTATTGTAGATGAAAACCTAATGCAGACATGGCGCATACTGTGACGTCATATGAGATTTTAAAATCTTCATTTTTCTTGTCCACACCTAAACGCAGAAATGGAGTATTCAAAAAGTGCCACTTTGGCCGGAGTTTTCAAAAACCTCCGTTTTCACTGACACAAAACACTGTTTACGTGTGGACAAAAGGCCAAAGCGCATAGAAAAACCTCCGTTTTCAGAAATACCTGTGTACCTATGGACATGGCCTTAATTTACGAATGTCAGAACATCTTCCCTACTTCTACGTCACAGTGGGGGACATTTGAATAACTCCACCCTCCTATCTGAGAAGCTCTGCTCACCAGGTAGAACTGCTAGCGCTTCCTGATCTGCCATGTTTTCTCGCAAGCACCAGCGTAGGAATCGTTATGAAGTGAAACAGCCTGTTCTGAAAGGGACTGAAATAGAGGGGTAAAAGCGGTCGAAAATGCTTAATCTCAGAGATATTTTCAGCAAACTACTTCAGAGACATGTTTAGTGGAGCTCATAGACCAATTTTTATACTAAAATGTATAATATGGAACCTTTAACACGGCTACTACAGCCTCTCTCTACAATGATAACACATGACATAATAACACGAAGACCGATAGTGTCTATATTTGATTCCAATATTGTAACACTGATTGTAACTGTTCGTCCTCTGTCTTTTTTTAGGGAGGACTTTTGTTCTGTCAGACATTTTGCTTCACTTGTGACTGACATTAACATGTGCAGCATGTGGTTTTGATGTCATGCTGGTATTTTGAGTGTTTTGTGAGATTTCAAATATGTTTCAGATTCTTAACTGGTAACAGCTTGTAAAATGACATTGCAATAATATATATACCAGCATAATATAAACCGTGCCCTACGTTGTTATTATTATTGGCACCCCTTGTAAAAATGAGTTAATTAGAAAACAATTCACACCTTCATTTTACAATGAAGAAAATCTCACTTTTAATTCAAAACATTTATTCAAAGGAAGACTTATCCTTTATCAAGAATTAAACATTTTTAACAAGGACATTTGCCACAGTTGTTGGCACCCTCTGTAAATAATATAAAACTATGTAACACGGTTCCTGGTGTAGCATGTTTCCCACTAAATTAAAACATTATTGAGTTGACTGGAATCAGTGTTTCCTGATCGACTGGACTACAAATATGAGGAGACACATATCAAAATTCCCTTATCATAATGTCAAAGAGAAACGAACACTCAGTCTAAATGAGGGAGAAGTGTGTTTATTTATTTGCCTCCATATACAGTGAGGGAGAAGGTAAGAGAGTCAGAAATATCTCCAAGGATCACTGTTGGGAAACTGTAAGAAAAAGTAAAATCCTGGCATCGCCATGCCAACAGATTATTTGGAGGGTATGCCAGAAACACTTTCTGTCAATTATCCATAAATGTAACCACCTGGAGTTTGTAAAATGTGTCTACAAGTTGACTGAAACTGTGTTCTATGGTCTGATGAAACTTTTTGGCAATACACACTCAACGTGGGTTTGGTGTAAAATGGTGTGAATTCAGTTTTTCCTCCCAAGTCACTGGAAACCTTGTTAGCATCATAAATATCAGGAAAATATCAGGGCATTCAAAGTCCAAACCTGACTACATCCACCAGAAAATTACAACTGAGTCATCATCGGATCTTCCAACAGGATAATGATCCGAAACACATGTCCAAATCAAGCCTGCAGTGGTTAACTGACCTCAAAGTTGTGCCATGGTCATCTCAGTCCCCTGAACCAACCCTACTGAGATGTTGTGGAGTGAGCTGAAGAGGAGAGAACACAGGAGAGGGCCGGGCACCCTGCATGATGTCAGATGCATTGCTGTGTATTCTCTAACGTAATTAGAGGTTACAAGAGAAGACTACATGCTGTTTTACTGGCAAAGGGAGAGTGTTCAAAGTATAACATGCAGGAGTGCCAACAATTGGCATGTGTTTTTGTTAATAATATTTACATCTTGATGAGGGATTTTTTTTTATTTATATGAAGTTAGGTACTCCAGCAAACAGTGAATTTTTTCTAATATTTTTTATTCCTTTTTACCAGGGGTCCCAATAACAGCGAAGAACAATGTGGATACAATGCTGACTATTATATAATTTGTGCATTTTGTAATACCTTAATGTCTGCTATTCTGTAAAAATGTCTGACATACTGTTTGATATCATTTTTGTCTGACTGTCTTTAGTGGCATTTTGCTAGTAGATGTCATTTTTGTTGCATTATGTAGATTGAATGTTGGTGTAGTTGTGAAGAATGTAATGATTATTACCTTCATACATTCATTCATTCATTCATTCATTCATTCATTGTCCATACTGCTTAATCCCAACCGGGGTCGCGGTGGGGGACCAGAGCCTATTCCAGGAACTTACGGGCACAAGGCAGGGACCACCCCTGGGCAGGCTCCAACTAATCGCAGGGCACACCCACTCACACAAGCACGCTCACAATCACACCCAATTTAGGGTCACCAATTAACCTATGTTGCATGCTTTTGTGGGGAAAAAAACGGAGCACCCGGAGGAAACCCACACGCACACGGGGAGAGCATGCAAACTCCACACAGAAAGACCCTACTGCTGACCCGGTGATCGACCCCAGGACCTTCTCGCTGTGCGATGTGCGACTCTGATTATTACCTATTACTTGTAAACAACAATTTAAAAAGGTTTCAGTTATTTTCCTTGAGCAATATTTTTTACCTTTCCAATGCTTTTGTTTCTTTCACAAATCATCCTAAAAATATATTTGCATATAAAAGTGGTTCCTTTAGAATCAGCACTACAGATGGTTGCATAAGTAATGTTTTTGTGATTAAAGCTCTCTTACTTCCAGCATAGAATTTTTGATGTGAGGAGATGTAACCTCTAGAGACACTTTATATGACCTGGTATGTACACCATAAGGGGAAATATTTTAAAAATAAACTTTTTTTTCCTGATCATCTACAATATAGTTTGTTAGTATAGTATTAGTAACTGCAGAGTATAGAAAATGTACTTTTGAGTAATAACCATGTATTTTTGCAAATATTTTGACAAGTTGTTTATAAAAGAGCTTTATAAAGGCAACTATTGCATCATTTTTACAGAGCTATTACTGATTTATTGTGTGTTGCAGAGCTCTTAAAATCACGTTTAAGGGCTTCACAGGTTTGGGGAATTTTGCCAACCATTTAAAATGGACCTATAACAATCCGAATACTAACATCTAAGAAAAAAGGCGAAGATAAACATATATTTCATTTTATTTTATCATTGTCTGAACCCAAATGTTTTTTCAATGAATAGAATGAGTGAACAAAATCTTAAGAATGCAAAGTCTGGTACACATGAACAACAGAAGTTGCAGAAGTTTTCACTCAGAATGTTGGTAATTTATCATTTTTTAATTTATTATTTTCAGCTAATGAGTTTGAAGCTTTGTTTATGTTGTGTGTGTTTTTCTTAGGAGATAAGAGTGATCCCATCTTATTGGATGTTTTTCTGGAATGGAGGCTCTCATGGTTTTAATTCCACCTTAATTCAGCCCTACAAAGATGTAATCTGTCCAGTGAAGTGAAGTAATTCGATTGGCTGTTTATTAGCGATAAAAACTAAATCAGCTTTTTTCTCTTTGCCTGGAGGCCTCATGCTGGAGTTGTCTGTTTCCTGAGCTGTAGGAAAGTTGGGGCTTTTCCATGGCACGTTGCTGTCTGCCTGACCACAGTGCGGCTGGATGAGAGATTAGGGAACTCTGCACCTCGCTGGGATTTCTCTACTTGCTCTCCAAATTCCTAGTGACAGTAAACTTATGTTTCTAACACGATGGGGTGTGTTTTTTGCCATTGGGCTGAGTGCTGGGAAGGTTGCATAAATTATCCACAGCCAACTGAGAAATGAGCTCGGAACAGTACAGCTCTCGACTTGATCTGCTGCATTTTTTACTCCTGTTTACAAATCAGCATGTGACGTGGAACAGTAAAGATCAGGTGGCGCTTGACATTTATTTAATTATTATCCATTTTGTAATTTCCAACAGATTGTAAAGAGCTGTATTAGTGTATAACTGTATTAGTGATTGCTTATAAAATATCACACCGTTCCTCTTAGGGTTGAGGTGACAAGCAAATATTTTTAGCAACGGCCAAAATTTCTACACAGATGGTCAAAAACATTTCTTAGTCTGTTTGCCAAGTTCTCATTTTTTTGCCAGAGGAAAAGTGATCTATGTCCAAAATCAACAAAAGTGGATAAAACAGACATCCCATTATTAAAATCAGATCAGGTTTCTGGAACGTGCTTTAGGGACTCTTATGACAAACAGAGGTTTGGCATAGGCTCAGTTTATTTACAAGAATATGTTCTCCAAAATAAATTGTTGCATGCCATAGCAATGTCCATAAAAAGATCCTCTGGCACAAGCACAGCTGAATACAGTCTGTGAGTGCTGGATAATTTTAGACCATAAACACATCTTCATGCCTTTCTTCAGAATCTCTTGAAATTTAAATCACCGCACGCTATATTGTAAATGTAAAACATTTCACTCAGGCAAGAATGTTCTAAAGCAGCAATGTAAACAAATGTTTTCCTAGCAATGTGTTCAAAATATCATTTTATTGTGTAACCATTCACATGTTTTCACTCACTAGATCATAGTTCATGAATTAAAGTATTCAAAACTTTATGGAATTTTCGCAAACACTCAACAACACACAATTATATTCCATATAATGATTATACAGTGCTGTGAAAAAGTATTTGCCCCCTTCCTGATTTCTTATTTTTTTGCATGTTTGTCACACTTACATGTTTCAGATTATCAAACAAATTTAAATATTAGACAAAGATAACCCAAGTAAACACAAAATGCAGTTTTTAAGTGATAATTTTATTTATTAAGGAAAAAAACTATCCAAACCTACATTGCCCTATGTGAAAAAGTAATTGCCCCCTAAACCTAATAACTGGTTGTGCCACCTTTAGCAGCAACAACCGCAATTAAGCGTTTGCGATAACTGGCAATGAGTGTTTCACACCACTGTGGAGGAATTTTGGCCTACTCTTCTTCACAGATGTGTTTTAATTCAGCCATATTAGAGGGTTTCCGAGCATGAACTGCCTTTTTAAGGTCATGCCACAGCATCTCAATTGGATTCAGGTCCGGACTTTGACTAGGCCACTCCACAACATTCATTTAGTTTTTTTAAGCCATTCAGAGGTGGCCTTGCTGGTGTGTTTTGGATCATTGTCCTGCTGCGGAACCCAAGTGCGCTTCAGCTTGAGGTCACGAACTGATGGCCGCACATTCTCCTTCAGGATTTTTTGGTAGAGAGCAGAATTCATGGTTCCATCAATCACAGCAAGTTGTCTGGGTCCTGAAGCAGCAAAGCAGCCCAAGACCATCACACTACCACCACGTTTGACTGTTGGCATGATGTTCTTTTTCTGAAATGCTGTGTTACTTTTACGCCAGATGTAACGGGACGCACACCTTCCAAACAGTTCAACTTTTGTTTTGTCAGTCCACAGAATATTGTTCCAAAAGACTTGAGGATCATCAAGGTGTTTTTTGGCAAAAGTAAGACCAGCCTTTACGTTCTTTTTGGTCAGCAGTGGTTTTCGCCTTGGAACTCTGCCATGCATGCTGTTTTTGCCCAGTATCTTTCTTATGGTGGAGTCATGAACACTGACCTTAACTGAGGCAGGTGAGGCCTGCAGTTTTTAGATGTTGTTCTGGGTTCTTTTGTGACCTCCTGGATGAGTCATCACTGCGCTCTTGGGGTCATTTTCAGAGGCCAGTCAATCCTAGGAAGGTTCACTACTGTTTCCTGTTTTCTCTGTTTGTGAATAATGGCCCTCACCCTGGTTCACTGGAGTCCAAAAGCTTCAGAAATGGCTTTGTAACCTTTTCCAGAATGATAGATGTCAATGACTTTGTTTCTCGTCTGTTCCTGAATTTCTTTAGCTTGCAGCATGATGTCTTCCTTTTTTGGGATGTTTTGGGCTACTTTTTAAGTATCTCTTGATTGAACAGGTCTGGCAGTAATCAGGACTGGGTGTGGCTGGTGAAATTGCACTCAGCTTTCCAAAAAATGTGATTAACCACAGTTAAGGGGGCAATTACTTTTTTACATAGGGCCATGTAAATTTGGATAGTTTTTTTTCCTTAATAAATAAAATCATCACTTAAAACTGGATTTTGTGTTTACTTGAGTTATCTTTGTCTAATATTTAAATTTGTTTGATAATCTGAAACATTTAAGTGTGACAAACATGCAAAAAAATAATAAATCAGGAAGGAGCAAATACTTTTTCACGGCACTGTATATAATTATATTGGTCAGACAAGGACATTTGTGAATCTACAGTCTTTGCTGAGGTTTAGTAACGTTTGCATGCTTGAGGCAAATATCTTGCCAACACTCACTCATACTGAAAAAGACAAGCCATGCTCATATGCAAATGTTGAGAAGATCAAACAAAGTCATTAACCAAAGGTCTACCTGATTGCAAAACAACTATTCAGTTGCAACAATTTGTTGTTTTATTTGTTTATTATAATCCTGTCATCCTAGTCAACATCTTAGAATGTTCACTATTAACTATTCAATTTGCTAATTTGCATATTTGTGAAAATTAAATCTAAAAATGATGTTTGTGTCAAGGAAGTACTCATCACTTTATGTCTGTTAAAAATGTGTGACTAGATTATAACTTTGTTTTTGCAAGTTGGAAGATTTCTAACCTTATTTAAGAGGCAATATCTTAATATTTGGGAACATTTGGGGTATATTTTAATTGACTCAGTTCAGCTGACTCTTGGTATGTTATCCTATTTTTGCCTGATGATTCCATAGGGGTGACTATGCCTGACTGGGTCTTCATTAACAGTGCAGTGTCTAATCTAAATCTAATTTAATCCAAATCGTAATCAGTGATTTCAGTCAAGACCTGTTCTTCAATTTATAGAAAAATTTGGCTGTAGCTTTAATGCATGTAGGGTTTGCTTAACCATGTAGTACAGAGTCCTGCACAGTATGGTCTGCTGAAACAAGAGCCATTTCCTTTAATGGTAACAGGTTCTTCAGGTTTGCCCTTGAACAGACCCGGTGACTTGTGAAGGGGCATCTAATTTACTTAGCTGCATGTTTACAGACTGTTTAATCCCTGTAGTCAATGTTACTGTCCAGGTAGGAGCCTAGGCGGCCTGCATGGAGGTCAAAGTCACTCTAACACAGCATCTGTGGTGTGGTCTCAGCGTGCTTTCAGTACCCCCTCAGGGCCGTTTCAGATATATCTGAGCTTTGTGGGTTACTCACGTGAAAAGGACTTTCTATCTAAAGGTTGGAAGAGCAGCGCTAATGAACCATGCCAGAAATTTGAGACTAATAACTGAAATTTAGGTAAGAGATGTTTGAGTTTCTCTTTTACAGGACCTGTAGAAAGGACATGTAGAAAAGTACCTATTTTCCTTTGCTCGGAGTCTGCAATGTTTTGGAAAACGTTTCCAAAACTTATCATTGATGGGGTTATTGTCTTTGTTTATGCTGGTTTTGAGGCTTGTGATATTACACAATATTTGTAAGGCTGTTGAGAGAAATTATATTTCCAATTGATCCTTGCTGGAAACAGAGTTTTCAGCCATGTGCATATTTGGTCACTGATTTTATAAGTCCTGTATTTACCCACTTGTGTTCCTCCTCTCAGACCCACACCGCCAATCGACTGAAGATTAGTGTGAACCGTCATGGCCTCATTTACATGGAAAACACATGTTCTCACTGACGTTATGCAATGACTTGCTAAATGTTCATTTTCTGGAAAACAAAGGCATCGGTTTGGCACTAAAGAGACTATTTTGTTTTGCTTATGTTGTTTTTATCTTATGTAATAAGATGCAGAAGGACATGTCCTATGTGAAGACAGATAGTCCTATCATACTACTCTGACTATCTTATATAACATTGATCATGAATTCCTTTCAACTTTCCACAAAGGCTGTTTGAAGCATTTTTCAAGTACTCTTCTTATTTTGCAAACGTTATAAAGCCATTTAAAGAGTTGCCGAACACTCGAGACATAGATGACAATCCAAAACAGAGAAAATGACGTTTCTCGCTGCTGTACTTCGTTGAGTTGAAGGGTTGAAGAATATGACACATCATTTCAACAGACATTTTTATTTAATATAACTGTGGGTTTGTTTATTTAACACAGTAAAAGTGACAGCGAACTGCTGTATTAAAACTTTCAGGTCTTCCCTTACTGTACGTGAAATGATCTACAGTCACGTCTGAATAGTGAATATCTCGTAGCGCCCCCTACAGTTGAATAATATTTAATAATATTTACAATCTCACGAAACGTATTGTCAATTCATTGTACAAAAACTACACAGGCCTTGTTAGTGTTTTGTACGTAAAAACTCTCATTAGAGTATGTCATTTTAACAGTTACAAATCTGACAAATATTTACTTTGCAATATTCGAAAGAACGTTTTTTTTCTGAAGGAACCAACTTTAGTCTGAATCTCTGTAACTGAGAAAGTACGTTATATTTAGAGTCTTAAATATGACTTTGAACATACAATGAACATCTAAATAAACCTATCTATCCTAAAAGAAGTTAACGGAACTGTTGAACTTGTGTGGGCTGCAGGGGGAGCCTTTAGCTCAGTTTTATCTTTGGAATAATCGGTTGAAATCCTCTGGGTGGCAGTATGTGAATGGGATTGTTATTCAACTCCTGCACAGAATTCTTACACACATCTTGCTTAGTAAAATATTTGTTAGTATTAAAAATGAGTTTTTTTTCTGTAAAGACACACAATGTAGACATTACTGCAGTTACAGGAGATGAATAGGTTAAACCTAACCTAAATAGGTTTGAGTTGTATTCACTGTTTTATTCTCAGTAATGCATGCAGCATCAAACCCATTTTACAGCAGGTTGTTTCTGAGAGTCTGTTTGATGCGTTACATGAAGATATGGATAGAGACAACATTGCCCATCCATCTTCTTTCTTTCTTTTCTACTTTCTTTTGAAAGTTTTGAATAGGGAACATGGGATTCAAATCTAGGTATCTGACAGGAGCCCAACAGCAAGAAAAAACAAATAAGTGACAATAAAAAAGGATTAGTTTGAGGAGTAAGGACAATAATAACCGCAATAATAAAGGTAAAAGAGATAATATATCACATTAGCATATTACTAGGTAGTGCATTAAGGAATGAACAGCTGAAATTTGCTTTGTGCATCAGATTTTCATCTGAATCATACAATCCATGATTATTAACCACTTAACTAGGTTTGAAACATTTGTGCTTTGGGACAGTTAAAGTTATGGTACCATAGTTAAAGAGTAATATTGTGCTACTACTATATATTACCGAAATTTGCTCACTGTGATTTTTGCTTTCACAAAAAAGTTTGACTGGGTGCCTCTCCCATTCACATTTAACAAGTTTCTACTGACAATATTGCGCTTTGTTTTTGATGAATAAAGACAATGTATAACTCTGAACTGAATCAGCTGATGTCTAACGTTGATGGAGCAATCTCAAATTCTTTCTTCTCATCAGCTGTCTGCTTGTTTAACTCACAAGATCAGGATTCCTTCCAAGTGTGAAGCATTTATTCTTTGTGGGGAATGCAGGTACAAATTTTGGTACCGGCCCCAAGCACTGCTCCTGGGGTGCTGATAGAGCTGCCCACTGCTCCTTTACAGATGGGTCAAATGCAGAGGTCACATTTCGTTGTGGTGCATTGTCTGTTGTGGTGTGTCCACATTGACGAATAATCCCTTACTTAAATGTTTAATATTTGTCTAACATTAGAGGATATGATTTTTTTGGGATAAATATGTGGTTGTTTGGTCTTGGTGAATAATAGAAGATATAAACTTAATCAGTCAACTTAATGAGTCTGTAGGAAGGTATATCTAAATGGACTTTACCCTGTATTTTTAGAATCAGTGAAATATTTGCATCATTAAGTGTACCTGGAAGCATCTTATCCTTTGTGGTGTGTGAAATCATTCTTAGACATGAGCAGGACAAGCAAATTAGAGTATTTCTTGCAAAAATCCAATACCAAACCCATCTGGCCCTGATGGTTTGCCTGAGGGAAAGGACCTAATAGTTTCTTTCATTTCTTCACGGGTAAATTCACTGTTTAATTGTTCTCTGGCCTCATCATCCGATCTGGAAAGATCAGTAGTAGAAATTTGTGAATTTCAGCAAGACTAGCCTGGGATTTTGCAAAGAATTAAGTGAGAATGAAAGCATGGCGTTGTTCAATGATACAGCTAAAAAAGCTATGAGATTGTGTCTCTTTGTTTAACTTTTCCGGTTCTATATGCTGTGACTATGCATTTACATTGACAGGGGCATACAAATGCTTCTGACTAAAGAGTAAAGAAAGTTTTCAGCCTGAATCTAGTGGTCAACAGGGGCCTAAAATGACCTTCATTAACAGCATGGTGTCCAGTTTAACAATGTTTAAATGGAAAGCCAGAGGCCTTTAAGATGCCAACTGACTGAATGCTTCTTTTAATTGGTAGATGATCAAAGCCAGAAGCTTTTCGGCTTGAATTATTCCAGCTTTATATAGGCTCTCTTATGAATAGGAGGGGGCAAGCCGTTGGTCATAATGTACTGTAAGGCTTAAATGCAGTGACAGATTCAGGACCAGAAACAGTATGAGGCATACTCCCATATCTGTGTTTTATGCTTCCAACATAATGCCTTAGGTATGGATATAAGAAAATGTACAGACTTGTAACCAAATATTAAAGGTGAGTTTAGACATGAGATGATGTTTTCATTGTAGCAACAAATGAAATTATCTATGTATTACTGTAATGCCAAAGCTATCACAATATACACAATAAGAAACAAGCTCTTTCTAGAGTTGCAGAATTCAGTGAATGTAATTGCAGAGAATGCTGAGAAAAAATTGCTATGGTCAGAGGAAACCAAAAATTCAAGCCCAACACAGAACATCATCCACATAAACCCTATATGTACACAGTTATAAACACTGTAGAATCATAATTTGAGTTTATTTTTCTTCAGTAAATATTTGGCAACATCTGAAGACAGATTGCAATGGAAAGTGTACATTACATTCACTTACTAAAGAAAAGCATATTTTACTTGTCCAAAGACAACATTTGCTGGGAAAATGTACATTTTACCATGAAATGTATATTTTAGACAAGACCAAAGCATTTCTGGTGTTTTTACAATACAATCATTTGTGGGGAAAAGTCTGTTGCATAAAACTGAAGCTATAGTTGCTGCAAAATTGCTAGCATCAAATGAACAAACCAATGCAGCACACAGTGCACCACCACGAAGTGTAAGTCCTGCATTTAACCTGCATTTAACTCATGAGTACCTCAGTGGTACCTTTAGCGGTCCAGGATGACCACTAAACCGATGACAGGGCCGAATTCCTAACCGTTACACTACCAACTGCCCCAATTTGTAATTCAATTTAGCATTTGTTTTTTCAGGTAAATGTAAGGGGAAATCTTACAGCATCATTTCACTATCCAGTGTGAATTTGGTCTATTACTGTTTAGAAGAAGTTAGTCTTCAAGTTCCAGTAATTTATAGTGCACATGTAGCTTGATTCACTGGTGTGGAACATCTGAAATAATATAAAACTGTATTAGTGTAGCAATATTTAACTTCCAGTTAATCTCAGAAATGGAAAGTTATTGATATTGTTATTGATATTCAATGCATATTGTGAGGGTGATTATTCAGCTGATTATTCCAAACAGTAGTACTGACAGGAGCATCTGCTGGTGTGGGGACTTTCTCAGGAATCTAAGATGTGTTTATTGAATTCCCGATTAATAGCCTTCTCTAAGCTGCAGCTGCTGTCTAGTTCAATCACTTCTCTCTCTCTATCTCTGCTTGTATTCTCTCAGTCTCTCACACGTATCGACTCACATAACAAGCAATCCCAGCGCAATGTGAGCTAACACTTTATAAGACAGCAAGACAACACTGCAGCACTGTCAGAAATTATATTTTTTTCCAGCGTTGCCTGGCACAGTCAACACCACAACAGAGGCAGCTTCTTAATAATACAGCTTATCAGATGGAAACGGCAATGAAATAGAAGCCCAGCAAGTACATTTGTGGGATTCTCTTATATTTACACCAGTCTTATGCTGTTAATATATTCCATGCTTTTCTCAAGCATGTGAGCTTTCAGAGATTTGAATCTTAAAAACATTTCGCAACCAGTTCATTTTCAGTTGAACCGGAAACTGCTCTTCAGCTGAGCATATGGCATGCGCTGCAGCATTTTATAGGGACATTAGTCACTCAGATTGATTTTGTGTTTCAGTAAAAAGACATTTTAGTTCCATCTTCTGTTTATATAACAGCTTTTAAAAATAAAGCTCATATATTTGATATTTTGTCTGTGTGGTAAAAATTTGATGTATTGATGCAATGCCTACAGCAATCATTTTATCTGATTTTTACAGTAAAATATTATGCACAACTTCAAAATTAAGTCTTGAGTCTTTTAGTTAGTTCAAGTCTCCTATTTTCTGTCTTTTTTCTGTAAAAACATGAGAAGGCAAATTCAGGAGCAGATTCAGAAGCAGGTGGATTTTTAATACATTTGAAAGATTACACAGACAAATATAAGGAACTGGCATTTTACATAAGCCAGATCGGGGTCTAAACAAGGTCAAATCTGGTAGATCAGAGTGCAGGCATGAAATTGCAGATGAAAATACAAAGCAGAGATAGAGATCCAGAATAATAAAGACAGGAAATCAGAAAGTTTGGTACACAACACTTTTGGTACACAACAGTACACAACAGTTCTTTATAGCGTCCTGGTGGCTGGAATTTACATTTACAGCTTTTAGAAGACGCTCTTCTCCAGAGTGACTTCCATTTCCTAACTTCAGGGACAGTCTCTCAAGCAACTTTACATTTACAGCATTTAGCAGATGCTCTTGTCCAGAGTGACTTACATTTCCTAATTTCAGGGACAGTTCCCCTGAGAGCAACTTAGGGTTAAGGGTTTTGCTCAGGGACCCAGTGTTGGTAATGCCTCTCAGTCCAAAGGCGAGTGTCCTACAACAAGGCCGCCAACACTTTAGGTTAAGGGTCTTGCTCAGAGACCCAATGATGGTTGTGCTAGAGGTAGGATTTGATCCCTTGTTCTCTTGGTCCAGAGGTGAGTATCCTAACCACTAGACCAACGCCACCCCCACAATAATTTCAAGGTTTTGCTATATTGCTTATTCACAATATAGTATTGACCTTTAATGAAAGGAACACAGATATTACTCAAAAAGCTGCATAACTGATCATTCCCTAAATACTCCGTACCGGATATACGTGCATTCAGCCTTTATTCTAACTGAACTGCACTATATACTATGGGAATTAAAAAAGTGATTATTTGTCATTGTGAACACACCACAGCCCAGCACACAGTGCACCACAATGAAAAGTGAGCTCTGCATTTGACCCTTCCATGAAGGAGCAGGGGGCAGCTGACATTGGCAGCACCCAGGAACCAGTGCTTGGAGATGGTACCTTGCTCATGAGCACCTCAGTGTTACCTTTACCAATCCGGGACTTGAGCCAGCCATCACAGGGTCAACTTCCAAACTGCCCCAGTCAAGAAGTAACCAGTGGGTCCTTGCTGAAACCCGGCATCGACTTTTGGGGCAGTTGGTGGCGTAACATTAGGGTGTTTGCCCCGTGGTCAGACGCTCGCAGGTTCGAATCCAGGGCCAGTAAAGTTACCACTGAGGTACCATGCCCAAGCACTGAGATGGGTCAAATGCAGAGGTCACATTTTGTTGTGGTGCACTGTGTGCTGTGGTGTGTTCACAATGACAAATAATCACTCACTTAAAAAGAAAAAAAAAAAAGAATCACAAATATTTTTGATCTTCAGTCTAACGCTCTTCCAACTGAGCTATTTCGGCCCAGTTTGAGTTGAACTCCTATAATTTAAGTCACCATCTCGGGTCTTAGTAATCTGCCAGTTATTTGACTTTTTCACAGAGAAAGTCACAGAGGCTGCAGTGGTCTGTTAATTTTAAATTTTTTGAAATGGAAACATATTATTAGTAATGGGAATATCATAGCTGACAGGTATGATCTCACTGATAGCCCACTGATTTGCTAACCATTCCTCATATGAGTTGGCACATACAAAAGGGAAGTTTGCTCTTCTGATGTCACTCTCTCTGTTTTTTCCAACTGGTCTGATAGACTTGCTGCTCTCCAGATGGGAATGTGTATAAAGAGTGTGTGTAAATGTGTGTGTGTCCTCTCCTCTCTTGGTCATTTATTGGAGAGTTGTGTGCAGCAAAACCATTGGCTGAGACTCAGAGGAGATCATGAGACAGCTGTTCCTCCTGTTCCTGTGGCAAACACAGAGGCAGAAATGTTACAGTGCTCATACTGCAAGGCATCTGGCTTTTAGGATTTTCTTATATAAATAATATATTGTGATCAATCAAAAGTATTAATAACTTTCCCAGAATTCCCCAAAACAAAACATATGATCCAACTGATCACCAAATCGGTGTAGAGAGTCAACTAGGATTGGGAATTTAGAATTGTTAATGTGCAGGACATAATGACATTATGGAGTCTGTATGCGGAGGTGGAAAGTGCTCTGAGCCACTGAATTCCTGTGTTAAGCTGGGCTTACACTGTACAATTTCCAGCCCATTTTTCACTCGCTATTTTTTTTTTTTTGGATCGGCCCAGGTTTTAGCTTAACCGTGCATCGTGTAGTATTCACGATAGGGTAATGAGCACCGATTAGCCTCTCACAACCAACTTCCGATTGGCAATCATGTGGTGGGAAGAAAATCGAACCTGTTTGAAATTCTGGTCGCTCCTCGTGAGGATATCGCACTATTGAAGCAGAGCCACGAGCCGACTCACCTGAACCTCAGTGGGTTTTCCCTCATTGCGCCTGCGCCAACAGTATTGGAAGTGAAATGGAAGCAGCGTACAGGGTAAAAACATATACCATTAAGTTTGGGGTTTTGCTTGATGAAAAAGATACTGAATTTTTGTTCAAAAATATTATTATAATTACACAGGTCGAGATATATGAAGATCCTTCCCACCTTTGTAACCTTTAAAATGATATAGTTTTATTTATTTTTTTATTCTTTAACAAATGTGAAAACCAAAGGTCCTGTAAACTTTGTAATCTTTTGTTGGACCTGTTCCCCCCTCTCTGATATTGTATTTTGTTGAAGATAAAATAAAAGTTTTTTGGGGAAAAAACAGGTTACAAACATGGCGACATGGCGTGTAGTCTGGACAGAGGCATTGAAGGCTTGACTTTACATTTCCTGGAGTCCGACGTGTCTTGTAGTGGGAGCAGTCAGGTCGCATCCGAGCATTGGCCAGTATAGTGTGTGCTCATAAATAGGGAGCTTTGGCTTTTCAACGCATGCGATTTAGCCGTACAGTTTGAGCTGAAGTGTATGCCCAGCCTTACCGATTATAAGACTCGGGGTTTGAATTCCAGGAGACCCTAAAAACCACTGGTGGGCCGGTGAGCATTGTATGAGTGCCTGACAAATGCAGTAAATTTTGAATTTAAAATAATGCAATCACTGTAAAGTCAAATGCCACAACCTGTTAACTGTAATAACATTTATAAATAAAACCACTTTTCATTTTTAGAATAGCATGTATTAGTAATAAAACAGCCTTTTTAAAATTATTTTGAATTGTCTTGTTGACTGCAGTGTAGATGTGTTTTAAAAGGTTGAAAGACGCTATTTGCAGGGCATGAGTAATACGATGTTTTGTCATCTGCACTTTTTATAAATGATCAGAGATAGCATTAGTTAGAGGTGTGAACCTTTACTGGTCTCACGATTCGATTCGATTACGATTATCACGTCAGCGATTCGATTCAATTCAATAACTCGATGCATCCTATCAATTTTTCTGCATTACTTCATATTATGTTTTCAAATATAAATACAACCAGTGAGATGTAAGCTCCCTTGTCTGTCCCCAATTCAACATAAAACGGTAAAATAACCAACGCCTTTGTCACTCTACCATAAATGTCACAATGGTATGTTAACATTTTTGCAGTTTACCTGTGTCATATACTGACACTCATCTGCAAGCTGTTTAAGGATTAAAACAAATATAATAAGTATATCAACCTTACATACCATCAGAGGATCAACAAAGCACGAAACGTAATGGGTGATTATGCAGATACTACAAAATTTTAATTTTAATTCACCAGTCTTATGTGTGTGTGTGTGTGTAATGATGGAGCAATAACGCCTGCTTCAGCATCCCAATGATGTGCCTCGCTGCAGTCTGTAACTGCATCTGTATTATGTTGAATTGGGGACAGATAAGTGGGCAGGGGGAGCCATGCTTGTTAAACGTGTAAGACCTAATTATGAAATTATTATTATAAGGTCGATAAACTATAACTTGCGTTTAATCTACCTGTCGCCGTTCCTCTTTCTACGTCATCTTTGGTTTTTCTGTAAAAACTGTCTGTAGTGTGCAGTCGATCACAAAACCAGGAGCCATCGGCCAATAGGATTCGCAGGCAGAAACTGCCAAAACCCTGGCCCCAAACTGCCAAAACCCGCCCCTATCAAACTGCACGCGTAGAAATTCTTAATTTTGTGCTCTCGAGTTTCACATTTGCGTTCGCGACCTGCGAAATTTTTGCGGCAAGCCATTTTGCGCGCTCTAGTTTCGGCATTGATGTGACGCCATAGGCCTCCCTCCGCCATTCTCGGCTGCTGCGCATGTGGTGAGTGTCGTCAGTGAGATGAGAGTTACTCCTACCTGGAGCAGCGCTGTACTCAGATCAGACAGCCACAGTCACTACCGGAACTACTCTTTAACTAGAATTTTTATGCCGCCGCCAGAAAATCACCAAACAATGTCATTTTGATATAATCGATTATGTTCTGCCACTGCATCGATGCAGAATCGTCCGCGTCTGCAACGTGATGCGTCGATTATGAGATTCATTTCAACACCCCTAGCATTAGTGCCTGTTCTCAAGAAATGGTGAAGCGAACTCAAATGGTGAAGCAAATTGAGAAAAGCCTGCACATATCACTTACCACAAAGAGATCAGAACATATCCCAAAAGAAGCTTAGCGGACTCAGCAATGCAGAAAAAAATGTAATTATTTTGAAACGTGACTCTTCCTAAATTTCAAACACATGACACAATACTTAACCAGAAAGGGAGTCATTCATGTGACATTAGGTTGGGTTATGCTGAGGTTTATGTTTTTGTCTCATTAACACAACATCATCAAACATCATTTTAAAGAATGATGGCATGGTATGGTAACTATATGGTATGGTGAGGTAAAATATGTTAGTTACCAAGCTGCTGTGCCTCTAATCATGTAATTACCATTTCATGTCACTGTGCTTTGTCTTCCACCCCCGTCAGAGTGATTTTTTCTCCACTGCTCTACATTGTCTTGTGGTTTTATGCAGTATAGTATTATACATTAGTAACTGTTCTCTCTTACTGTATAGTAATGAAGAATAACTGTATTAACAAAACAAAAAAGAATATTATTATTATGAAAACAACTCATATACTGCAGTCATTATGAAAATAATGTATTTTCAATCAAATACATTTTTTAGAAGTGGTGATATCTGCAGATTTTTATGTGGCTGATGCCACAAACTACTCTCATGAATTTGTAAAGCATTTTATGATAAAATCCTTTACCTATGCCTATATAAAACGAATATTATCACAAATCTGGTTCTCATTTTTGGAATAAAAGTAAGCTTTGAATTAATCATATAAGTCAAGTATTTGCAACGAATACTAGCGGGAATAATAGCGGCGCAACACTCATATTGTTAATACAACATACTTTAGTATTTTTATTCAAATATTACTTTAATGGCTGATTTTTAGTTTTATTCTTAAGTGCGGATTTCTGGTTCAAATATACACTACCAGTTGTCATGGCTCCCCCTAGACTTTACGCCAGTCGCCCACTGGAGGGCACCCCTATTGTGTCTTGTGTCTGTCTTGTCTGGTACGTCTATCAATTCCCTCTGCCCTGCCCCTGTGTGTTGATTGGTTAGCTCTCCCTTATTTATTTGATCATATTACCTCTGTTCTTGTTTAGTCCTTTTCTCCCAGTTCAACCTGATCTGTTTGTTTCTTTGATCCGTTGTTTTAGATAGCTTGCGTCCTGTTCAGTTCGTATCTCCAGTTAACCCTGCTCTGTTCATTTACAGGTTTTGCATTTAGTATCTGGTTTGGTTTAGTCAGTTAGCTTATTGTTTGCAGGTGTTTTAGTTACTGTAAGTTAGATTCCTATTTAGTCATGTCTCTACCTTTTTTTGTGTCTGTCAGTCCACTGTTACGCCACACAGCATTGGTGTGCTTTGTCTTGTGTATGTTTGAAAAAAGTTTGCCGCTCTTGTTTTGTGGTCATTAACCCTATTTATTTTTCTTTGCCTGGGTGCCACCATTTCTTATTTGCTGCCAACAAGCTGTGTGATGCCGGTTTTAGCAAATATTAAACTAAGACAGACAACTTTAAACTGGCTATGATTTTAAAAGGTGTTAGAACACGTGGTAACATTTAGCTCATATCTTTTGGTCTGTGAAGAAGCAGTAGTAATGGTCCAAGCACTGTTTTACTGGGAACTTTTGGGTCCCAGTAAAGTATTCTCTAAAGTCAGGGGCCCACTTTTGGCATGATGCACCAAATCATATTAAAAAGAGAATAGGTTGAAGGATATAACATAGAGTTTAAGGTGTTTGCTTAGTCCAATCCATGGAGACGCAAAAAGATATCAAAAGCTACCTTCAGAAGACCAAAAACAAAACAAAACAATCAGAACAAAAATGAGGTATGTTTTATGATTACTTCTCTTGTTTACCAAATCCTGGTGAGATAAGTGAAAGTGAGTGATTATTTGTCACTGTGAACACACCACAGCACACAGTGCACCACAACGAAATGTGACTTCTGCATTTAACCCATCCGTGAAGGAGCAATGGTCAGCTAACAAAGGCAGTGCCCGGGAGCAGTGCTTGGTGATGGTACCTTGTTCATGAATACCTCAGTCGAACCTGCGACCTTCTGATCACGGGGCGAACACCCTACCGTTACGCCACTAACTGCCCACCTAAACAACTAGACACTGCCTGGTTTCATCAGACATTCCATACTAAAATGTGCGCTAGATGTATACAATATTGAGTAACACGGTTTCTTCCTGCTTACACTGTTACACTTTCATTCATTCATTCATTCCCAACAGGGATCGCGGTGGGACCGGAGCCTAACGCGGGAATCAACCCTGGGGACCCAACACACCACAGGGCGCACGCACTCACACCCTCATTCACACCTTACGGGGGCCAATTTGAGTCGCCAATTAACCTATGGAACTGGTGCTGGAGTAGGCAGTACATGGAACTGCACAAGAAAGATGGTTCTGGACTGTGCTTTTGGACTGTAAGAGGAAATCGGAGCCCCTGGCAGAAACCCCCACGAACACGGGGAGAAAATGCAAACTCCACACAGAAAGGCCCTACGGCCAACCTGGGGACTGAACGCACTATAAGGTGGCAGTGCTAACCACTGTGCCGCCCTACTGTTACACTTGTTTAAATAAAAATGTATGTATAGAAACTGTGATAAACTTGTTTACCTCTTTTTTTTTTTGCCCAGCAGTGTACATTTCATGGCCTTTTGGTAAGATATTTGGTTGGGGACCAAGAGGTTGTGGGTTCAACCTGTACATCCAGAACTACTTACACTGAGTATTTGAGCCAGGCCCTTAACTCCAAGTTGCTCCATGGACATGGTCCCTTCAGTTATGAAATATAAGCTGCTCTGGATCAGAGGTGTCTACTAAATGTAATAAATATTTGTCTCTGTAAAGAAGCACCATATTTTTCCCCCTATAATGAAGGTGTCCCCTCTCCAGAGAGTGATTTTGTTTTTGTGGCTTCCTCACAGAAAGCTTTTATTTATTTTCAGTGTCTCCAGAGGGCTTATTAACAATACACGCAGACTGGGCTCTTGTCCCAGTGCCTCTATTGTTGTCATCATCATAAAAATACACAAAGTGGGCTGGTGCAGGTACTTACAAATGGAGGTTATTGTAATTGCTGGTTATTTGCTGGAAAAACGTTTAATTCCGCTTGTTAAATATTAGATTATTTTTTTAAAAATCAACACTTTGAATTTGTTTAACACCTTGGATTAAAGGTAGGTACAATTAAGAGCGGTTAAAGCCCTGGGAACCATCTTTCTTATACAGTTCCATGTACTGCCTACTCCAGCACCAGTTCCAACTTTTCAATTAGCTATCAATCCCTTCTTAAGATAACTATGGCATGAATTCCTGAGCTTAAACAGGTTTGTTGCTATGAGCTGAACATCGTGCTTAGCCAAAAAATGGCTGATGTTATTAAATCTTTGATGTGATTAAATGTTTAATCAGTATTTCAATCAGTAAAATACAGAACAACTAAAAGAACACAGTTCTATTCATTGTATGATGCTATGGTTAGGGACAAAAGTTGCCATCTGTCTTCTGACAGGTTGTTTCTCATATTTCCTTCTGTGAATTTATATGACCATAATCAACTTCAAAAGATAAGCGAAGCTGGTGTCAAGGGTGTAATGTGGAGACAAATCACTTCAAACGCTCGGAACACATAGTTTCTCTTCCCATTAGCATCTGGGAACATTATGGCTGCTCTCTCATGAATAATTGATGATGCAGCTGGATTGCCCTTTTCATCAAATGATTAACCAAATGCCAGTTTAATAAAACCAGAACTTGATCCTCTTTTAAAGTGGCGTGGTTTTGTTACTTCAGTGCACCTGCTTGGACTTTTCAGCTCTTCAGTGGGAAAATGCTTTTATTTTTTGTCAGTTTCCCTTGGGTACGTAATAGTCATAAGAGACGGTTATAATGTAATTTTTTTAGACCATTTGGTTTGCTCAAGAGGGCTACTTAACTAGAGGGAGCACATTCTTGGAATGAGGGTTGCATTTTTCCAAATATGATGTATTTAAAAGTTAAGTGGAAGAAACCTCTGGGAGAGCACAAATTTATATATCTTTTTGTCTTATCATTTGATGATTCCACTATAAATGTCAGTTTTGTCTGTGTCTGTTCTGCTTCATTCGTATCTCTTATTATGTTGTTAATACAGGCGAGAATGACTGTGGTTTGGTCATTTTACAGGAATTTCTCACCTCAAGAAAAGTCATTTAGTATTACAGTATGGTAGATTAGATGTCCGGGCAGATGTATGTTCTTACATCACAAGCTCAATGCACTCATACTCTTCTCACAAAACAGCCCCACCTTCTATATTTGGAGGGGTTTTTGACTCAAGAACATCACAGTCATCAAGTATCAAGTTTCTGAATCACTGATTGAATTTTGCAGTGTTCTGCCATAAAGCCCCTCTGAGAGCTCTGATTTTGACATCAGCTGTGAATGATTTGCCGCGTGAGAGGGGCTGTGCGAAAGTCTATATGCCTTCCTCAGCTTGTGCGGCCGTTTTATCATTCGATAACTTTAAGATACAATTATTCACATGACAAATGGTTGTGTTTGAATAATTCACATCTCCTGGCAGTTTTCATCTGTTATATGGCCGTAAGTGAGTTTGTCTAGAAGCTTGGCACCATATGTCAAACAGATTTCCAACCAATAGAGAAACAGTAGTGTGTGGCTCTTACAGTATTGAAGTATGAATTCAATAAAATGTTCGAATCCCAGACCGAAAAAGGTACCACTGAGGTACTCATGAGAAATGTACTGTCTCCAAGCACTGCTCTGGGAAGCAGTGCTTGGAGACGGTACATTTCTCATGAGTACCTCAGTGAGGCCTGGGAGCGCTGCCCATGTTAGCTGCCCACTGCTCTTTCACGGATGGGTCAAATGCAGAGGTCACATTTCATTGAGGTGCACTGTGTGCTGTGCTGTGGTGTGTTCACAATGACAATCACTCACTTACATTAGTAAGCATGTCATGTCATTGTTACCCACTAATGTGGGTGATTATTTGTCATTGTGAACACAGCACAGCACACAGTGCACCACAACGAAATGTGACCTCTGCATTTAGCCCATCCGTGAAGGAGCCGTGCTTGGGGGCGGTATCTTGCTCATGAGTACCTCAGTGGTAACTTTCCCGGCCTGGATTCGAACCTACGACCTTCTGATCATGTTGCGAACACATTACCGTTACGGTAGTAACATATGTCAGCAACATTCTTACTCAACACTGTTTGTTAAGTTATTTGCTAATGCATTATTCGTTAGGGACTAACTGACCATGATGCATTTATCAATTCAGCTTTTTACATTTGATTATTTCTATACCTGTATTGTAAAGCGTTATCAAATACTGATGAGTAATTTGCCTGTTTATTTTACCTTTAGATGCCAAAAATATTAATAAACCAACTCATTCTTTTATGGAGAAGACTATTTACATTGATTTATTTACATTCACGGCCACACACTCTTATCCAGAACAACTTCCATTTCCCAATTTCTGGTACAGTTTTCTTGAGAACAACGTGGGGTTAAGGTATTGATGCTTTGTAGCTGACGTCACACACACGTCAAAACTGTAGCCGCCGCCATATCAAGTGCCAGGCATATCGAGTACGGCGCTTGTGTTATTTATTCTGTATTTATTCTGTCTGGCACTAACCTTATTTTTCTTCACAGTACTAAGGCATAGAATGTCTCTGCATAATGAGAACTCTCAAGCCAATGAAACAGACACTGTTCTTACTATTTACTATTTAGTAGCCATGTCTACAGTGTCCGCACTTTTATACTACATTAAGCTAAAGTAATAAGATTTTTTAGGCATGCAATCTACTCCGGTTAGGGGTAAAAGTAAATGATTCAGTGTGTAAGTCAGTAAACAAATAAGTAAATAGGCAGAAATTTTAACCCCCCCCAGTGTTTAAACCAAAGTTACGCCCTTGGGTTAAGGGTCTTGTTCTGTGACCCCTTGATGGTCATCCTGGAGGTAGGGTTTGAAGCCACAACCTCTTGGTCCAGAAGTGAGTATCCTAACCAATGGACCATCGCCACCCACTATATTGTAGGCATGTCAAAAATAAATACAAGCTAGACGTAAACAATGCTTTCAAAGGCGCATAATATTCAATTAAATATTTAAAACATATATTGTTTGTGGCAAAGTCTACTCACGCTAAACCCATTGTTGGATTCTTAGGTTTGAGAATTGAAGAGCCAGTGATGAGGCAGAGAGTTCTTGAAGTTTTAAAAGCTTTATTTACAGAAAAGAGTAACAATGTTCTTACAAGATGTTCATTAGACCAGTCACTGTTTATTATAAATGAATACTTATATCAGACTATATCATGAGATTTTGTTCTTCTATTTGGTCATTAACCAAATAGTTCTCATTATTATAATTAGGATAATCACTAGACTCGATCGTTTCTATTGTTCATCATCTGCCCACTCTGCAACACATAATTGTCTAGTTGAACTTGCATTCTACAGAGCCCACAGCAAAATGAACCTCATTGTTGGAACAAAAACCGTCTCCAAAAATAAGTGTTGCTTCATTAAAAGAAGTGTTATTTCTAGTTACAATTGACAGTTCATTATCTTACAGTGCATAAGTACCACTTTGGTGCCCACTGGTTTATGTGGTGCCACCAAAGGAGAAACTCACCTTATAATGTTCAAAATCATATTTAACTGTTAACATTCCATTCCATTCTCACTCTTTCTCCTCTCAATGCGTATGCGTTCCTTCACTTTCGCTGTTGGCCCTGCAACACTGAAGCAGGCATTAAGTTATTTTTGGGGGGGACGGGTGGTGAAGGGGCCTCTGGCCTGCCAAAATGGGACCCAGCCCAGCTGCTGACATCAGCCTTACGCACCTGCGCTCTAATGGACAGGCTGGGCTCCAGGACCCCACGCTCGCGGTGGACATTCGCTGACAGCACTGACCTCAGCCTCTTATGACATAATGGGAGCGTCTGGAGCTGGCTGTGGCCATGTAGAACGGGGCCTGGTTTGTACAGCTGTTCAACCACCGCCAAGATGTAGCACATACAGGCCATGAGGTCTGTCAAAAATATGATTTTGTGCAGAGCTTGACATACACCATATTACTAATGACCTCCATGAGCATTTTTACTTTAATATTTCGTCTCGTCTGTTCTAGGAGAGATGAATTTCTTTTCACAAGAAATTAAAGTTGTTTTCAAAACTCGGTTCTATTCTCTGATTGCATTCTGGAACAACTTACATGCTCAAGTCCCTGCTTAGACTTAATAATAGAGAGGTAGCGTAGATGGGAGCTGCGTGGGCTGCCTTGTGGTTCATTACCCTCCACTGTCTTGTTTCCCTAGTTGCTGATACTCTCATCTGAATTGTAATCTGCACCTCAGTGAGCAGCTACAGCAGGGTGTCAGACTCCATTCCTAGAGGGCCACAGCACTGCAGATGTTAGCATCCTACCTCATTTAACACCTCTGATTCAACCCTTCAGTAAATTCTGAGCATTTACTGGGTAAGACTGGAGTGTTAGAACCGGGAAAACACTAATCTCCTCAGGACTGTGGTCTTTCAGGAAAAGATTTATTGATGACTTTGCATGGAAATTCATTCAGGCATCATAAAGACATAAAAATATATTTTCTGAAATCTGAACCTTGAATCTGAACCTTTGTGTCTGTGCAAATGTTTCACTGAAATTGAAGCTCAAGGCAAATAAATACAAGTCATCAAGGTAGTTTTACTCCTGGCTTTAGCATTTTCATGCATGAATTTTTAGCCATTGTGTCAAAACATATGAAAGGCTCTTCTCTCTTCACTTATGATTTCATAAACATAACAGATATATATGTATAATATAATATATAATATTTTTGTCTGCTTATATAAATGCACCCAAGGCAGAGATGTTTATTCTCTATAATAAATACCAGAATCAAGCCTTTTTGGAACAGCAAGTGACTATAAAAGGCAGAGATTCTTCATGAATGATAAAATGCACAGATTGACACCGATGGGCCTTTATTTCATACAGTAAAAACAATGTGCATGTAGTAATGTAAAAGTGATGTGTAGTTTTAATTGTTTTGTAATGACTATATATAATTTAAAAAAATTATACATTAGTGTCTTTGGGTGGGGTGGCCATGTAAAAGAGTGGAGGGCTACACAACATTTTATTCCCTCTCTCACAGAACTTATGTCATGAGTAATGTGTCATGATTTGGACCCCTGCCTGCTGAAAGCTGTGAGTTAAAAGACAGGTGTGCTGTTCAACTGCCCTCCTACATGCATTTTTCTCTCTTTCTCTCCCCCACTGTCTGAGTGGTGCAACAGTAGGTTGCCATGACATTCACTCCCCAACCCCAAACGGTCCGGCCCTGTTCAGGCATGAGTCCCTCCCTTTAGTTCAGAGATTACTGACCTCATTCTCTGTGTATTTCTCAACTGTTGCTCTCAGTTTGCACTACGGATGCTTAGAAACAGTCATAAAATTCATATTGGTCTTCTATGAGTTCCTATAATGTGTTCGTAGGCCCCTGTTTTGTTTGCACTATGTGTACACTGCATATACAATGTGATCACATTTATCAGCATGATTATCACATGTTGCTAATTACATTATTACAAAATTGCTATCACTTTGGGTTTTTTTGAATAAGGGAGTAAACCAAAGTCCTTCTCTCTGGAGTACATGGACATCTTGGCAGACTTAAAGTCAAGTTCATTAGTTCATTTCTTCATTCACTGCACTGACCTGTAGCGGCAACATTGCGGCCCCAACTGTGTGCTGAGTCTGCTGAGAGCTTTACAGACCAATTGTATGTCAGCAATTGACCCTCTGACCTCCCTCATACTTAAGTGTCTGCGCCAGCAGAAACAGACCACCTGCTGCTTTTAAATGAGTCTTATCAGCTGACACGATCAAAACAAGGGTTCTTCACAGGGTCTTCAGGCCTCAGTGTGTTCCGTCCAAATATGTGAGGAGGGATTCAGAATTCTCAAATTCAGAAAAATGCAGCTAGATGTATGCAAGCCTTTTTAAAGACAAACCTTCATAATTCATTTCCCCAGGAGATCATGAAACATTGATCATACACCCTTAAAAATAAAAGAACCAAAGTGGGAATCTTATTTGGTTCTACAAAGACCGTTTTACCCATTGGTTCTTTGCAGAACCATTTATCATGAATGATCATGAGGAATTTAGTGTAAATAGTATTTGTATCTTTCTACCCGTGTTCTTTATGTGCAATATGTAATTATTTGTTTTATTGGTTCAAATGTAGGGTGGCACAGTGCCGCCTCACAGCAAGAAGGTCCTGGTTTCCAAGCCCGGGCACGGCCGTAGGACCTTTCTGTGTGGAGTTTGCATGCTCTCCCCGTGTTTGCGTGGGTTTCCTCCGGGTGAACCGGTTTCCTCTCACAGTCCAAAGGCATGTGATATAGGCTAATTGGTGACTCTAAATTGGCCCCGTAAGGTGTGACTGTGTGTGTGACTGTGTGCCCTGTGGTGTGTTGGCACCTGCCCAGGGTTGGTCCCTGCCTTGTGCCTGTAAGTTCCCGGGGTAGGCTCCCAGTTGGGATTAAGTGGTCCAGATAATGAATGAATGAATGAATGTATGTTCAAATATAGTGTTCGATAAACATTAACTGAGTCAAGTTATCAGTTACTTTATGTAAATTGCACATTAATAACTGATCTCTCTAAAAGACAGTGGCAGATACCATTTGTTACAATTTACAACTGCGCCCTAACGACAATTTGTACACACAGCCACAAGTAAATCAGTAGTTCTTAGAATGTACGAAGATCAAAGATTTTTGTTAGTCTGTTTAATTCTGTAAGTTGTTCTGTGAAATTCATTGTTGCAAATAATGGATGTCTAAATTTTTAGCATTGAAGAAAATGTGGCTGTTTTTAATTCTAGGCATAGTTCTGATATTTTAATGCAATTTGCTAGACTTATCCTGCACAACCTTTGCAATCTGTTTTCAATTTGTAAGACCAACATGTTCATAAAGGGACTGTTCTAACTAGCCAAATTTATGCTGCTCGCTTCATGGCCAAGTGGACACATTATGTACTGTGTGCATGATGTAATGCTGTCGATTATTTTCACTTTGCAAGGAATTTTACTTTGGTAAGTACATCTAAATACACAAAGGGGCACTATACATTACTGACTGAGTACTCTGTGTTCATGCAAAGAATATACAAGAAGAGAGTTGTCACTACCTGAAAAACTATTGGTCTTATTCCACATGTTTAAAGCTTTTGTGTAATTAGTGACCTTGAAGCACTCAGCTACCCACCTGTGTTAGCCTGGTTGTTTGGACAGCTTTAAAACATCTGTGATTATAACATTTAAAGATATTTACCATGTGTGGTAGTAAGGAGACTTCTGTTTGCCTTCACCAATGTTGCCCACGCCACAGATGTTTAAGTTATTGAGTAGTTTGTTTAACAATATACTTGGAAATGACTGTTTACGGCCTAGAGCCTTTGAAGTTATAGGCTGTAATAGCAAACAACGTGACCTTTAATTTTTACATAGACTACATCCACAATGTTAGCATGCATAATTTGTACCTACGGTATATCAGATGTAATGAAAAGCATTCTGCAAAAGGAAGCATTAAGACACCCACACTGTGTCTATATTGTCTCCTGCCCTGAAAATGTATATGAGTCGCTTGGTTGGCAGGGGAACACTTTTTAAGATGCCTGCTGCCATTGGACAGGTTAGGAGAACTAGCCAGCCCCAACTGTGCATTTGAAGTTCAATTTCTTTGGTTTTGGTGGTGCGGGTTAGCAGATTGAGCATCTGCAGTGCTGAAAAGTCCCATTGTACCAATGGCTGGTAAGCAGGCATAATGTCCTGTGGTTGGTAACGGTGGGCAGCACAAGGTGGCCAGCATGAGGTAGTACCTCAAGGACCTGGAAGATGATGCTGGTGACCAGGGACTACCAGGACCTCTACTTCTTATAAACTCATCACAAGTACATCACACTCAATCTGGCCACTAGGACAGATCATGGCTAGTTGTGATTCCCCCTTTCTTGCAAATAAGTCTGTGGAGGCTATGACAAAGTATGTAGGTCATAGGTAACCTTAGCAAATGATTGTCTTTGCTATTAGTTTAACACCATGGATCCCCTTAGTTCAACTGCCAGATCCCCATATAGCTGCAGATCAAACAGATGATGATACAAAAGTACTGTTCTTCCAAGATCCCCCAAGGTCTACTCTCAGTGAATGGTCTGTAAGCCCCCCCCCCATTTGCTTTGTTTGGATTTTGGACCTGCGAAAGACATGGAGACATGGCTTTTAAGGGGGGGACTGGTCAGTTCAGAGCAGAGGTTAACTGTGAAGGCAGTAATGTTTCAGCTCTCCCATACGTTGGTTAAGGGTTGCTGGAACTGCCCAGCAAGGAGCGGTGATCGAGTTTTTTTGTTGTGCTAAAATGTTTTATGATTAATTAGGGAGAGTTTGGACTTCACGCCCAACCTTTAACTCTTAGGGTTGGAGCCTAGAACCCATAATGGTCTAATCCCAAGAAGCTGTGAAGATTAGCGACACCATTACATACACATGAAATGTCATAAATCACTGAGTCATTGTTGCTGTGTTAATTAAATTAAATTAAAGATGGTATCTTAGGTTCAGACCTTGATTGTGGAGTGTTGTTTGAGTTCATTTGAGTTGCTTTGCTTTTTAATTGGGCCTATCATGTAATCGCTGATGTATATGACATTCTTAATTTCACAACAGTATTGCAACACAGTGAACACTAAATTGCATTTCTTTTATGTTGAACTTTATAATATTAATATCACATTTATACAGGTACTAATTAAAATGTTTATTTTCTGGCAACCACCATTGTGAATTATTTTTGATAAACAGGCAACCACAGTTATGTACAAAGATGTGTTGTGAGCAAAGCTGCATTCCATTGTTTCCAAAAGAACACTTCACAGACTTAAAACACTTATTCTAGTAATATTCTAGCATTTGTGTAAATAATATTGTTTACTTACATTCTTAGATTTGCCTCCTTATGACAAAGAGATTCCTGCTTTAATAATGCTTCTCCATTACATTAATAATGTAATTACATACATTTGTATGAGGCAGGCGAGTGTTTTTAAGTACATATCTGTAATTCCACTTAGATGGTGATATGATTACGCTATCTATTGGTATGACTGTGCAGCTGATAGGGAGATAATGCAGTCAATAATGGCCATATAAATGTATTAATTCTTAACTTATTTGCATATTATTATGTGTGTGTTAGTCTTTAGATTATCAACTAAGGTTCAAGAGGTCACTTAAAGTTCCAAGTGACAAAGGACCTAGGTGATCGTGAGTCCAGTTCATCTGGTAGAGAATTCAACGCATGCCTCCAAAGTCCGGGTGCTAGTGACTTAATCTTGAAATGGAGCTTTGTGGCAAAGTGTAACGTGTATGTCCCTATATGACCTTAATTATTGAGTAGAACAGTCTTACTGCGAAATATACAGTATTCTGTTGAGTGTGAAAACTATTCCGAGCTAAAAAGTAAAGAACTGTTTTCCTTATTGTCACTGTATGGAGATAGGGAAGAATCATACCCTTGAGAACTCAATTAGGAGATGATGGATGGTTTGACCTAAACGAAAACAGCAACCCTCTTATTTTCCGAGGCATATGAGCTAAAATGTCACTGGATGAAATGACTTTTTTTGCTGGCTATAGGGTTGTTCAGCTCTTGATTAATGATCTTCTGTCATGGCAGACTGAAAGCTTTAAGATTTCCCCTCAGTTCTTGTCAGAAAAACTTCTAGACACTCTAAATCACATGGAAAACATCTGACAGTAGGTTCAGTCATGAAATAAAAACAATGATGTTTTTATTTCACCGAAACAAAAATGTGATCTGTTGGTTTAATGATTTTTATCAAGTCATTTTCCCATTAAATGCATTATTTTTATTTCACAAATTAAAAAAAAAGTCACAAAGGCTTCTGATCTGGTTGAAATTATATTTCGGTAAAGTGCAGCAATTGTCTCTGTCCACAACTTTTTGATACCAATTATTTCAACATACTGCACTTCTCAATAACTGCATATGTTCCTCTAGAGGTTAAAGGACAAAACATTTAAATGTACATAGAGTAACGACAACAGCATAATCATAATTTGAATTCCACATGCTCTCCCTATGTTCGTGTGGGATTTAAAGCATGCAATAAAGGTCAATTGTTGAATCGAAATTGTCCCCGTAAGGTGTGACTGAGAGTGTGATTGTGCGGGCGTGTGTGTGTGCCCTGCGGCGTGTTGGCGCCTGCCCAGGGTTGGTCCCCGCCTTGCGCCTGTAGTTCGCGGGATATGCTCCAGTCCCCGCGACCCCAGTTGGGATTAAGCAGTCCGGATAACAAATGAATGAGTGAATGAATGAGATCATATGTGATTTAATTTTGTGCCTGGCTATGTAATAAATATTTCATTGACTCACTGGATACACACTGGCAATTTTGCAATCAAAATACTCATATTAGAACACAGGAAAATTCTGTATATTTTGGACCTACTTTGCTTTTGCCACTGCAAGGTTCTTCCATTTCTAAGACTGTTGTGCACAATTTACATCGGAATTAAGTTGGTTTGGTTTGCTTTGAGAGCTACCGGTGTGGGATGCCATCTCATACTGAAATGAACCCAGCTGGTTCTTTCAGGCTTGTCAGTGTTTGTCACATGGCTTAACATGTTGAATGGTGGAGGGAGAGAAATGGAAAAACAGCTACATGAAGTGTCTGAGACCCAGCTGTGTGACAATGGCAATCAAAGTATGAGATCACCAAGGTACTTTTTATTATAATCCAAAACAACCAAACAGATAGAAAGTAGATTCTTTATAAGGAAAGTTATTCATGCATTTATAAAGGACAGGATGTGTCTTTAACAAAATATTATTTTTAATTAAAAGCTTCCAGATGTTAAGGCAACTAGGGAAAATGATGTTTGAATCGCAATGGATTTCCATGCTCCAGAGCTATTGTTGTTTGCATTCCAGGTTTCTCCATCTGGTCAGTGCACCCTTATTGTACGTATACACACATTTTATGTTTTATTTGACAGGATTTCTAAGTTTGAATTAGAGTGGGACTGTGGGTGGAACTTTTGGAGTCACTTTGGGGGAAATTTACAAGATCTACAATGAGTAATTTTGGGTAGTGGCTTCTTAAGACTTTTTGCAGAATAGAAAAATCAAACTAAGAACCAACAGCAAAAAAAAGCTATGTTACAGAAGCGTTTTTGTTTACCCTATAAATTCCTCAGTTCAGGTGTTTTGTCCTTGTTGAACTAACTAGGGTGAACGTTTTATAAATCAGTCTTTTCCATAATGTGGCAACAAGGACTACCAGACCGTCTTCATTTAACCCTATAAGCTTTTTCTGTCAGTAAACAATGGTTTGAAAATGGTGCATAATTTTGTGACTTTGTATTTTTATTTAATTTCAGGGCATTTGAAAGGAGCACAGATTCTCTTTACTCTTTCTCTTTTCCATAGAAACCGTACAAATGCATAGCAAACAGCCAAAATGGGCTTTCAGGTAGTACTTCAGCAAATATTGTTCATGACTTTGGGGATTATGACCTGACAAGCACTTCATGGAGATGTCAGCTGTGGAAACAGTGTTTTCCCCAAGTCACCACCGGATATATCTGAACCACCCAGGTAGACTCAGTCCCTCTAGTTGGGTTTCTGTTGTGTATTCACTGCTGTGTTTTCACTCTGAATGTTTGAAATCAAAGCTTCCTCTTTCCTCTTTCCCAGCCTGCCGGCCTGCTCTGGTCTGTTTACTGAGAACAGCGGAATGCTCGAGGTTGCAATTGAACTCAATCTCTCATCCTGGGTGTCAGGGCTTTTTGACTTGTAAGGATTACCTGAGCCCCAGGCTTTGCTTTCTTTACCTTTGTATTACTCTCTTCTCAATGTAGAAATATTCTCATGATGGCAAATAAGTCGAAGTCCCAATATCTCAGCCGTGACATTAAAAAACATTACCGTACCCGTAAAAAAATGTAAAAAACATTATCAGTAACCGTCAAACTTTTAAAGTTCATAGAACACAGGATAAAGTCCTGGTTCTAGGCACAGGACAATCCTTTTCAGTCCAGATTGAGTTCAATTAAGGACTAAGCATTTATGTACATAAAATAGTTGGTTATACAGTGTATAACTGGATAAATGCCATTGTACTGCAGTGAAGAGCAGCATTTCTAAAACAAAATGAATACAGAGGGTGACAAAACGTGTTGTAATGAAGGTTGCATTACAAAGGGAGATTCTGATGTTATTTCGTGTAAGTCTCAGCTGTTAGCAATAAAACCTGATAGCTGTTCTCTCCCATGTTGGTTTTAATTGTAATGGGTCTTTGCAGGCATTTGGCAGTGATGCAGTCACATTTGCATCTACTTTAACTTGTTCAACTGAAGGTGCTTGGAGAATCACAAGAGTTAAGCTGGTAGACAGTTTACTTTGACTTGACTTTGACTTGACTTTGACTAGACTTCGACCATCCATGATGTCATTTGTGTGGTGATGACCAACACAAAGTTTTGACCCAAATACATTTGAATTTGAATTGGGTTAACTTGACTCTCCAATGGTGGCTCACGAGGACTTGCACATATTCTATTAAATTTTACTATCACTAAAAGCTTTCCATTTCTTGTTCTGTCCAGAACAGTGTGTACGTGTGTCCTTGTGTGTGCGCATGCTGGAGACATAGAGGAAATCACTGGAATGAGATTGATCTGGCTGACCTTACTAGCTTGGCAGTCACGAAACACCATTGGCTGTGTGACACTTGCTGTATCTACGACTACTAAAATGAAGTATTTTTCCTGGTGTTAATGATTGCATCATGGAAGATTTTGGGATTCTACAAAAGAACACATTGTGTTTAAAAGCCACAAAGGACTAGGATATAGAATATAGTTAGGTTACTGTTATACATTTTCATTGGTTCTTCAACAGTTAATAGTGAATTTTTGTCCCTTATTTGTTTGGAGATACATTTGAATATTTATAGACAGTTAAAGACAATTGTACATTTTAATGACATCTTGAAACTTGTTGAAACTTTACCATTTAAGGAATGTGTGCAGAGCCATGATTTCAATCTGAGGACAAAGGTTGATGCAAATGACCTCTGCTCAAAGAGTCAACAATTCTCAACATGTCAAAGGATAACACCCGACACAGGTCTACAACTCAACAGTCAAGTTCAAGAATGAATGATGTGACGAGACCATGGTATTTAACCAGATGAATAAACAGATGGTAAGCAGATGAATGAACACTTTAGATGTTAAAATAATTTTTTAACTATTATTATTTTCAGGAGTGTCTGATATAATTACAGGTGTTATGCTCACATGTGCCATTATTTAGAAGATTCTAAATATTTAAATACCTAGTACTGAATTTTACAACATCGAAGACACATTAATAAATAAATTTTATGAAGCATTTTAAGGCCCACATATAAACTTTCAAAGCTGCTTAGGTATCTCAAAAACTCTCGGCAGCAGAGCAGCACACGAAGAGGAGGACGAAATGGAGGATTTGTGTGTGGATGTGTGTGTGTGTTTATGTGATCTCCATGGTTACAAATGGCTAAAAAGGGTCCATTATGATATCCAGGTGTGTTTCTTCTGTCATTTTAGAGCATGGCTTTAACCGTCAGTAAAATTTATACCTCCAAACTCTTATTACAGGGCAGATACACTGCATATTTCAGTATTGTTGCACAATGGAAAAGGACATGGTGGAAAATTATGCATGTTGTCATTTCTCCTTGAAGATAATGGGTTGTAATATGTTATTTTATTACATGATACTACTTTTTTTGCTACATTGTTCCAGTTGCATAATGTATCTACGTAGGAGAGCATATTCAATACTTCTCTAATTTCCATAATTATAGTAAACTGCAATTTAAAATCTTATTTGAAGTGGAGCTTATTGTGAACAAATTATATCTCAGAGCCGTTTGTGTCAAAGTTCTACTAATTTTCAGTTTTATTTTCAAGATTTAATACTCTTTATTCATCACAAACATAGCTATAATGTACAACATTAAGTGAAATGTTCTGTCTGTTTCTATTTATTCTATAATATTTTGTAGTATTTATTCTTTTTTAATCATGTATCGCGTTATCATTATGCGTCTGCTAAACTGTATTAAAAAACCATTTAAATTAACTTACAGGTTGTAACTGATTTTGGAGAAGCGTTGTGGTTATTTGCAGTTTTCCAAAGTTCGAAGTGTCTTTTATATCTGCATTGCATCTATGAATGGCTCGTGCTGTGTTGTTATGTGGAAACCTTTTGTTTCCACTTTGTTATAGCACATTTTAAATCTCCCATCGCTAGAACAGCAGCAAGACAAAAAGTGCAAACATACAAACAAATCTAGAAATTAACATAGTTTTAACCTCATTTCAAATAGTCCTTGATGTAACTACTGGCTAATTTTGTGTGTATTTCCCAAACGCTACCTGTGTTTTGAGAACAAATAGCAGAACAATGCTGTTTAGGGAGTTTAAGAGCTCTTTTTACTCTCTATTTGATTCTTTAGAAGCACCTCTCTTTGTAATCAGGAAATGTAAATTGCTCTGCATGAGAGAGTCTGAGAAAAATCAAATGTATTGTTTACCTGGAAAAGTGATGTCAGCAGAATGCAGCGTTTGAAGAAGCCAAGTTGATGGCATATCCTGAAAGAAGTCAATGTATGTTGTTTTAACATATATCATCAACCTAAATGTTGTTGCTTACCCTGCCTGGAACTTGAACATTGCTGCCTGGAGTGGACTTGATGGGCACATCAACGCTTTGAGCTCTTTGTTGTGCTTTGCAATCCAAGAGTCAGGATACAGATAAGGAATCTTGAATCTTGGTTCTTGGATTGAGAAACAAATGAAGTTTGTGCAGCATGTGAAGGAAAACGGCGTCTAATGCAACTTTCAGGACTGAAAAGATCTTCTGGGAATGTCTTGATGCTCCACGGGACATTCCAGCCCATCACAGGACACCTTCAGTGGTCTTGTGAAGTGCACAAGTCAAGATCAAGGCTTGCATCTAAGGACCTTAATAATATAAGGCAGATGTTTTTATGTGTTGCGACTGAATGGTAGTGAGACGAAACTTTAGTAAAGTAAGACAGTAAGTAAGAATTTGAAAGAGAGACTCATTTTGTTGAAATGTTTCTGTCTAAAACATTTGTTTTGTAAAATTTGCTTATTCTGCTGTCATCCTCTGATGGGAAATAGCACTGATTCTGATATGCAGAATTACTGTGTTAATAAAATGAGCTTTCAAATACACTTTCAATGAGCCCTAAGTAGAGCTTGACAATATAGTATGTTTCAGTATGACTAATAAAAACAGGTAAAAATAGACCGAAATGTCTGAAATGAGAAGAAGAAAGTTTTCATTTGCTAATGTTTGCCCAGAAGGTTAGAGCCACTGTCTTCTAAAACCAGCCATGCACAATTCCTAGAGATTAAGAAGACAAAACTTTTCTTACCACATGTATGCTTTTGGACAGCCATGCCATAGTAGCAGCAACACCAATATGTAACATTATCCTGGCTATGCCAAATTGGGGGGATTATTTTAGTTTAAATAACAGACAACCCTTTAAAGTGTATCTGTTTTGTTGGCTTTTCTCAGCTTTAAGTAGCCTATATAATCGAAACTACAGGATTATGATTACTAACTGTGCATTATATTAACTTATTGCAGACTTGCATGATTCAATTAATTTGTCTACTGTGACAAATAGAAGTCTTTAATATTTACTGCACAGTATATCAGTATTGTGCTCAAAATACAAGTGTTCTTATGCAATATATGTAAAATGTAGAGACAGCGACACAATTGTGAGATACCTAACTAACATCTTTGATGCACGTGTGCATTATTTACTATTGCTATCAAAAGCTCAGACCTTTCTGTTGTCTCAGCACATTAGACAGAGGAACTTAGGCAGACGTCTTTCAAGACACTTATTTGCTCTGCGGCATTAGGGTAAAAGATTAGTGTCAAAAAAACAGACACAGAAATTACTGGACATTGCGAATACCTTATTAGGGCTTTAAATAGTTCAGAACGGTCCTTGTTGTAAGAGGGATTTGTCTGTGCTCAGCAACGATGCAAGGTACTTCAGGCAAAATCTGAATATTTAAAAAGACAACACACATTTGAGACATGAGCTGACATGCTCAGTGTAAAAAATAAAACAAAAAACGGACAATGAATTCATTGTGAGACTTTGACTTGACGGGCTATCCAATATACGGAGAAGTGCATTTTTCACTATTCACATCACTACAAAACCTGTGAGAAAGAATGGCTTTTACAGTGTTTTTACATAGGTTTTACGTAATTGTATGTTGTAAATTTGACACTTCCAGTGCAGCTCACTAAAACAGCCACACACCTGGAAGGAACAGAGCCACTGTATATTAGTTTGAACCGACGGTCAGCATCAGAGCAATAAATTCAAACAAAACTGTGCAGACTAACTATTTGTGTTTCATGTCTAAAATATGGCTCTTAATAAAGTCTGAATGAGTTTAGTGACATGCTGCCAAACACACTGGTGTAACTGAGTCCTCATTACAACACTGCAGACCGTCCTGAAGGCATGTAGCACAGGTTCCTTTTGTATGGAGTCTGCAAGCCCCTCTGCTTTTATTGCTCCCTCGATACCAAATAATACACTTAACGTCCTCCTCATGGACCTGCCATAGGACTAATGCATAAAACTCTGTGGAGGTATATTGCACCAGATCAGTTGAACTGTTGTGTAGAAGATAGGAGGAAGTGAGCCAATAAGCCCCTAAGGCCCTTTGGGGCCATTACCTCATCCTATTTTGACAGCGCGATGACGAAGCGATAAAGCAGACACTGGGTAGCCTGTATTTACAGGAGACACCTGACATAGATTGTGATCTACCGAAGTGACGTTTTTCCCTTGCAGGCAATTGAGCTGTAAGCAGATCATTCGGCTCTGGAGGACCTCTTCCTCTTTGTATTATTGTTACTTGCAGAATTATGATGACCTGACATTGGTTGTCTGTTAAAGATATTCAAAAAAAGATCAGTGAATTGTTAGAATCTCTATGAAGATCACTATGTAAACTCACCCTGTTGTACGCAAATTGTATGAATTAACTTCCTAATTTTCACAAGTAGTCACTTATGGCACCTGATTTTGGAGTTAATTCATCTGTATTATTAGTAAGATTTAGTTCTTTGGATTTCTTACCTTTTCAAATCATTGTATTTTTGCAGTTGAATTTGTAAAGTGTGGTGTTGGTGGCCTAGTGGTAGGACACTCGCCTTGGGACCCAGAGGTTGTGAGATTGAATCCGACCTCTGGCGTTACCAACGTTGGGTCCCTGAGCAAGACCATTAACCCTAAGTTGCTCTCAGGGGAACTGTCCCTGAAATTTGGAAATGTAAGTTGCTCTGGATAAGAGTGTCTGCTAAATGTTGTAAAATAATGTCTCCAACAATGTTGACAATAAAAATGCAATCTTCTTATTAGTGTTTTTAAATTTTTTATAATTAATGTTTTTCAAAATAACCTTCTATTTACTACAGTTTATGATGGAATTTAATGTCAAATTGACAAACTATACAATGGAATGTGACTGACATATATAATCTTGAAGGGAAAGTGTTACTGACCACTGGCTCATTTCAGTTCACTTCATATCCCACAGACTTCTTGATTGGGCCCCTCTGGACATTACTGTTGAAATCACTTGAAGGGTAAAAGACCACTGAATCGGTTCATTGCTTTCACCCATTCATGGCAGAGTAAGTGTCCAGCAAATTGCTCTAGCAGCTCTTGTCTTTGTAGGGGATCTCCATTCTCAGGGGCATGGGACTGCACAGCGAGTGGTTAGAGAAGGGCACTTACTCTAATGTGAACCTGTCATGCGGGCAAACTCAGGGCAAATTAAGTTTAAACTCTTGCTGTCTCGCCTCATGGACTCCAAATTAGAGTAACTGACAAAAACCAGCAACAATTACATTAGTTTCTATCCAGCAGTGGGGCAGCTACAATTACAAGCACCCACTTGTGAAGAAACCGTAGCTGATAATACATTTTACACCAGCTGTTCTGCACTACTATGGTACATTTTGTGTGTAATAAAACAGAGGTAGCATTTTTTTTCTCTAGTTGTGATAGCTTTTTTGATATCTCCTATCTTTATTTCTTCTTCCCCTTTCGTGTAGAGAAGGGTCAGGCATCAGTGAGGAATCTGAAGTATCAAAGCATTAACATTGCCAGAGGATTCCTGGTGTCCATTCTTGCCATCGCATAATATAACAAAGGCAGTATTGTTGTATAAGAGCAGGGCAGGCAAGCATTTGAAGTGTAAAATGGAGACCAGTAGGCTAAAGAAGTGCTTATTTTTCCACTTAATCTAAGCCACTTATGAAAAGAAGTTTCTCTTTATTGTAAAACAGTCAAAATGCACTGATTGGTTAAAGCCCTCCAACTGTTTGGTGAAATCTAAGAAATTAGGTTAGATCAGAACTTAATAGATGATTCAATGCGATTAATTAATATGTTTCACAGAACTTTAAGGTCTCTTCTACACTTAAACGTCATTTTCCCCAAAATTGATCGTCTCATGAAAGGAATCATCTCTGACATCATGCTACAAATGTTGGTGCTGTAACTGATGAGAAAAAATCACTTGGGTCATAACACCACATGCAATTCAGAATGGATAAACACAGACCAAAAGCATTGTTTTTGATGCTAAGACTCTTCCTAAACTCTTGTCCATTGTTTCACTCATTTATCTGCATGGCAGATTAGCTACTGTTATCTGTTTGATCTATTCAACATTTAACATTCATCTAGTCATTCATTCAGCATTGATTTATGGAACATTCTGATTCACATTGGAAGCAAATAAATAAATCATTAGTTGAGACCACAGGCGTTGAGTTGATGCATTCATAGTAGACCTTGACTTGAGTGTACAGACCACAGGGTTCTTACCTTCTGTTTTAAACATGCCATATTTTGAGAGGCTCCTGTGCTCAACATGAGCCCTGCATCTTGGGGGGTCAGTAGGCTTTTTATTATTTACCAAGAGTCTATTCCTTTAAGCTCAGGTCCATGAACAACTCTTCTCAAGGCTATACCACATGTGGGGACACTACACACAATAAAGAGAATCATCTTTTCCCTCCACCATTCCTAAAAGCATAGAAGGACGCCTTCACGCTTGGCTTTTGAGTTCTGGGGTGGTCCAAACAGAGAATTACTGAATAACAAAGAGCTGGAGACTAACAATAAAGCTGCTGTATCGCCCTCCTGTTCTTTCTCTCTCTCTTTCACTCTCTCTCTTCACATTATTTACTGCAATAGTAGATGTTCAGAAGTTCACAAACATTTTGGAAGTACAAAGCTGTCCAGCTGAAAAGTGTATGGTTGTGGTGTGTTCCAAAATGTTCCAAAACGATTCCAAACTTCTGAACGTCTACTTTTGTAGTAAATAAGGTGGACTTCTGGTAGCATTACCCTCTGTAATGCCGATCAAAATGATTTTCATGGGTATTCACAAAGCTGAGCTGTGGGATAGGTCAGTCCAAGGGCACAATAGATCCGAAACACCGGAAAATATCCACCCAGCAGGGTTAAAAACCCTGGGACTGCTTTGTGGATAGGGGAGCAGTCACTTCCTTTACAAAGGATGAAATTCACAAAGGCATGTTGCACCCAGCAAGATACTACCATTCTTGTGAGAAAGAAATGCATAATGGGACTTCCAGGTTATAACATGACAGAATGCACTTAAACATTTTTGGTACCCCACTTCTCCTTCATAGCTTTAAAGTGCTTCATAGTTTTGACATGAATGCTCTGACAGTTTTCACACTTAAACAAAACTTACAACAAAACATAAGATTGTATAAATATAAAGTATATAATGTCACAATATGAGGATAACAGACAGGACAGAAACCTTCCCGTCTTCTCAGTAGCGAGATGGTATGATTTTTTAAAACGATTTCTATATTTTATTAAGCATATTTTAATCTTCCCAAAGATTTTGCATTGCATTTTGAGACTTTAAGAACATTTTAAAGAATATTTATGAGCATAAGTTTAAATAAGAATTTCATGTCTAAGAACTTGGAAATGCATATTAAAAACATTAAGCATTAGAAGTGGTTTATATAGTTTTTAGGTTTATTTTTAAGTGTCAGTCAGACAGGTTGTGCCACTGGTTTAGCCTTTTAACCTCTCAGAGCAGGCAATCACAGCTAGTTCACAGTCAGTGAGCTGCTCTCCGTATAATCCCAATCAGGGGGAGACTTTATTTGTTATGAAATTGCTGAGCTGGAAAATATTTGCAGACCACCTGGCTTTCCACTGAACAGGTGATGTGGAAAGCTTCAAAAGATGGAGCTTTTTCCATCTTATATCAGTTCAATAATAAGATCATCTTTACTCAAAAGCCTCAAATTTATCAGATATTTGAATTCTTCCTGCTAGTTCCAAGTTTACCCTCCTTATTTGATCTTGCCTGTGGATAATGTTAGAAGTTGCATGTGGTTAAACGATACATGATTTGGTGCCTATTGACTAGGTTAAAACAAGCTATTAAAGTTTAATAAGGTCATGGTGCAGATTGCAGTGGTCTAAGCCTAGGTGCTAGCCTGATGTGCAGTGAGACATATGAAATGCGGGCGAGGTCCAAGCTCTCACAGACAATAGAAAAGGATTATTAGACATGAGGTAGTCGGGCTGCGGCTGTTTTTCTAGGTGAGACAGAACGGTTGCATCAGCAGAATTCCTGTATAACTGAATCCAGTCGAAGGACTGTTGACGCGCTCCACAGTTTGCCAGAGAGCTTATCGAGTTTGGCATGGCAAAGTGATCTAACTCTGCCCAATGCTTGGAGACAATGCCACATGTTGAAATACAGCATATGGCATTTTCGAGGAGTTCAGACATAATTTAAATGCCAACATTTATTCTCTCACAGTTAGATGAATGTATACACAGTATACAAAGAAAACATAAAATATAAGTGCCTTCTGCTGTGTGAATGTCAAAAGTTACCAAGTTTTTCAAACAAATTGTTAAAACAAGAGCCAGCATTTAGGGGAAAAAACACAAGACTAACAAAGAAAACCATAAAACCACTCAACATGTATGTGCTTTGTCAACACAAAAGTTGTCACATACAGCAGAAAACAGATCTTGCACAGACATGTACTTTGTCTCTGTCCTGTAAGGAGAAGCATGAAGACTTCACATGTGCTTCGAGATGAGCTCCAAGAATCACCATGATTAGAAGAACAACATTAAGCATGTTTCCTTTCTTTACTTATGAAAATGTAGGCAAATGTGTTTGACCAATCTGAATTCTGTCTGATGATATATATATCATGTAACTGTATGTTTGCCATATATTAATATACAGAATCCATTAGATATGAAGAATACTTATTGCAGACTCTTTGTGATAGTACAAATATGCTAAAATAGTTTGCAGTACAAAGGCATTATTTACTATGAAACAACTGGGCATAGCATACAACTTCAATTGTTACAGTCTCCATTGTCACTACATACAATGTCATTAATGGCCATTTGTCTAATTAAAGTGTGTACACAGTTTGGCAAGAGGTATTGATATTGTTCAAAGCTAAAGAGTATTGCAGGCATGAACTGAGTTTCTGGTAGGTAATCTCAGTCTATTATATACCTTAAGTCCACATACATAGCATTAACTGAAATGGTACAGATATATCTTTTAAAAATTACAATAACTTTTAAATGTATTTTCTCAGTATATCAGTAAATGTTTTTAGCACCAATATGTGAAGTTTCAGTAAATCACAAATACTTTTTCTTTGTTTTTGATTCATTATGATCTCAAAAATGCAACTATTTTTCATCATATACACTCACCAGTCACTTTATTGGCAGTACCAATGATTAACTCAAGTTCTAGATGATGGACCACCAGTAGCCATGCACGTCCTTAACCATTCCATGAAAAGTCTATTGAAATAACCAAGAAAATGAATCCTTGACAGCATTTTTAAAACACTAAAACGTACAGTGTAGAATTATTCTGTGAACAGGACTAGCCAGCACTGCTTTACCTCTTTTCAGTGGTGTAAGACAATACCATGGCACTCTGATGTCAGTATGACTAATGCTTCTAATATGAATAACGTGTGTGGTAAACATATCAATTATTAGTCATAGATTGATACTTATATATAATAATATAATGAAAATATTTAAAAAGTATGTAGTGCAAGAGTCCTGTACTCCTTTTTGCTCACCTCTTTTTTCACATTTATTCAGTTTGAAGCTACAAACATTAAACTAAGGGCCTTCATTTAATTTATGAAGGCAATGTGTTCTGTAGAATGCCTCGGCCTGTCATTCCACTTTCAAAGGGACTTTATTAGTACATAAATGAAATGGCGTGGCTCTGTTCTTCTTCTACTGTAGTTCAGTGTCTTTTTGAGGTAGGCTATACATGACTTCTACTCTTAAACCAATACCAAAGTTCCAATGTACCTTTACCTTTCCAACCATGACCAGTTTTACCCTATTACAAATCTGAGCCTCCCTAACAGCACATGCAAATGATACCAGAACAATATGGTTTTGAACTAAAAACCCTACCTAACAAATCACAAGAAGTCTCTAGCAGGTCTGAACAGTGCAGAAATCTAGTTCTTGGGGCTTTCTTGTGCCAGAGCACTGGTCCCTGGGTAGGGTCCGGCCAGTTTGAGTCATGCAGCGCAAAGAACGTCTCTTAAAGCCCTTTCCACAGCTTTTTGAGCAAGCCGACCACTCACCAATACTCCACATGGGGCAGGGGTCACCACACACCCTGATGGCAATGGGTCTGTCAGTACTGTCACAGTACGTGACTGCTTGCTTATTTGTGTCCAAACACTGAACAAGTCTTTTTTGGAAGCCATTCCCACAGCTCACAGAACACTCCTCCCAGCTACCGCTCACCCACTTTACAGAAGGTTTTTGATAGGCTGGTTTCTTCAACTCCACCTTGTTGGTGTCTACTATAATACTGTTATGAAGAGGGCTTCTCTCCTCGTTCTTCAAGGCATTCTCCTCCTTGTTGTCTTTGGCCAGGTAGTAGGAATAACGCACGCGAGGGGGTGTCATTTTACCCACCGACAAAACCTCAACAGTCAGGGGCTCCTGGAGAGGCCTGGTGGCCTGCAACATCTCCACAGCTGTAGAGGTCCCAGTGTAACGCAGCAAGCTGCCTTTCACAATGATGTCTCTCTCGACTGCAGAAACTACATAGTTTCCGTTGAGGAGATACTTTCCATGGCCATTTCTAATGGCTATGTAGTTATCATCATTTACCAAGCCCCGGTAGCCACGCTGCCTGATGTCCACGTTTGAGGCACCAACTGGTAGGGTCACCACAAAGTTATAGCCATGTCTGTAACAAAACAACATGGTCAGTTTTAGTTAATTATTTATTTATTTATTTAATTATGTCATTATTAATTATCTTCTTATCTCACTAACTAATCTTGGTCCTTACATGGGTTTGGTGAACACTCCAGAGACTTTTTTGCAGTTTTTGTTGTCTCCTCCACACACTCCACACTTATCAAACTTCATGTTGGAACTCAACTTGCTGTCACAGCCTGCTTTGATACATTTCCCCTGAACACAGACTGCTGAGGTGTCAGGAGAGCACAGTGTTCCATCCACAACCTGCACACACAGAAAAAAAATATCACTGTACTCCATTTCTCATCTCTAATGGCTCACTGGTTTACCTTATTTATAGGGTGGTTATTACAAAACACACATAAATCTGTCATATTCAAGGGGAAAAGATTCAACATTTCAAGTACGTTATAATGTTGTGGCAGTATCAGCAAGAGGGCGAGCCTGTAATTTCTGAGCTAGCTGTGTAAACACAGGACTGATGTATCACAGCTGTGTGTGACAATGTTTGAGTGCTTGTACTTTTTCATGTTTTGTGCTCCCCTTTCACTCTATACTTTCATACCTGACAGAGATAAAAGCTTCTACTATTAGTCATGGGCCCCTCATTTCCTCTTAAATGTGGGATGTTATTTCAGACAGAACATGTAAAGGCTGTGATTTCCACACCTTTGGTGCAAGGACGTAAAAATATCCTGTGCCGTTGGCTCTGCAGATGAGCTTGCATCTGTCTTTTGGGGAAACTCCAGAGTATTTGGGAACCCATACTACAGAAGGACCAAGCCTGTTGGTATTGAGACTGAAGCCATTGAAGGCCTCACACTGTTCTTCCCGAAAGCTTTTACCTAAAACATCAACACACTATGTCAGCATACTCAACCGTAATATGTCATAAGGAGAATTTCAACATAGACAAATGAGTGCAATTTGAAAGTCTTTGTACATGTAAAAAGGCCTCTGATTAAAATTGGTATGACCTACCTGAATCTTTACATGGCTCCAGATTGCATGTGCGATACTTCACACGCAGGCCTTGGCAATATTTACCTCCATTCTCTGGAACAGGATTGTTACAATCCCTTTTGGCCAACTGAACTCCTCCCCCACATGTTCGAGAGCATGTTCCATATGGCCTCCATTTACCCCACTGGCCATCTACCTGCAGAAAAGAACCATGTACAGATCTTTTAGCACAAAGATCTTAGAGCTGAGCATATATTTCTCATAATGTGAAGGCAAACCATTAGCTCTCTTTTATGATATATTCACTTTCAAGAATCTTAGCAAATGTGATAAGCATCTTGATCTCTTCTATTTATTATTAGATCTAGTCACATAAAATTTCACTAGGGTTTTCATTTTAAACTAAACTTTTTAATCTAGTTAGCAAGAAACTCATTGGAACGACTGCATTTTTGTGAATTTGTGGCTTCCGCCCTAAGTTTGTTTCTTAGTTTGAAAAAAGGAAATTATACCTTACATAATATAAACTGATGACAAGAAATACTTGTAATTAGATATAAAGTAGGTTAAAACCGGGGAGGCCTTTCATTTTGATGGAATATGAAGTAGAATAATATAACAGAGTTTTAACTAGAATAATGATGTAGAATAAAGTAAGTTTAAAATGATTTTTCTTCATCTCAGGGCAAAGAAACCATCATGCTATTACTCTGAATGCATCTCTCCTACTGTATGTTCAGCAGCAAAGCACTCAAGGCCTAAAGCATTTTCTAAATGCTTTCTCACCTTGACCTTTGAGGTGTCGTTCCTATCAGTGCAAGCCCCTTTATAACATATCTTGTTGTTACCACAGCTAGTGCCATCAGCCCATGGAAAGTGGCGAGTCTGGCACACCAGCTGTCCCCTGGCCTTTCCTGTGCACCACAGCTTGGTGCATGGTTGCATGTACGGGCATGGTTTGGATCCAGATCCAAAGGCCAGCTCACACTGCCGGCTGAGGCTATAAGCGAGTCCTGGAGGGTCCTCTGGTAGAGCAAGCAGCTTCTGGGGTTGGTCCAGTAAGCAGTCACCTTATTGAGAAAGACCACACACCCGGCTATGTAATTACATTGTTTCGTCATAGTTTGTATATAACAGAATTGGCATTTTAGTAGATTATTTCAAAAGAGTAACTAATCTTAGGTTTTAGTAATGTTAATAGTCATGTATTAAACCATTTGTCCTGAGTCAGCATTCAAAAATGATGTTGTTAAGAATACAACTCTCACAATGCAAAATGCAGTCCGTGCATAATACGCTCATCGGAGCAGACGGCAGTTGATGCCAAACTACAATGTGTGGTCCCTGTTGCTGATTGAGTGGGAGGTGTTTTGACAGCTGGCACGTTATCAAAGAGACCCACGGTACTGTAAGTCAGAGTTAACGGAGACAGCCTGTCCAGACTAACCGTGGCCACTGTCCAGGAAATCGGTGACGATGGCGGCACTGCAAACAGACCAGGGGTTGTTGCGGTCAATCTGAATAAGGGTAGGTGACATCATGTGGTTATCCTTCAGTTTCCCGAACACGTCCTCACACGCCTTCACATTGTCATGTGGCATATTGAGGACATGGCCTAATCAAGAGATGTTAGAAATTGACACATTAAATATTTTTTACAGTTTAAACTTAATATTTTACGACTGATGTAGTTGCAAGTGGAAGTCACTACTGTATATGAAGTATAAATCAAATATATGCTACTATTTCACTTTTACCAAAATGTATGCATGTATACAATGTTTCAGTCTATAATGTTGTATGTTTAAAGACAACTTATTAGCATGTGGTAGCAGTCCATCTGTCTCTGTTTCTAATTCTGCTTGCACCAGTGCTCCAGATATGATAACTTGAAAGCAGCTGTCATTATTTTAGTCATGAATAACGCACTCTTGACAGTGAGCGCTTTTGTAGTTCCAAGAGATTTGTTTGAGCAAGAGTCATTGTAAGGGATCAAAGAAACGCAACAAAGATTTCAAAAATGAGCAAAAGCTTGATCCAGAAGAACCACAGACTGAGTGTGATATAATTGCACCACAAATGTTGAAACCATAGACATTCAATACCTGAAACAGGGCATATAAAGATGCTTTAAAACATGCATTAAATTGACTTAATTGTTTAAGTAAGGAAAGGAATAAGAAGGTTTCTTAATCATGGTCTTGTGCAGCCTAATGTTCTGCTTGGATTAAAGCAGTGCCCCTGGTACAAGTGATTAGCTAATAAGCAATATATGGTTATGCTGGTGCAGTAAATACCAAATCCAGAGATACCAGAGAGCAGTAGGCAACATGCTTACCAAGTTCATGTGCTGTGGTGAAGGCTGAGGGAAGGCCATCATCCTCAATCACTGAACAGCTCCTCTTAGGATCACACACAGTCCCAACATCAGCCATGCCCAGAGTGTCACAGGTGGTAGACCCACATAGGTCCTATCAGAATTGTTTTAAAAAGGCATTTTAAGTAAACTGTGGGCTGGAGGTGAAAAAAGAGTTACAATAGTTTACAATAAGTTCCTATGCAAACTCATTTAACCAACTGAATTCAACAGCACAGTCTGAAGTGTTGTAGAGAGTGTTGTGGCTAGAGAGTGATGAGCACCGATTTCTTTCGTACTGATCAATGACAAACTTGTGAGCAATTTTTATTGTCTGTCCAGATAATCAGAAGAACGGGAATGCGGCAACCAGCAGAAAGGGTGGCCAAGAATGTCTATAAAGAACTTTAGTTTAAAACACAGATGGAAACATAGGGAGAAGCCATCACGTTAAGACCACCTGTTTCTCCCCGAATAAAGAAAGCACTGGACTAGGGCTGGACTAGGGCACTATCCTGCTTAGAAATGGTCTTATTGCTGTAACATTCCACAGTTCAAGTCATTCTGCATGACATGACCTTGGAATTATAAGAATCTATTTTGAAAGCTTGGTCAGAATTAGGCTGTGCACACAGAGTGGGTCATTAGAAGCAGATATTTGCTGACATCGGAATCTCTCAAACTTTCACAAGTAGACAGTTTTAGAATCTGAGTTAAAAATATGAATTTTTCATTAAATAGAATCATTACTATTGGGTCTTTAAAATCCAGTATATCAAAAGTTTAATGAATGCAGATGGAATGGAATGATTCTAAGGTCACTACAATCATAGTATACGTAATGGAAAACAACTAGGCAGCACAGAGCAAGAGGCTCATAGATAACAGTGTGATCACTGAAATCACTGCACTTATTCAATTCAATTTCATTTGCGTGGTCTTTTTTACTAGGTTAAACGTCTAGAATAAACGACGAAGCAGCTTTACATACTACTTGGTCCAAGTCCCTGATGAGCATGCTTAGGGCAAGAACTCTGTTTGTAGTAAATATGATGAAACCTTTAAGGAAAGCAAAACTCAGAAGGGGACCCATTCCTCCCCTGGGCAACAAAGATTTGAACACATTTATCGAATGCTTTTGCATAAGATAGCTCACATCAACTAACCCCAGTCCCTTCCAAACAATGTGTAAGTATTTTGGTCAAATGTGAGTTAGGAATCAGGTGGCTGCTTGGACTGCAGCCAATATTTGCTTCCTGGCTATCAGTTAAATCCAGGGAAGTGCTATGAAAGATCTCAAACAGACCAAGAGCTTGTGTGTGCAAGTCTGGCTCTATCCTGCCATCATTGAGCCATGGAGGAAGACCCATAATCCTCATGCTCAGGGGAAACTGTCCATGTGACTTTGGTTAAGTGTATGATAAATGCAATAAATGCCAATCTAAACCTAGTTATGGGCTAGTTTAGATTTATTTATTTAGTCTGATTTATTTCGTTTTCACAAGTAGCACCTCTACCTATTTGTTCACCCAGTAAGAAAGAATTGTTCTGACTTTTATGCACCTGACAATAATTCGTAAAGTGAACATTTGGCAACATCTGGTTCCTAACAAACAAATCAACTAACATTCATTCTATTTGTTTGTTTTCTTACCTGCTTAGTGAACAAAATAGCAGTATCCCAGTATTCTGGATGTTTGTCGTTCACCTTATTTATCTTCTTTTGCCAGGTGCAGAAATTGCGCAGCGTCATAGCGGCATTGCTGGAAATTTTAGGTCCTTTCTCGGATTCGGCGATAACCATGAACTTCACCACTACAATACTGATAGCGTTGAGGATGCTGGGATGCTTGTACAGCTTGGCAGCTACGGACATAAGTGTCAGGACGTAATGCTTGAGGTCATCCCCATGAAATTTTGCCATGGAGTCATCGGCCACAACCAAGACCTCAACATACCGCGGGAGAGACGCAAACCTTTTAGATCTGCTCATGCCTTTGATCAAGTTTTCGGTCATATTTCTCGTGTGGCCTTTCAAATGTTTGTACCTCTGCAGTGACTCTCTAATATTTTGGTCAGCATCAGGCGCTACTGCGCATCGAGAAGTTGTGTTAAAAGGACTGATCATGCTCCGCCGTCGGCGTATGACGTGCGTGTTTTCTGCACCTGACTCAACAGACGTTTCGTTCGTGTGCTGCAAAAGATACTCCATCCCGTTATACGCAAATACACCTTGCACCCCTCTGCACAGAGAGAGCGCAGCGTAAGAGGAAGCGTCCGAGTTCACATCCCCAGAGAAGAAGCATCGTCGTAGATCGGAGCCATAAGTAGTTTTAGTCGAGGGATGATCATACGTGACATCAGCCGCGAGAAAACTGGAGTCAGGCTGAAGATGGAGATAAAAATCCTGGTCAAAAGCCCTTATTTTAAAAACAACGCGACGCGTCATCGTTCCATCACTGGCGTTTTCGCTGTCAAGTTGCACGGGTTTGCAAAACTCGGCTTCCATACAAAGGTATAAATGAGCAAAAAGCATCAAGTGCGAAAGAAAAAACATAAACACGAAGAAAATGGACATTGTTGTTTCTTCCAGACATGTGATTTAAAAATGCCGCTCAATAACAAGAGATGCTCCTAATTGCGTTCCTTTATATCCGCAGCTGCTACAGTTCCACAAATAATCCAACTTCTCGGTGAGTTTTGTTCTTTCGCGTCATATGTAAACATTGCAAATTGTAATGAGAGTTTGTGAACGGTGCAGAGGGAAGAATCTCATTGGATGTGCGGCATGGCTCATGATTTAGCCGCAGCCACTTGTGGCTCCTCGAATAAGGCGGGAGTCGACTAGTGATGAACTTCTAGAGACTCTCTCTCTTTCCCTCTCTCAGACCATCCCCACAGACACACACACACACACACACCCAGACACACACACACACACACACACACACACACAACCATATATTTGTAGATGGCTGTTAATTGTCCAAAACAGCTTAGCTAACCACTGATTTTCCAGGCCAACTAATAACAAAACCAGGTGTTTCTTATAATAGTGTTATAATAGGTTAATCAAACTAAACACCTACCTAGATCAAAGTGTGCTTTTCCACAACAATGACGAAAAACATAATGGCAGAGCAAACTACTTTATTTCAGAGCTACGCAATATGTTTACACTTAATGACTTTGTGAATGTAAAACTGAGCAATATGACTATATAAAGTCTAATGTTCAAACCTGCATTATAGGTGAAGATTTTCACAAAGAATATGTCGCCCCCTGGTGTTTGAATTAATAGACCCCATCAAGCTTTCGAAATCGAATGCAGAAGTAAAAATATAAGTCACAATGAACTCTACTACAAAGTATCAAGGATTTTAATGTAATACTGTAAAGGAAAAAAAGAAATCACACTTTTGCACAGAGCATGCCTGGAATGTAACTTTATTAAATTATGAAGTACAATATCGCCACCTTGTGCCGTTGAAAGCATTTCGAATCTACTAATAATTGGGACTAACATTTCTTATGAGACACCATATGACTAATATATTTTTATTTTCTTATTGGATAGTTTGATTTACGAAGTCTTTATTTGAAAAATGTATTTCGTATTTCAATACTATCCATAATTGATAATCATATGATTATGAATTATGATAATTGATCATATATTTTAGATACCTTTGTTGGTACCATAAATGGCCATAATACCAAAGTAAAAAAAAAAAAAACATTTTTGAAGAAAGACTAATAATAGTTTATCAAATTATGTCTGTTTAGGAAGGGGCAACGTCCTTACTTTTGATTGGGCCAGCAAGACTCCACGTTTTCCATGAGATGCGAATAGGAGGAGAGAATATCGAGGCTTGCATATTAAAACCAGCCCAAGCCTCTTATTACACTGGAGCGTCTGAATGTATAAATACCCGCGCCGTCGGCGGCAGGCGGCAGTTTCAGAGGTAAGAGAGGCAACATCTCCAAACTTGTAGTACAGATTTAGCTTCACCTGTAGGATAAGTGGAATAAGCGATAGAGGATAGGTTCAGTGATGAAGGCATGAGTTGGACATTTCTTCTGGATGCTTTTTCAGACCAAGGCTGTGTGCTGAATCCAGTGAGACCTACGTTATTAAAACGTAAAGACGGGTTTAAGGTTTATTATTAGTCTTAAGGTTAAAGGGCCACTTACGGATAGAATGTGCTCGTGGTGGGTGATTTGGATGTTCGTGGTTTGTTTGTTTAATGCGACTTTTTCTCAGTTTTTCGAAGCTGAGGAAATTCTACCTGTTCGTCTGACGGAGCGCGGGACTGGACGCGTGACCAAGCGGAGCGACGAGCATCCGAGATTCAGACTCACGGCTTTCGGCAGGAATTTCGACCTGCATTTGTCACCAGATAATAGTTTTATATCCCCCACCCTGAAGGTTTATCGTATTAAGGCGAAGGACTTCTCAAGTGATGACACGACGTTGCGAAAACGGCCTGGCAGACAGGTGTCCACGTCCAACTTCACAGATCTTCACCTGTCCATGACTAAAACTGACGAGGCCGAAGCAGGACTAAGAAGCTGCTTCTTCACAGGGACGGTCGACTTTAGAGAAGATTCCGTGGTCGCTGTAAGCCTCTGTCGTGGGATTCTGGGGTCGTTTACTCTAGACGATGAAGAGTATCAGATTGAACCAAAGTTTGCAGAAGCGGGGCCAAATGAGGGCTTCGCAGAACAGCTGCATGTCATCAAAAGGAGGAATCTGACCAAATCAATTTTAGACACGAAACTATCGGTTGTTTCTCCAGAGGATGCAGCGCACACAGCACCGCTTTTAGCCAAAAAAGGACCGATACCTCCTACATACTCCAGAAGCAGACGCTTCGTATCTGCGCCAAGATTTATAGAAACTCTGGTGGTCGCGGACGCCTCCATGTCCAGGTTCTATGGGGAGGAGATAAAGGCAAGTTAACAACAACACGCAGAAATAGCTTACTAATTTATGATCCATCTTCCCCGAACATTTATTTTTAAGAATGAAAAATAAATACATTTACTGATGTGATGAATAGTACATAGAACAAAACAACAAACACAAACAAACAATCAAAAGTTTTGATAAATAAGTAAAATGCATATAAATAAATAAATAAAAATCAACAGTGGATTTCCAGTGAGCTCTCTGGTGCACAAACTAGACAACAGCCACCTTCAGAACATGTTTGAGCTATTCATCACAGAATTCCCTGTTCCTTTTTTAAATGTGTCATTCATATTGTCGGTTGATATAAATGCTGACACGGAATGATCTCCAATTTATTGCCGCAAACTCTAGCAATATCTATTTTTCAAACCAATTAGAGAATACTGATGAGATATCCAATGAGATGCAATTTCCAATGCAAAAATGCCATCATGTCTAATAATGCACACTAAATTGAAAAAGAATTGCCGTCACCCTGTCCCACTTCAGCTACTTTTTCCATAAATAGTAACACAAACTGTCAAGTTTGGAATATGATTAAATTTATATTATATGTATATATATTTATGGTTGGAAATGATTGATGTCTTGAGTTTTCATTGGACTTGAATAGATTCAGACAGAGGTGTAAATTCAGAGCATCTGGAAACAAGACAAACATGTTTTTGTGGTTAAGCTCTGTAAATTGGCAGCCGCCTACTTCACTTTTGGCTTTTTTCCGACAATGTCAGTGTTTGGTAAACACAGCACAAGCATTTCATTTGAAGGCTGATTTCATACATCAACAGAAATAAACTGAAAATTGCACAAAAGAATAGTGTTGCATACTTATGTATTTCAAGTTGTATCACATGTGTATCCTTCAGGCACAGTTCTCAAAGGGTAACGTGTTCTAATCAATTCCTTCTAACAGCACTACGTGTTGACTCTGGTGTCAGTAGCTGCTCAGATTTACAGACATCCCAGCATTAAGAACTCCTTAAATATGGTGGTAGTGAAGATGCTGATAGTGGAAGATGAGGAGGTTGGACCATCCATCTCCAGTAATGGGGGCTTGGCTCTGCGTAATTTCTGTTCCTGGCAACAGCTGTTCAATCCATCCAGCCAGAGGCATCCGGAACATTATGACACAGCTCTGCTATTCACTAGGGAGGTAAGGAGCATGGCCCAGTTTGTTTGAATCAAAGCAATAGCACTCAAGCAGAGATGCTTACAGTGTAGATGCCTAGTGTCACTGGTGTCAGTGGTGTACAAGTTAGATTTATGAGGTGTACATGTTCAAAACACATTCTGAATAATTAGTGGCTATGTCTTGTGTTGTTTGAAGGATGGAGAAAAGGGTGGAAAAGATCTGAAGCACATTGTCAACAATTTAGATGTTCATTTTTCAGTTTTGACATTTTATATATTTAATATTTTTCCAAAGTGTTTAATTGTTTCACTTTAAAGTGGAAACACAGCAAGAGTGGAAATACTTTTGCTTCATCTTCATGAGGAGAACTAAACATTAAAACACTTGCTTTTTGTGCTTACTCTCGATAAGGACATCTGTGGTCATCAAAGCTGTGACACACTGGGAGTTGCTGATGTGGGAACCATGTGTGATTCCAAAAGGAGCTGTTCTGTTATTGAAGACAATGGACTGCAGGCAGCTTTCACAGTAGCACACGAGCTAGGTGTGCATGTTCATAAATCTTACCAACATATTTGATGTACCTTTATGTTTGTTTTTCCCATGCTACTCAACTCAGTGTAAATGTGGTAATATGTTTTTTCTGTTTAACAGGCCATGTGCTCAGCATGCCCCATGATGACTCCAAGAACTGTCAGAGGGACTTTGGACACATGTTTGGGCACCATATAATGGCTCCTATATTTACAGGCTTCAATAAGACTTCTCCTTGGTCTGCCTGCAGTGCTTTCTACATCACACAGTTCTTTGACAATGGTTATGGTGAGTGCATTACTAATGTGGTACTATTTAATATTGGCAGCGTGAGTTGGAGAATTTGAGTTTTTTAAAAACCTTTTTTGTTTCATAGGTTTCAACATAATAGACAGTGTTAGTTGGGAATGTTATCAATAACATGTTAGTCTATAACATGAGCATGAAGTTTCTCCTTGAATATCTTTAATACCTATCTACTTTAACTAGTGTAGCAGTAGTTTGGCTGGCAGTATCTCATCTCCCCTACATGGTCTTTCTGTTCCTCTCAGCTCATTTGCCCAGATGTGCATTCCTTCAGGTCTCCCTAAATGTCAGCCAGGGAAGTCAAATGTTCCTGTTTTTACACAACACTCATTGCTTACTGAACTTTGCCCCCTCTCTCTCTCTACCTCTTTCTTTCTCTCTGCTCTATAACAGGAGACTGCTTGCTAGATCCCCCTGAGCAGACATTGCCCTTGCCTACAGATCTGCCTGGAATGGTTTACAGCTTGGACCTGCAGTGTCGGCAGATCTTTGGTGAGAGCTTTTCCAACTGCCACAACGCCTCGTCTGTCCAGGTGTGTGAACAGCTGTGGTGTCAGCAAGAAGGTCAGACTGCGTGCACCACCAGGAATGGTAGTTTACACTGGGCGGACGGCACGAAATGTGGCCACAACAGAATGTGCATGGACGGTGTGTGCCTCTCTTCAGATGAGCTCATGAAACAAAAGGTAACAAGGAATAGTCAAGTATTTGCCTCTTCCATTAAAGCAGTACATATTGTATCAACATCATCATTGTGATAGTACTGATTAAGTACTTACGTTCTTGGTCTACGGTGAAGGAGCCTGTGGATGGAGCCTGGGGTGAGTGGGGTCCATGGCAGCAGTGCTCTCGCTCATGTGGTGGTGGAGTGATGTTCTCATACAGGGAGTGTGATCAGCCTCCTCCCCAGAATGGAGGGAGATACTGCGAAGGGCAGAGAGTGAAATACCATTCATGTAACACAAAGGCCTGCGAAAGCAGTAATGGTAGGTTACTGTGCTGTCCAGCATAGTTTCAGAATCCTGATTTCCCAGTATTTTCTCTGTGTATCCTTACTGCTGACCCTAACAGTTATTCTTTGATTGATGTCTTCATTTTTATCAAATGCTGGTAAATTAAAGGCAAGACCTTTCGAGAAGAGCAGTGTGAGAAATACAACACTCCCAGCCACTTTGACACACATGGCGATCTCAAGAAGTGGGTACCGAAATATTCAGGAGTATCACCACGGGACAGATGCAAACTGTTTTGCAGATCAAGGGGCAGCAGTGAATTCAGAGTGTTTCAATCAAAGGTAAACACTATGCACTTAAGCACTTCACTTAACGCCACACTTTATTTGATAATTATATAAAACTTTGGTTAAAATGAAAGTGCCTTTTTTGTTCTATCTTCGGTATTCCTTGAACAGAACTTTGGAAATGTTTTACATTACTAATGTTGTAAATATATAACTCTAGGTTATTGATGGAACAACATGTGGTCCAGACACCACATCCATCTGCGTCCAGGGCCAATGTGTCAAAGCTGGATGTGACATGGAGTTTGGCTCCAGCAAGAAGTTTGACAAGTGTGGTGTGTGTGGGGGGAACGGGGAGAGCTGCAGGAAGATATCTGGCTCATACAACAAAGTCAAGTAAGTTTTTAAAATGTTGCTGTAGCAAACATTCTCACTTAATTGAATCTGCTCACTAGAATTTTAATTTGTCTTCCTTTTTAGCCAAGGATACAGTGATATTGTGACCATTCCAATTGGAGCCACCAACATTGACATCAAACAGCGGAGTCACGGAACTATAAAACATGATGGAAACTACCTGGCTATCAAACTGGAAAATGGTGAATATATACTGAATGGAAACTTCTCAGTGTCCACCACGGAGCAGGACATCCCAGTTCATGGGGCTGTGCTTAAGTACAGTGGTTCATCCACAACCTTGGAGAGGATCCAGAGTTTTCTGCAGCTCCAGGAATCCATCACAATTCAGCTGCTTTACACTGCTGGAGAAGCCATCCCACCGAAGGTTAAGTACACCTTTTTCATACCCAAAAGCACCTCCTTTGAAAGACCCAAGGACAGGAAGCCATTCGTCCACTCGATACATCCTTTTGGTGTTCCAAACTGGGTGTTGGGAGAGTGGTCCCAGTGTTCCAAAAGCTGTGGCTCGGGGTGGTCTAGGAGAAGTGTAGATTGCAAGGACAGTGCCGGCTTCTACTCAAACCACTGTGACAAAGACCTCAGACCTATGGATATCAGACCTTGCGCAGACTTGCCATGTCCTATATGGCAAATAGGTCGTCACAGTTTGTTCTGCGTTGACTACACTGGGAAGGTTGTTGGAGATGAAAAGTGTGATTCGTCTAAGCGGCCCAAGCCAGAGTCTGAAGACTGCATGTACCAGGAGTGCTAACTAGCTCTAAGCAGACTTCAGTCAAAGAAATGGCCATATGATGACATAACAGAAGGAATGAATAAACTGCCCTAACAGGAAACCAGACAAGAATGACATTGTTAGGGTGTGTTTGAATGAAGTAACATTTTGAGCGTTGTTTCCAATATTTTTTATAACCACTATTTTTTTGTCCGGTATATATCTACCTCAACAGGGATGTTCTGTTTTAGGCTTCTTTTTGTCATGCAGTGAGTCTTCCATGATTAATTGCAGTGCAGTCAATTCTATAATTAATGAACTTTTGCAACTATATGTGGTGCTATACATGGAATTCAGATAAGGCCATTTCTTGCCTTGCCTTTCAATTTTAAGAAGTGCATAAGACTGCATATTCCTATGTTTAGAAAGATATATTGCTGTACAAAAATGATTATATGCTCTCACTGTACATCTTTTTTGTACATCTGTTGCGGTTTCTTGGTGCTAAAAATTATTTTATTGATTATAGAAGTATGATGCTTTGCAACGTGTTTTTTACACATACAGCATATATAATTATTCTTCCAATTTCAGGAATCTGTGATGCCAGAAATGCTTATTTGTGGAGTATTGTCAACTTTACAATTTGTTTAATTATAGAGCATATTATTTGTGCAGTTATTCACTTTTGGAAGGTCACATATGATGTTCCTTCATAAAGAATTCCTTTATTGTAACAGGGTGTTGGGCCAGCCACGTTGATGCGCCACATGAGGCTCCACATTTTTGCTCCGTCCCAGCTTCCAACACAACTGAACCTGAACTTCCTGATTACATAACCCAGGCCAGGGATAGGCAAGCGGTTGCATAATGGACTGTGTAGGCAGGTTTTAGTTCTAGCACTTGAGGGTGTCTGATTTTGGAGTTTGAATATCACATAAATAAGATGGGATTGAATGCTGTGATCTCCACAACACTAATTTATATGTTAAATTAATATGTTAACTTAGCTGAAATAATAATGATAATAATAATAATAATAATAATAAAGAAAGACTGACAGAAAAACTTAGGGCCTCTAAATTTACATCAGTTGAAAACTTGTGCATCCAGTGTCTCATTTGCAAATAAAACAATGTGTCTTATTGCCTGAAACCATTGCTGTTGTAATATCACATAAACCTTATATCTGTGTACAGTATACTACATGTATTGGACGTAAAGTGAACAAAAAAGCCAATGTATATTATCCCTTCAGTGAAGGACCATGCTGTTGAATTGTTTTATAACAGGTTCCTTAAAGAACTATTTATTTTTAAGATTTATATTTTTAGAGTGATCGCAATAAATCATATTATATTCTGCTGTCTTTGTTTTTTTTTAACTTCTGTAAATCTGAGTTGGATTTTAAAGAACAGTGGAGGTTCTCTGTGAGAAAAAATCTGTTAATATTTTAAATCATCAGCAGACATAACTCAGTGAAAGCTGGAAAATATTTTACCTCCGAGGAGATACAATAGCTGAGGAACAGCTGCAGTCAATCCTGTAATAGGCTAAACATTTGGCACTTAGTGGGATGCATCTGCAATTCCTGTTATATAAGACCATTTAACACTGGTAAGACCATTTAACACGTTAAAATGGGTAAATATTAAGGAAACTTTATAATAAAAAAAAACAATATATAAGTGCTACATAAAATATACCGTAGTCTTTAGCTTCAGTGATTTTAAATGGTGAAAAATAAACCTTACCTTTTTAGTATCTTCCTTAAACATGTACTCTTTATATATACTGGAATTATTTGGTAAATGGGTAAATGTCAGCAAATTTGTCTGCATAAATGTGAGTACAAATGGTGGATATTTACCATCATTTATAAAGAAAAATCCATTGCATAAATTACATGACCGGTCCACAGAAAATAGCTGAATTGTCTGGAAGTAAAGATGCATGTCTTTGTACCTCACATACTCCATCTCCCTTTACGTCACACTTAAGGTGCTTGTTTTGCCTGGTGCCATGTGAACAGTCTGGTAATGAAAAACATGCCTTATTAAACCAGCATGGTTGCCTTTATTGAGAGCTGTAATGGGCGCCTCTTCAGCTGTGTTGGACTTTAACGCCTTGACATTTTTAAAGATCTGTTTAATACATCACAGTGTTTAATTTGTACTCATTTTTAATGCCCAAGGTAACCAACATTGTGCACGCCATGCAATTATTGGCCATATATTTTTTAAAGAACAGCGAAAGGTGTTAATTTAATGACTGTGCTGGCAACTTCTACGGCAAATTTATCCTTATTTCAGAATTTTCCGTTTATCTTTGGACTGTTTGATTCACTCTGTTTGAATTGTTTGACAAGTCCAGCGAAATGATCCTATTAATTTAGCACGTGCTTAAAAATGGAAACCCAACCAGATTAGTAGAATTTTTTATTTCCTCTACAGTTAATATAACAAAAAGTGACCCGAGCCGTGCCTCACACCTATAAATATTCTAAAGGTAAATATTCTAACTAGAGAAAAACTAGTTTCCATATTCATTGTTTGGATACAAGAGAGTAAAATTACTTAAAAAGCGTAGAATAATTAGGTGGTTGTGCCTGGAATGCCAGTGCAATTACTAATTACTATTTTGGTTTAACAAGCTCATTTTGGTGTTTTAAAGGTGTTTTTAAGGGGTTCTTTTTTAATAAGCCCATTGTAACGTTGTTTAATACATCCATGTAAACATTTTGGCTAAAGTAGAACGCCACCAGTGGGAACGAAATATCAACTCATGCTTTCCTCGTTAATGGACAGCTATTTTCTTCGATAAGGCAGTAATTTTGGGAGTATCAGTAACAGTCCATTTCTTAACGAGAAAACAGGAATGTAATGTGAAGTAAGGTTGAGTCAGAGGTTGAGGTTGAGTCAGAAGGTGGTGGATGTATACATAATGGCTTGATGCCGGTGGTGTTTTTCCTTTGTAATTTGACTTCATAGAACCCAAATATTTCATATTGCTTGAATGCTGGTGTGTAGAATACTTTTAGCCCACACTTAAACACGAGTAAACATACATTGCAAAGAAAAGAACTCAAGTAAAAGTTAAAAAGTCACGCAATAATAAAGTCTTTTTAAGGTCCTTTATTTGCCTGCTTTCAAAATATAAGTACAATTCCTCAGCTTCTGTAATGTCTAAAATGATCAGAACCATAATGTGGCAAACAAGTTCACACGAATTAACCAGAATAAGGTCCTGTTATATAAATGCCTGCAGGTGGCGACATCACCCATCCGTTATCAGGTTGCCAAAAAGTTGTGTTTTGTTCTGTCACTGCAGACAAAATTAGGATGTCAAGTGCAACACGTAATGGCTGTTGTCAGAAGATAAAGAAAAGAAAAGAAAAATCAATAACTAACTAACTAACTAACTAAATAAATAAGGCCGCATGGTGGCGCAGCTGCCGCCTCACAGCGGGAAGGTCATGGGTTCGAACCCTGGGGACTGCCGTAGGGCCTTTCTGTGTGGGGTTTGCATGCTTTCTCTGTGTTTGCGTGGATTTGCTCCGGGTGCTCCGGTTTCCTCCCACAGTCCAAAGGCATGCGTTATAGGTTAATTGACGACTCTAAATTGTGTGAGTGTGTGTGCCCTGCGGTGTTGGCGCCTGCCCAGGGCTGGTCCCCGCCTTGCCGGGATAGGCTCTGGTCCCCCGCGACCCCAGTTGGGATTACAGTGGTTCGGAAAATGAATGAATAAATGAATAAGTGAATAAATAAATAGAATTCCGTACCACAGATGATTTGAGAAGACCAGCCAAAAAAAAGGTTGTAATGAGATGCAGACAAGCACTTGCAAGTGTAATCCTTTCTAACTGGAATGCACACACCCTGTTCTCTTCTGATAATGAGACATGCAGGGTGCAGTGATAACGAGAAGTCAAAAGCCAGGGTGGAGTGTAGAAATCATAAAAGAAATCCTCATTCACCATTTGGCCTGTCTTTGTGTCAAACTCCCACCATACTTTTTGGTTTGCTGTTTGCCATTCCATGACACGTTTATATTTCTCCACCTCTTTTGCCTTTATCAAAGCACTTCGACCTGTAGTTCGTCCTCCTTCCACCAGAGGTCAGTATGGATGTGTGTGTGTGAATGTCGGAATAATTGCGTGATCACGTTTAAAGCATGGTTTGGCTGGTCTCCAAGCAAAACAAACAAAAACTGATGAAATGTTGCAAGCAGAGGGCATTATGATGATATGGGCATGATCAGATTTTTAGTTCACAACAGAGTACCAAATACCATACTCATATAGTATTAAATGTTTTGAATGTATCACACATGTCTCAAGTTTATTCTCAAGAATTCTTAGTTTCATTAAAATGGTTATGTTCAAAGGTTTAATTAAAAGCGAACCAAAAATCTAGACTTTTAACACTTTACTAATCAATGGTGTATAAGTTCTACCAGACTACCAGGTTAAATTGACTACCACAGATTACCTTCTTGGAGTCTATTAGAGGTGAAAATTTATCAGTTAAAAAACTTTATTTCTGTTCTTTATAGAGGACAGATTACCACACAATTTCCATATGTAAAAAACAGTAGTGTCTAAAAAGTCAAATAAAAAGATTTGGGGAGCATCATTAATTGGTAATTCCATTTAATATAAAATAAAATCAAGTGCATATTATGATCATACATAACCTACTTACATAACTAACCAACATTATGTACCTCCCATGCTCCAGTCCATCTTTACTGGAAGTCAGGCCCATATCTAGCAGCAATGTAAATAACAACAAGATGGTCATCAAATGGCAAAAGGATCAGAGTAGGATTAAACAGGGATGCTTTACATCACTGTTCGTGCTCTCTTCTCGCTAATCTACGGCAGAGATGCAAATATTGGAAAAACGTCCTGGCAGTCATTTGCATTTAAACAAATGGGTGATGGTCACTTCAAATGCTGCCTGCTCATACAGCGTCAATGGAAAAGTTTCTCTCAGGCTCGGTAACATCCCATGTCTCCGGTAAAATGATCAGGTGGCATCCGAGTTTGGGACTGGAGGCTGTTGTTTCACTTGGATAGAGGATAGGCCTTTTAGTTTCTCACAGCACAGACCAATAACATTTACAGTATGGAGGCTGGTAAGTCCAAACTTTTAAAATCTACAATAAATTGCAATGGATAATTGATGATTTTCTTTTTGAATTGGAAGTGCTATGCTGAAATTCAACTTTTAACAATGCTAAAAGCCCTAAACAGATCATTTAGGACAAAGTCAAGAAGTTCAGTAGTAAGATTTCTATCCAGCGTTTTAAAGGACAGACTTGAAATGTCTTTAATATTCTAGCTGAATGAAATGTAATGGTTTATATAATATTTCTGCGAAATAGTTCTGATTCTGTTTTCCCTGTTGCAATTTCATTACACCCACTCTGTTTGGCCTTATAAATAAGACCTTTTTTCATTAGTTTGTCTCTGGTAGTTATTTTTCAAAGACTGCATTGAACAAAATGTCCTTGAGGACTTTTGTAACTCTTTTTGCAATTGCGAGTCTCCTCAGCACCTAGAGAATATACCCCCAGCATTGTAGTCCATTCATAAATCTGGGGTCTTTTACATAATGTTACTATGCTTTTGCATGCAATTTCCTATCTCGGAACATTTTAAATTGCAAATATGGCACTCTGCTAGTAAGCGTGTGTGCTACCCAGGAAAGTTATTCAAAAGTAGATATTAATTGATTGATTTACTTTTAAATGAATCATCCAGCTACAGAATTTCACCCTCCTCAGTCATGTTCCATTTCCTGTCCATCACAACACGATGATTCATTCTTTCCTGGTATTGTGAGTCACATACTAACGCAGTTTATAAGGTTAAAAATATGACCACACATGTGTTCCAACCATTTTGCCATTCCATATGACGTTACATAACATATATCTACAGCAAAAGTGAGTGATTATTTGGCATTGGGAATACAGCACAGCACATAAAGCACCACAAAAAAATGTGACCTCTGCATTTGACCCATCCGTGAAGGAGTAATGGGCAGCTGACATGGACAGCGCTCGGGGAGCAGTGCTTGGGGACAGTACCTTGCTCAGGAGTACCTCAGTAGTGGTATTTTTTACCGGTCCAGGATTCGAACTGGCAACCATCCGATCACGAGGCGAATGCCCTAATGAGACACTCCAACCATATTTGTAACTTGCTTCATTATGAACCAAGAGGCTGTGTTAACTCCAGCACTATCACCACTGAGTCCCTGCACAGAACACTTACAGTCAGGTTGCTCCATTGAGATTATCCCTGTAATTAGCAAATATACATCATTCTGGATAAGAGAGTCTGAATAATTTCATAACTGGAAATTGAAGCAGTGGTAGTACAGTGGTCTGATGTAGATTAAACCTGTGTGATCAGAAAATTGGAAGTTTGAATCCAAGAGCTGTAGCTTGAGAAGCGAATTTAAGTGAGTGATTATTTGTCATTTTGAACACGGCACAACAAAGCACACAGTGCACCACAACGATATGTGACCTCTGCATTTAACCCATCCGTGAAGGAGCAGCGGGTAGCTTTTTTGTCACCGTCTGGGGAGCAGTGCTTGGATGCGATACCTTGCTTACCACTATCTCAGTGGTACATTTACCAGTCTAGGATTCGAACCGGCCAGCCTCTGATCACGGGGCAAACTCCTTAACATTTACATTACAAACTGCCCCATTATTAAAGTAGCCATGCTCCCATCTTTAGGCAAAATAAGCAAGACATTTGGAAGCCCATTAACTTCAATTTGTGGATTTGTGGATTCAATCCTTTAAATAATGCAAGTAGGACAAAAGTAATATGAACATAAATAAATGAGTTTGTGTTGATCAGTTAGTATTCAGATCGTTTAAGGGCACCTTATGTGATCAGAAGTTCTAGAGGGGTTTAAAGGGAAAAACTGTGGTAAATTAAGTATCTTAATCACAATTGAGGCAACAGTAATGAGTTTGGCAACACAAACATTTACTAATACATGCTTAGATGTGAGTATATGAATATAGTGCTCAAATATTTGTGTTTTTTAGTTAATTATCTATTACATATTGTCTCCTATAATGTTGCTGTTTTCACTTCATGATGAATATTAAGCTTCAACCAGTTTTGATATATCTGTACATATTGGCTATTAAGAATTCTGGATCTTTTATTGTGAGTCATTAGTATTTATTCACTGTAAAGTGCACAAAAGGACTTATTTGCTACTATCATCATTACAATAATGAATTACTCTCATGGGGTTAATTTTTTATTTGAAAGATAAAAAGATTTTACTTATTAGATTTCTTTGCAATTGTGATGTTTTTGTTTGTTTAGAGATCTCTAAGCGAGTGTATCAGGGGGTCAGAGTCAAGCACACAGTCAAGGATCTCTTGGCAGAAAAGCGCTCACGACAAGCGAGTGGACCACGCTTCACTGTAAGTCCAGCTTCTTATCCCACCTGGTCAATACATTCAACAGATGCCACTGTTCCAAATGCACTGTCTGCACGTCAATTCATTTTGTCAGTCTCTTCTGTCATTCGCTTCTTTTCGTGCATGCATACAGACAGTTGAGAACAGAAAACAGGCATGGTTATCTGGTACCTATGTGTGGCTTTGCACTTTATTTACCCACAGGCTTATCGTTTTATTCTAATGATTCGTGAGTCTTTGCTCCCTGATATATCCCTCTTTTTTAAGAATCAGATTCTTTTTTTTCTCGTGTGGTAATTTAAAGCCCATTAGCAAATAACTAAACATAGGTAGCAAGCAGGTGAAAAGGAACCCAGCAATCATATGTGTACCTACAATGAAGGGCAACAATAACCATAATAGTAATGACCAAAATCCCTGAGGGCTGCGGAAAGTAAAGCTGCCGTTTTGGTCTGTGGTCTGCCTATGCAAAGTCAAAGTCTCGCACACCTGTCCAAAGGCATTGTTTTTCTTGCAGACCACAGACAAGTCGGCCGCTGTTGTCCCAGACAAGATTGAAAAAAGAGAAAACCTTTAGACATCTTGCCTTAACAGTAAAGACAGCCTTTCATGGCTAAGCCCATGATTTTGTTTCTCACAGTAGCCTCTTCTGTTTACATTACCATTTTAACCTGGGATTCATTCATGGAGTTTAAAAAAAAACAACAACACACACATCCACAAAAAATAGACTAGGCTGTGTTGTGCATGACAAACATATGTCTTGTATTGACATGCATATTTATTGATTCAGGCATTTGTATCATAACGTGAAAGCCATTTTAAAATGTATTTTCTGAAGAGAAGTTCCACGATTTTCACCTTTTCAAGCAGGACTTTGTCAGTTTGGATAGGACTGCCTACTAATTCTTGACTCTATATAACAACATTTTTTCTCTAAAATGTTGTTATGACAAAATTAAACAATTGAGGTCAACACCGACAGCAATTTAGTTTTAAGCTGGTTCATGTGGCTTTTTAAACAAGACTGAAAAACCATCTGGCAACATAAGCAAACTTAGGCTGCAGTTTTCATGTCTAAACATGAAACGAAACAATGGCAGACACTTGTCAGACTTGTTGCCTAAATAATAGTAGCTGTAGAAGACTTCTGTTATGTAATTTTGACTTTCTTTTTCATACATATAGAAATAGATGGCGAATCCTTTTCCGTTAGTCATTTCTAAGTTAATTCATTTTAAAGAACCAAAAGTTATTGACAAAATGTCAACGTTATCTATGATTAAACTTAATAAACAATCAGTGGTTTGTACTAAATATTGCAGAAAATGTATTTTTAGGAATCTCCCCAGCAACTTCAGATATTCAGATATAAGACTGACAAAAGATGGTATAGAAGATGACCATATGAATGCAATTTAATGTGAACAATCCATCGATAAATGTTTTCATCAATTAACCATCCCAATTATAATTTACATGCCAGGACACTCTAATTTGACTTTGATCATTTTGCAGCATAGCGTTGAAATGGGATCAATCAATTAAAACAATCAATATGTTGCATTTTTTGTTTGTTTGTTAGAGCTGATAACCTCTAAGTCAACTAATACCCAGTGAGAATTTTAGATTCCTGAGCAACTGTTAGCAACCTTGCAACCTTGCACGGGAGGAATGAGGAAAAATATATAGAAAAACTATGTACTTTATCTATTAGAGACATTTTGTCTCGACAATTTTGTCTTTTCTAAACTTGCTCTGTTACTTTAGGCACAGAGTAGTACAGAAAGATTCCCTTTTGGGGATCCTCTTTGTAGTATTTAAGTATGCAGTGTTGAATAATCACATTATGCAGTAAATAAATCACAATGCAGTAAATGTTATGCTTGTGAGACTCCTTTTACACATCCAATTTTTGGAAAAATAAATCCAGATTTTTGCAAATCTTAATACATTGTAAAGGCTGAAAGACATGTATAGGGGCATAGGAGCATCTTATTGCTGCTTATTTATTTTGTGTTGGATCATTGATTCTTGTGCATTATTTGTGGCCGAAAAAAGATTTAAACAACATGAGCCTCGCTTTTGTCAAAGATTTCACATTAACTCATGATGTCTTCTTCTTGATCTGGCTTAGAACATAATGTTGAAATAGTATATCCTCAAAAATCTGTCAACAATTAGTTTGCATATACTGTAACCAGTTGATGTAATGGACTTTCAACTGGTTAACATGCAAGTGTGTTGACTGATTTTTGGGGGAATTCCCTTAAGAGTAAAGGTAATGTGTTTGTGACCTTTACCCTAAAACAGAAAAACAATTCCTCTACTGCCTTACTTATATCCTTGGTCTTGAAGCTAACCTGTAAGACTAAGTTTATTTGACAGTGAGTGATTTTTGTCATTGTGAACACACCACAGCACAGCACACAGTGCACCACAAAGAAACATGACCTCTGCATTTGACCCATCCGTGAAGGAGTAGTGGGAGGCTAACAAGGGCGGTGCCCGGGGAGCAGTGCCTTGCTCATGAGTACCTCGCTGGTAACTTTACCGGTCCTGGTTTCGAACCTGTGACCTTCTGATCACGGGGCGAACACCCTACCGTTACGACACCAACTGCTTTTCTGTCTCTGTCTTCTTATTTTGGTATAAAATCCTATTCAGAGCACCTAGCACTTCTGTAGGGCTTGTAATAGTCTTATCTCCATGAGGATCCAGGCAACCTAGATCCAACCCATGACCTCAGACCTCTGAGATTAATAGCTTAGTATTTTGCCATTACTGACAAGCCCCTCTTGCTCATCATTTTGTCTCAAGCCCCTCTAGGTTGGCTCTAAACACATTGGATCAAACAGCCTAATTTTCATACCCTGCCTTCAGAGACGCATCCAGCCGTAGACTGGCCATGTGGGGAGGTCTTGGGATTGGCAAATGACATTCAAATCCAGACCTCAAAATTTGCTTGCCCTCCAGCCAATGTTATGTCGATAGGAACTCTTTCATGTTTGTAATATGCAAACATTGAAGTAGTCTTCCCAGCTTTAGGTTTTATACGACATTCTCTTTTTTCTTCTTTAATGAGGTACTCCATTAGTGTTTGTCTGGTAACTCTATGTATGACTTTGCACTTTATTTACCCACAGGCTTATCGTTTTATTTGAAAAATTCTTGGGTCTTTGGTTGCTAATATAGTCCCTTTTTCATGGATCTGATTCTTTTTCTCTTGTGACTGGACAGTACTAGTGCAGTACTTTATAACTATTTGATTTGGTATGTTTTTTTTTGTTTTAATTTGTTTATAGCTGGACATGCATTTAGATCCTCAAAAATTGAAACAACTACATGGTATCTTAAGCTTTGCTTGGAAGATGGAAGGGTGTCTTGGAAAATCAACACAACTTTTGATATACAATTATTAAACCAAGTTTACAGTGCTGTAATTGGCTTCATCTGTCTCTGTATCTAACTTTATCATTTTTTTCTCTTTTTTAAGGGTGTATCATCTCCCCAGAACTCATTTGTCCAAATGGCAGGTGAGACCTGATCTCGTCATTAACACTTAGTGGCTACAGGCTGATCTGCTGGAGTGTCATGTTTCAGAAAGTAAAAAAAAATGAGATTTGCTAAACTAAACATATTTAAAACAGATAGTTACAAAGTCTTTTAATCCCTTAGATAAGACTTTCACTTTTTTGAAACTTGACTTTCACACCACTCTTGATGTGATTGTTTAAGACACTTCTAAACATACATTTAGATGGTTTTATCCCAGGTTATTTAAACATTTGCCAGATTTATAAACACTAGATTACAGTAAACTAGGTTACGTTGTTTTTCAGGATCCCACATGATACCAGGGTACTATGGCATGAGAAGGTCGTTTATTTCTGATGCCGAGTTTTGTCCTTCAAGCAAGCAGTCCACCACAGACATCTACTCCTCAGCACTGATAGGGAAACCTATCTCATGGGACACCACATCCACATCCAACTATTCATCTCTCATAGACACTTATTACCAGGAGCCCTTCAGTGACTATCGCAGTACTGCTCTATCTGGGGGAGGAAGTGCCATCTTCTCATCATCTGCTTTGTCCACCCTGCTGCCCCCTTTTCCTGGAGATACTTCCCATTTTGTGTTGGCAAGTTGCTTTAAAGATTCTTGTATGAAGGTTGAATGAAGGTTTAGCCGTTAAAAATAAGCAGTAAAATAAGCCAGAAAATGATCATTTCAGATAATCATCATTTCTACATGGGAAGGGAAAGAATTCAATTCTAATTTATACATTTTCAAGATATTTTAAAATAATATTTATGTTGAACTGTATTGTATATTTTAATATAGTTTTGGTTATTTACTCCTTGATGCATCCAATCGCATGCTTCAATGTTTGTGGAAAAGATAATTGCTTAGGCTAAACTGACATTTTATTTTGCGATAAGATCATTACCATCCTTTAGTCCCACAGAAAAGAATCTGAATCATGTTTGTGTGTACTGCAGAGGGATTCCTGGGAGCAGGCTGGGACAGAGGTGGTGGATGGTTTGTGTGGGGAAGGCCTGGTACCTGCACCCATGGCTGTGCCAGTGAATGGCTCCCTGGCTGGTTCCGAGCCATCAAGCCCCAGTCAATACCGCTCGTCCTCCCGGAACCCCGGCATGCCTTCCTCACAGGCATATTCTCTTCACTCCCTGGAGGATGTGCATTATCAATCTTCCTTCCAGCCTTCAAATGCCAGCTTCTCATGTCCCTCATATATGACAACATCCAGTGAATCTACAGGCAAAATACCATCTCTTTCAACAGTGGAGACGGAGATTGCTCCTCCAACCTTAAATGACACACTCTCTTGGGCCAAGGAGGATGCCAGTGTCACATGGTCACAGTATGAACTCAGAAGAGCATTCTGACATAACTTTAACTCAGATAATAGAAAACCTGCTGGCATCTTGGAAATCCTATATCTAAGGGCTGATATATTGTACATCTGGACTAAGGTTCAATGATGAAGACATAAATGGCATTTACAGTTTTGCTTTATGTTCATTTCAAGACTTTTTTTTTTAACTTTCAAGTTTCAGTACTTTAACTTTATCTTAACTTGCAACTTGAATCTCTTTCATAGCATATTTATATACTTAAAAAAACCTTTAATATTGATTATATTTAATCAATATAACTAGTGTGTAATTTGCAGTCTGTTTTTTTTACACTTTTGGGATTTTATTTAATGAAATGCATCAATTAAATTATGCACTATCCAAACCACTCAATCCCAACGTGATTTTATATTATAAGCAATCAATATTTTATCGTGAAAGCAGACAAGGACATACAGTTATGAATGATATTTCCATGTCATGAACTGGTAAACAAATAAGAATAAAGGAATGATGTTCTGATGTTTAAATGATCACTTTATGTTTTTAACTGTGGAGTTTTCTTTACTACATTTTAAACACAAGGTGGCGACATAACGCCGGAACGCTTGTATTTAAATTTTTACATTTTTAAAATGAAAAAATGCCGACAAAGTAAAACATTCAATATTCAGAAATGCATGGGTTTTTATTCTTACAACATAAACATGAAGCATTTCAATATGACAAAAGACAATTGTGATGATGATATAAGTCTGCTAGATAGAGTTTAGGATGGTAGAATAAGAAAATCATGAAGAACTGGAAAAGACGTATTAATAGAAAAACCATTAGGATATAAAAGATGTACAGATTAGTTCTTTAAAACATATATATTTTAGAAATTTCTTTGTAAGTTTGCGGAATTCTCTCAGAATTCTTCGAGCGTACAAGGTCATCAGCTTCAGAGAGGCATTACTTTAAGTCCAAAATACTCAAACAACACAAAGGTTTTCTTTAAAAATCATGAAAATCTGAAATTACGAATGTCATAATGCAATATAAAAAACAATTTACCTAAATATTTATCTCTTCAGTTGTGCATATTTGGCATGCGCCCTTAATTTTAGTTTCCTGATAGATGTTACACAGATGTTTAAAAAAAACCAAAAAAAAAAAACCATAATATGTAGATATGTAGAACACAAATGAAAATGTCAAATATGGTTATGTATGTATTAACAACTTTAAGGAAATGAACAACATTGTAAATTTGCAGCGGTTGTACTTAAATGATTAAGAATGCAATTTGGTTACATATTATAATAACTTATGATATAGAATTAAGCATGTCTATATCTATATGTAGTCATATGTTGTTATGAGTTATACTGCTGATGCTGTGGTGAAGTTCTGACCGTGTGGAGTCAGGGAGAACAAGGACTCTGATGGCAAAGATGGCTGCTCCATATGCCACGCCCACCAACCATATATTCCTGAGAAATTGTTAAAAATTTGACTACAGATCTAAATATGGACATTTTTGATAAGGTTATGTCGTGTAGAATATATTTGCCACATAATCTGAGTTGTGAAACTTTATTATTAAGTCCAAACATAATGGAAAATGGAAAGAGAGCTTCACAGGAAGACTCCTATCTCCTATATCAAAAGGATGATAAAATGTTAAAATGTATTTTTGTTTTTTGGTCAAAATGGGAATTAGTACAATATTCTATTAAAGGGGATGTTGCTATATGCACTTAAATTGCGAATATCACTAAAATATAAGTATTTTTGCGAAGTCTTTGAATATTCAAATTGAAAGTATCGCGCAATCAAATCATTGTCAAATCATTGAGTTCTTGGGGATTTAAATAGTAGGGATGAAGGCAGAAAAACTCAAACTAATGCATCCCTGGCTATATTACTATATGATTGCATATAGTGAGAGTGTTGTGAGGGACCTTTATTGAGACTTTGTGTTACTTTTATGAATAATTCGTTCTTGCCCATATAATAGAGTCAAGAACAGACGTTGGGCTGTTTTGCTGAACTTCTTCTTCTTCATCACGTCAATATGTCTGGTGAGTGAATTTTCTTTTCCTTTACTTCTTACTCGGTCCTTTATTCACTGAAAAATCAGGGAAAGAAAACAGATTAATTACAATCAGTGACTGCAAGAATAATTAAACAATTCAAACGTCAAACTGCAGCATGTGGCTGACAAAATGTTGCAACTAAATAGGAATTATACGTCAATCAAAGTTTGGGAATTATAAATCAAACAAAGTTTTAAGTAGTAAATCATTATTATGAGCATAATTTGCAAGTATTTAGAAACACAGTTAATTCATCATTTAAACCCAGGCTAAGGGGCACAATGAACTGTTTGGAAGGACTGTTTGATTCTTAGACTTTTATGCGTAATGTTTTGTCTTAATTTCCAGTTGATTTATTATTTGTGTTAATGTAGTAGCACTGTAAACTGAACGATTTTTATTAACAGTGTGTTGATTTATATCTGTGCATGGATTTTTTTTATTATTATTATCTCCGCCTGCAGTGTGTTATACTAACTCTGGGCTATCCGAATTTTTTTTAACGCAAGTCGATATAATTTGAGGTCTCAATAACTCACATGAATATTTATCAGAATAGCTCTGTCTGTCAAATGAATCTACCAAACGCTGCCGAAGGACCTTTTGCAATCTTAACATCAGTGCCAATCCGCCACTCCTGCAACGGCTTGGCGTGCATAAGACAGCCTCTATAAGCTCAGCCATTGCGTGACGTTGTTTTCGGTCAAACTATTTTTGATTTTTTTTCCCGCTCCTGAGCAAATGTATATACATTTTCAAGTATCGGGTAGCCATCGTACTGAACATCATCTACACAAACATGAATCATGCAGGATATATTTATACTAGCCTTGTGGATATTTTGAAATGTTTTATTACATCAACCAGTTTTTTTTACTGCTTTGTATTTATTAGTTTGCGTGTGTAATAGAAAAACTTTTTTTTTATATAACTCGTGTTTGTTTTTGTCAAATCGGATTCAGTCGTAATATGTCGTTTTCATAGCTGGATCACGAAATAAAACTACAGTAGTTTTATAATAGTCTACAACAAGACATTTTAAGACAAAGTAGCAGCAGAACACAAAGACTCGCTTCGGTTGAATTTGTACCGTTCTTTGTCTAAACTTTTTGATTAAACAGTCGACCACTCGCTTCTACCGTTTATCGGAGGCACTTATTTTTAGATAGTAGACAACTTACATTCGCAGGTTTTGGTTTTTTTTTGAGATTCCCAAAACTGCTTCCGAGTTCTGCGCTGCTCCATATTTCCCTGAGTTTAGCGCGGTTTTGTGGAAGAGTGCGAATCTTTTAACTCCTCGTTTCTGCAAGCAAGTTTGTTTTCTTATAACAGTATACTAAGCGACATAATTCACATTTCGGTCTTATTGGGTTAAATTTTCTGCAAGAATGCACGCCTTAATCTAAGGTGAACCAGGAACTAAAAAGAAAGGAATTTCGCTGAGTCTACATTTCTCCTTTGTCTATTGTAATGCGTAACTCGTCCACTCCCAGAACACCAGGAACATGCTTGAAAGTGGCCATTTAATGCAGTGGGGGAATTAACATATTCAGACTTTTCGAGTCTTAAACTGATTCTTTATTGTAGCACTTTTAATAGGGAAAAAACAGAAACAAAATGAAACAAAAGTTACATTTATATATATATTTAAAAAAAAAAAACATGAATTTGTGAGGCTACATTATTTAAATCAATGACATTCAAGGCCGAAAAAAGTAAATAATAAACGAAATAAAATAAACAAGTGTTTGCAAATGCTCATTGGCAAGAATTTTTTTTTTTAGCAGTCTTTAACAAGTAGGATCTTCTCTCCCTTCTAGACAAACCTAAAGTGTACCAGGGTGTGCGTGTAAAGATCACTGTCAAGGAGATGCTTCAGAAGCGCCGAGCACTACAGGCTGAGTCCAGAGTAAGAAGTGCTTTAAGAAGCATTCAAGTGTGCACATCACTTCATGCAGAATCACGCATTAAAGTTTAATCAGTGGCTTATAACAATACTCCAACACTGACACGCCTCCTACTGCCCCATTTGAGGCTGACTAGTTAACCAGTACTACAACGTTTTTGCATATAGTAGAAATAGTAGAGATAGTGGAGAAAGAATACATTAGTAATGTTTAAAGACCAAATCAAACCAAATCTAACCCCTCCTCTCTCTCTCTCTCTCTCTCTCTCTCTCTCTCTCTCTCTCTCTCTCTCTCTCCGCCAAACACTCCCCCCTCCCTTCTTCATAAAGAAATCGCAAGCCATGCCGACCGCAGACATCTATCCCACACCTTTGACTGGTAGGTTGTTCAATTTCCAAACACAGAATTTGCAACTTCTCGACTAATATTTGCAACGTCAAATATTACCATTGTTTACATGTTACGCAAAAAGCGTAAAGACTCATTTGATGTCACAATCATGCCTTTCTTACTAGTCCCCCTTAAAACATGCTTTGTAAAAGCAAATGCCACGTAAGTCTGCGTTACTCTCAAAAGATACATTGTCCTGTTTAAAGCTAAACATCAATCAAACAAAAGCTGTTGACTTACTAACTCCAATCTGAAATCAGTGTCATTGATCGCCCAACGCTGAACAGCATTACACCTCAGCTGAAAAAAAGACCCTATATAGAATACATCCAGACTTAAAATCCTCAATGGAGCCCTTTTTATAAACTTCTGTTCAAATGTGATTTGACTGTTGGCTGATGCTGTCGTGACATCATCTCAAGTCCTTCGAAGCCTAATTTAAATGCCCTGCTGTACTTTTTTCAATTTTTTCTTCCCATGTTTCCAGTGGCTCATGTAGATGCTTTTCCAGCGATTTCGGCGCAAGAACCAAATTTCCAGCCCTGGCAGCTTTGTGACAACATGCACATTTCCATGGAGGATTCATTTGATAATCAGCTTTTAATGAATGCAGTGCCATCTGAGAATTTCCACGGCAGCAACGCGTTGTGCTCAAATGCTCCTGCGCAGTGGACACACGGATACATCCCTTCGTGCTCGGATTATTACAGTAACACCTTAGTACGTATTATTTTCACAACGTTGTCATAAATTCAATGTGCCATAATTAGGTCCCGTCTCAGTGTATTATTGTTATACGTTTTGACGATGGCTGACAACTTCAAATTTAATTAAAGTATGTAAAAGGCACAATCGGCTAAAGTGAAAGCCATAGGCGGGGTTTATTTCGAGTAGACTTATAACACTGTCAAAAATGTACATTTTTGTTCCCTAAAGTATAAACGTTGCAATTGTTCCCTAACAAGAAAAAGGTTAATTAAAAGCAAAACATCAAATGCTGTACTTTTTTTGCGATAATGTATACTTTGTATGCATTTCATATAAGATCTAATTTAATACTAATTATGATGTAACATTTGATTTTTCAGACTTCGAGCTCACCAACTCACTCCTTCAACATGCCTAGTCCCGCTGATTACAACAGCTATTCTCCGCCTGATTCCTATTCTTCTTCATCTTCATGTTACAACTCTCCCACACGAATGGACTGCAGTTTTACCTCGGAGAATTACCACTACCAGCACTGCAACTTGCAGCATTGCATTTGCTTCTCGCATTGGCCCAGTATCCAGGATGGCGGACCAAACTCAGAACATGCCGTTTTCTCCACTGCAGACTGTTTGTACGGCTTCGGGGAAGAAACATATTGTAGAAGGGATTTTGCAAGCTCAGAACTGGGTTACTTATAAATACTGTGACTTCTAATTGTTTGTACAGTGTCATGAGACATTTCAAGATGTTACTTTGTTTTTCAGTCACTACATTTCATGATCATTTTAGATAAAACAAAGAAAACGCATAACGTTGGTGTCATTTTGTCGTCACGTGTATTGTTGCAAGAATCTTTTGAATACCAAAACGTTTCCAAATGTCAATATTTTTTCAGAATAAAAATTATTTTTGGTACGTTTATGATGTTGGCAAACACCTTTCTCACCTTTTACACATAAAATAGACAAATATTTAAGCTGAAAGGCGTATCAAACATTACTTTGATAAGAGACGCACTTTACATGGCTTCAGGTCAAGTACCAGTGACAAACGCTTTTTCACTTTTTCACGTATAAAACCAGCTGAAGACGTATAAAACTGGCCTTAAAAGACTTAAGAGGTTCATAAAAAGGAAACTTTGGGGCTTTTTGCTGAGTCATGAACATTTATGAAAAGTAAAAAAAAAAGTACAAAAATACTTTCATGAATGAAAATGTACATTCAGTGCTGGAATGTTCAAAGGCGTAATTTATTTTAAAACAATTGTGTTCCTCTGGCCTTGAGGCTACCACCCTAGTGACAACATAATCCTCAGACAAAAGAGTCATGCGTTTCCTCAAAAAAAGCCTTATACCAATGTAACTCTCACTCTCATCCTTTTTGCTGGGTAAAATTATTGGCCTTTTAGTTTTTGCAATCCGATAAAGGAAACTTCGATACGGAGAAATCAAGCGAGGGAGTGTTAAGACATTCTGCAGCGTTCACCGCCACTTCACAGGAAGACACCAACTGCAAACGCAATTGTCTTATAGTGTACAAAAATATAACAAAACAGGTTCATTTATGTAGGTTTTGTTAAAAAAAAACAGAAAAAAAACGTGAAAGCAATTTTATTTAAATGCAAGGAGTGTCACGTTACATTGCACTAATTCCAACCCATTCACTACATGGGTCACCAAACAGTATACATATTAACTCAGATAAAAGACAATGTTTTACACCCAAACAAAGAGGTGTTTTCCGTGTATTCCACCTCTCAACAGGAAAATTCCCCTTTTGGGAAGGTAAGGGAGACATCTGTAAAATGTCTTCTGTCACTCAGTTTTGCACTCATAGCCTTTTAAGTAACAGCATTACACAAAATTAACACGACGATGAACTGATAAAAAATAAAATATATTTAATGCAGTCTCCTAATGTTATGGATTCTTCTACAAAACGTACCATTTACTTATGTGTTATTTCGATAATAGATATATTACGCTATGCATTACTGATGATTAAAGCAATCAGTGGTGTACATAAGTATATTACACATATTGTTTGCGGTTCCTTGTCGTGGTTTCCGATTAAATGTAAAAGCAATTTAATGTTAGCGTTAGGAGGAGTCAGGTGCATGAACTCGTCAGAAGGCTCTGTCAAATGAGACAGAGCAAAAAAGAGTGAAAACTGACAAAAATCTTTGGGGATGATGGTCCTGATCCACAACTGGCTCCCATGTCAGTAAAAGCATCCACAGAGGAGGAACAAAATGGAAATATTGTTTATTTTTCTCTTACACCATTGAAATGAAAATGTTAAATTAGCTTTTACTGAATAAATTGGTGACTTTTGGAAAAAAAAAATTATGTTCATGGTATTTATCAGACGCCTGATAAAGTCTTACTGGAGAACCTCTGAGAACCCATAGTTTTCAGCTTATCCAGGAGTGGAACCCAAATCTTCCTGACATTAAGACAGGGTTTCAGCCACTCAGACCCTTGCACCACCACCAGCCCCCACATGTGGTCACATGTAACTAAATCAAGTAACTAAGTAGGATGGACATGATTATTTGACTCACATAACATTTGTGTTTTGTGTGTTGATTATTGTTTAATCGCTCATTTCTTTATTATTCAATTGAATGCCCTTTCCCTGTACCCATGACACCTTGAGACATTTGACTTGTAAATGATGTATATGTTTCGAAGTATTAAATGGAAATGAATACATATTTCATTTAATTCAATTGCTTGGATTTGTGGCCTGATCCTATTAAATGTCAATTGCACCCCAAAGCAGTATGGCCTCTATTGTAAGTGGTGGGGTGGGGATGTTCTAGTAGTAGAACACTTGCCTCTGGGACAAGACGTCATGAGTTCAAATTGTATCTCCAGCACTATATTGGGTCTCCGAACAAGACCCAACCCCTGTTGCTGCAGATAGACCATCCTTGATATTAGGAAATGGAAGTCGCTCTGGATAAGACTGTCTGCTAAATGCCTTAAATGTAAATATAAAAGTGACAGGCAATTAAATGTTGGTATTGCTTTTCATATTTTAGTTTGAAAGCTACTATTAGCAGATGCAATACTTACCTAAAGTTACATAGTACTATTATTTCAAATGCTTAAAATAAGATGTATACTTTTGTCAGACATATTTTACAAGTCTTCATAATTCAAATGTTAATATATGAGGCCTAATAGCTTGACCTCTGTTTCCATTCTCCTGTGTCATCCATAATGTAATGCTGTCTTATTTCTGTGCAAAATCTTGAAATTTGATATTATATAAAAATGTTAGGACTGATAGATTCCAATTGTTGATAGATTTTTTTTCATGCCTACCCCAACTCACTATCTTGATTTTTCTGTTGTTGGAATGTTTAATTCTGTAATAACTTCCTCATTTTGTCAGGAGGATGTAGTATTTAACACAATATGCAAAATACAAGAGACAGGTGTATCTGTGCATGATCACAATCCCCCAATAAAAGTATATGCTATCTATAAAATATGCCTGTTTTGATTACAGTTAATGTAAATGTATATTTGTTGTTTTAATTACACTTAATGTTTCACTCAAATGACACAGATGTTGATAAATAATTATACATAAACGTTATTAGGCCGAATTATTTATATAGATCAACAAAATTAAAATTAATGACTAAAACTGAAAAGTAAAACTATACACTTAATTTGAATTTATTGAATTTGATCTTATTGCTTAATTATTCACACCGTTTGTCATTTAAAAGTTTTTTGGTGGAGGTCAGCTCTGTCTCTGTAAAGAATCCAGGCAAGTCCCTGCATGCTTTTTCTTTGCTTGCAGTTATTGCATTTCTCATCCAATGTTACATTTTTCTCACAGACTTTTTGCCAGAATGGATTGGCCCGAACCTGCCTGATTGTACTGAGAAATTAAAAGACTTCCCTCACGCTTTTCTCACCACTCCGGTTTCAGCTGTACCATTTAAATGCCTTAATTTATAATTGGATAACAGTTATAATAACATCCTATTATAACAGACACAAATGACTCACTAATTGCTTCAAAAAACCTGCTGGTTTATTGTTTTTTCTACATGTTTTTTAATATTGTTTTCTCAAAAACCTACTTGAAATTACTTTATCACATGATTTTGAACATGGTATTATATATAAACTTAATTCCATATAAACAATCACTTCATATTCAAAGTTGCTTACCAGGGATTTTCCCTTGAACTTTTTAAACCAGATAGGCAGGTTTGTTTCCTCAAAGAAAGACAGAGAAATTACTTAAAACATGTAAGAAACTGCACTGACCTCACCATCACTCTGATGTTAAAAGGACACACATGACCTTAATCATTAAACATTAATCTAACTTAATTGGTAAGTCTTAGTTGACGTTGTTCTCTGATCATCACACCACCTGCTGAGTTGTTTCTGTTTAATCAGATAACGCAACATAGCGGCAAAAGGTGCAGATGCACCTTTGAAGTATAGGAGTGCTGACTGGTGACCAATTGTTAAAAATGGACTGGACTGAAACACTGAAACATTTGAAAGTCCACACCTTTAAATGTTTGCACTTTTACCATTTTAATGTGTCATCTTGCAGAGAAAAGCACAATATTTTTGGTCAGGAAGACGCATTATCAGCCTGATCATTTTGCACCTGTGTAACACATTATCTTCAAACTGCTTTAGGGGGGGTTTCCCTGATCTGCAGGTTTTAAAGTGGAGCTCTACTGTCTACTCTAGCTCTGCTCTTATCAGATGAGATTCTATTTATTTGTGTCCATCACCAACTGATTTATTTCTCATTTGACATCATTGATTTTAACGCCTTGTTGAACGGAGAGCTGTGACATTTTGTTTTGCCCACAGCAATCTATATTAAACAAGCACTTGATCTTGGGGTTAGACACCTTATTCTCAAAATGCAGAGAGTATTAAAGGCTTAATCTTTTAAGTCAAAGTTAAGTCTTTAGACGGCTGGCGCTCCACCACGCCCAAACAGTACAAGGATCTTTCAAGATTCAGTGCCAGGAATTCACCAATCTCTTATTCGATTTTTGTCAGCAGAACTATTTAACTTTTAACTTGCCTCACAAAATACTTGTATATCCAAATCCCATAGATTCCACACAAGGTTCAGCGATGATGCCTTTCATTTTTGGGACATCAGTAAGAATCAAGTGCCTTTTACTATCTCAAAAGTAATAACTGACTAGTCAAAGCAGTCTAACTTAGGCAATCCATGTTTCGCGGTTATTTTGTTTTGGCTTATAGTTTAAAAGATGTCAAGATCATGTGGCTTGTTCTTTAAACTATTTGAACACGACTTTAATTCTTAGGAATAAGCTTCAATCTTGTTGTCCTTTGATCTTCTCATTCCACCACTAGGAATGCCAGATCCTCCAGAACTGCCATTCTATCAGTCCTGCCTCTCAGCATGTGTGCAGACTTGCCCGGTTTCTGTTGGCCATATTCCTGGGGAGCCTGGTGCTGCAGGCAGACATCCTAGTTGCACTAGACACAAGGAAGAACATTCCCCCAGAGCTACATTAGTGTAATTTCACTTAATAGTGAGGTCATTGACGGTCAGAGGGTTAGTTTGAAGATACTTCATTTCAACGTCCCTGCGGTCATGTTCTTGGTAACTTGCAAATGGAAAAGGGAGACTCAAATTGATTTAATAACTGCAACTTCCTCTAAAGAGCTGATGTCTGTGTGCCTAATTTTAAGGAACAGCATGAACTTTGAACACGCTCCAGGCCTGTTGCAGTTAAACTTTATCTTGTTTCTGAGCTGTGGCCTAAAACGTAGTTATTCGGCCCATTGCTTTTGCTAGAAGCAATAACTTGGAAGTCAGATGGCAAAATATATTTTAGTTTCCCGGCACTAAATTATAAGATAGTGATAATGTTTTTCGAAATTTCATATACCGTTTGTCTTATGGAAAGGACAAAAACAAAGAAGAGATAAGGAGATAAAGGTCTTGGAACCTCTTCCTTCCCATATAACAAACTAGCCTACAGGGTGTACTGGAAGATGGTCGAACCCCTGGAGAAAATATCTGTTCCCACGGGGCAAGACTGGACAGGATACAGCAGGACAGTGAAAGGAAGCTGTTCTTTTTCAGCATTTATATAGATTGCTCAGTGTAAAGAACAGAAGGCTGCTCCTAATATACATTTATTGAAGATCTCAACTATAACCAATGCAATGAAAATCAATTTTGTCCTTAGTAATGTTTTCATTTTTATACCATTAATGAACCATGTTGCCATTTTTTAATAAAATACAAAAGAAATACATCAGTAAGACAAAACATTATACACACAGAGCTAAATATGCTAAATATGTCTAACAAAGTATAAAAAAGATTGTACAGTAATAAAATAACACAGATATTTCATATATATATATATATATATATATATATATATATATATATATATATATATATATATATATATATATATAATTGCTTTGCCCAATTTTAAAAAGCAAAATTTATTTATGCAACGAAATTAACAGAAAGGACTCTTAAAGCAAAAATGTGGATTAAGGGGTGGATTAAATGTCTTCTGTGAACAGCGAAGAACTGCAGGCATAGGACCCTTCTTTTTGACCCTCCCTATCTTCTAGAAGCTTCTCCAAAGCCAAGGTCCCTTCTGAGGCTGGAGCCTGCTCCACTTGTTGGGGGTCCGGTTCTGGCACAGATGCAGATATGGGTTGGGACACTGGGAGGAGTTGGGAAGAAGACAGACTCTGTGGACAAGAGGGACGCTGCATGACAGGGCCAGAGAACGAGGACAGTGGCTGGGGCCACGGGATGTAGGCCAGCGAGCTGTCAGGGCCGTCTACTTGAGGCAATGTTGAGCTTGATGAGCTTATGGTCTGCAACGTATATGAGAATATGGAGACAAAAAGAGACCAAAAAATCTTAAATTTGTTCTTAAGAGTACAAGTGTAGAACTGTTCACGACTATGGAATTGAAGAGAATCAATGAGGTAATATTTTGTACAAACACCACCTTCAGCATTCATAGATGCTATCATTACCAAAGAACAAATCTCAAATCATGAGCATCTTCATTAAAACTAATTTGAACAAATTTGAAGCCCATTTTGAGGCCCACTGACTTAAAGGGCATTTAAGGGCACCATGTGTCTAACTCTCCTGCTGTCAATCAGAGAAGAGATATGCAAGTCAGAACAATGAGTCTTATTGAGGCAAGGCAATCAAGAGAACGCTCAATAGTGGATCCAGCAAAAATGAGCAAAATAGAAAACATTTCTTTTTTGCTTCATTTTCTTGCCTGAGTGTTTAATTTTTTCAAAAACTGATAGAGGCTTTAGAGATTGCAGCTTACCCCAAGGTTGGTGAAGAGGGGTGTGTGCGTTAGAGTCAGCATGGAAGGTGGTCCCACCACAGTGTAGCTGGGACACACAGGCTGGACGTACATGTCGGTGGTAAGAGAAGGGAGTGTGGGAATGGGTGGGTCGTGGTGGAGGTACTCAGGGGCAGCCCAGTGACCTAGTGGCTGTAGAGCAGTTGGACCACTGGGCTGGGTTGCCCAGCCTGGGCAAATAGCTCCAATTTCCACTGTTGACTCATTCAGGGCACTTTGGCCGACCCCAGTGAAACCAGAAGAGCCTTGAGTGATGAAACATTGCATGAGAAACACAAAGCTGTGTGGTTAAAGGAACACACTTGTTCTGATATTACTCACCAACATGTCCATAAGTCGACAAAGCGTTGTTTGGAAGCACCACCTGTCAAGCATTGCATAGAAAGTTGTTATTTTTTTATTTTGCCTGGTTAGTATAGTGAATGGTGTGAACAGGTTTGACTGATTCCAAAGCTCCACTGAAAAATGCAAAAGGAGAGGAAGACCTCCTTTTAAACACTGGAACCGTATTCAGAGTCTTGTTGAAACCACAACAAAAGCCCAGGAACGCCAGGCACACAAAATTAGTTGATGCAAGCATTAGGGTGGGAAACTTACGGGAACTTGCACTATCAGTGGAGTTTTGCACTACCAGTTGTGTGGGAGGTGAAGAAAAAACTTCAGATTAATGAATTTCAAAGGAATATGTTGAGCATCCTCCATTCTGGGAACTTTTTCTCAGCTGCTGAAAACTACAAATCATATATTTTTGGCAACACGGTTGAAGTTAGGACAGGAGTTTGTCTTGTACTGAATATAGATTTACCATGTCACTGTGTTTATCATGTTCTTTGATTAATTGCCATGACAGGAATTTAGATGTTTCACATGTTAGGGCTTAGTAAATATATTTAGAAATGAAAACGGGTACATTGTACGAAGCTAAACTCAACAATGCAGCTTAACTTAATTCGTCATGTTAATTCAAGGAGCCAGGGAACCAAAAGTCGATAACACATCAAATTTTCCATATTACCTTTTATCCACTGATCACAAACTTAACTTTTTTGTTTTCAACTGAATTACTGTTTGGTCCTCTTTCCTCTACTCTTTACAGAAATAAAGATGACCATAAACAGAGATACATCTATATTGTCTACCGGGTAAGGATCATGTGCTGATGAAGTGATAACAATGATCAGATTAGCTAAAACATTTTTCTCGTAATAACTCATTTCAAATCAGTGTTGACTGTGAATACAGACACCACCCACATATTTTCTGAGACATCTCCAGTGGCTCTAAACATATTTGTCCTCTATGGCTTCAAACATCATATTCCTACACACTCACACAGCTGTAAGGCAGTATGTGCTTTATGAAGCTCTTACAAAAATCATTCCAGGCAGTTACCTGGAAACAGGACGGCATTACAGAGACAATGTCAAAGAAAAATCTGTCATCAAAGACGTTCATCACTCCAGAAAACAGATTTTTTTCAAGCTTAAGAGATGTCAAATCAGGTGACTTATCACTGGCCAATTTTATAATGACCCATGTAATAATTTAAGATATGATTTATTTTGACATTATGTGATTTGGGAGGGGAGAAATTGGAGTCTGCTACTGTATATACAGCAGATACAGGTGCTGCTCATCATAGCCGGGAGTGTGGCACAGGAGGTGATGAAAATATAGTGATAATGAGGAGATAGTCAGTCATTATGGGATAAAGAAAACTATTGGCATTCCAAAACAACAATGAGGGGTGCGTTTCCCAAAAGCATTGCTAACTATGCTAGCAACACTATGTTAGTTGCTAATGTTGTTAGCAACTATGCTTTTGAAAAAGGCACCCGAGATCAGTTTGTGAGGATTTGATGAAACAACTTGTTCTGCAATCACTAAATCCTAACTCTGAATTTCACAGACAACATCATCAGAATGTGTAACTGACCAAGGTAAGGCTGAAAATCAAAATTTATCTTGAACTACTATGGGACTGGAGCTCTGTCTGGCAGAAATCAGTCATTAAATGTTAAAAAATGATATTGTCCAGTCGAGTAGATAAAGAAATAACTTTTGCTGCAGGCAACTGGAAATATGTTATCTTGAAAAGAACTCTTTTGCCAACAACACACCACATCGATTACTGATGTTGGAGCGACAAGATGAAATTCCAGTGAACAACTATCCTCAGTACTCCCACACATTTCCAAAGAAACATAGATATTTAATCCATTTAAACCAGCCTTTAATAACACTCTCTTATCTCACTCTTTTATTTAACCAGCCTAATGGAAAAGCTGCTTGGTTGTGTGTGTTACCACGTGTTGTCAGGTATAATTTTGAGGTCGGTAGGCAAGTGCCTTGGCAAGGCAGCATGGTGATTTGCATAGGCCCAATGCCTGTAGCAACACGGGGGAATGGTTTAACTGTCACGGAAAAACACCTGGATTATATAAGGACAAAATCCCCTTGGAGTTTGGCTGCTTTACAGCCTGATATCCCCTGATAATTGTTCACCAAATGAAAGGACTAGCCAGCCACGAATTGGCAGGGCATGTCCCATAGTGTGGAAACAGCACAAAAGAACTCAGTGATACTCGTCAAAGTTTTCCAGATAATAGAATCAATCTGACATTAAACAAACATGATGTAAAAAATGAATTCTAATCCATAGATTATCTGATCAGGTTCCAGCTTCTTTCACACCTTTAAATGTCTTTTTGTATATGTGAGAGCAGGCGATCTGATAAGACCATTATGACAAGTAGAGACATGCAAGAACGAGACTAGAAAAGACAAGAGCTGAAAGGCATAATTGAAAATTTAAAGTGTGTGTGTGTGTGTGGTGATTGTGTTTTCACCGTGGTGGGTGATGCTTTGGCTGTGATCGCTCTCTTTCTGCGCAGAAGCTCTTTAACAGGGTCTTTAACTCTCACACCTTGGTACGGTTTCGATGAGGTCTCTCCTGAAAGTGCTGGCAAAGAACACACATTCCGATCGAAAATTAATAGATTTCTTACACAATGAATCAAAATGATTAGACAAAGGCTGGAAATGGAAAGAATATATTTATCATATAATTGCTATCACATTCACCACTTTATAACCCAAACTGCTGAAGTTATATGTCAACCAAAAAACACAAAAAATCAAAGTTTGATGACCTTACTATGAAAATACGAGATATATGATGAATCTCAAATATTAGAAGCCGTTTTGAGTGAAACTCTCTTGCTTGCTGAGTAAGGCAAAGGCAGCACCAGCACTTAAGATATGAACATTCTTAGCAGTAGTTCACTGTGTGTACTTAAGGTGGAGTATTTGTTTAATGTTTTATGCAACATAAAAGCAGATGGGGTACAAACGCCTCCCTCTGAGAAGACAGAAAACTGTAAAAGCACTATTCAATGCATTGACTGTGTGAGATGGCATCCGCTTATAATCAGTATTTAATGTTTAAACAAGAAGCAGTTCTCTGTAGAGATTGAAAATGCAGTTAATCTATGAGTCATGATTTTTGGAACATAGTGTATTTCCTCCAGGAGTAAAACTGCCTTCTCCCACATCAAATAAGAATCTCAGTTGGACAATGTTTCCCCTCCTTTAGCAATTGTGCACATGTAATCAAATAAATCCATATCTTTTTGCACTTTTGTCCTCCTGATAAAACACATTCCCCTACTTTTAGTGTACTATTCAAAGTGTTTAAAAAACTGTGCTGGTTTTATGTGTGCATATGTTAGGATTTTTATTTCAGGAATTCACATTAAAACATCATTTAATTAGAGAAGCCAAGGTCATCCTTTCTTGTGGAAGTGCATGTTGTCTGGTATTGGGCTCTGACAGAAAAATATAAAACTTTCGTGCCAAAATTTACTGCCAGTCCCAGCAGGGTGATACAAATTACGAAACGGGCTTTGATGTTGTTATGTCAGCACAAGTTACCTCTTCGTACTCTGCTCTGGTTAACTGTCAGACAGCAGGGAGCAGGAATAAATCTTTCCACGCATGTACTTAACCTTACGAAGTCAGACATTTTTTATAAGTACCTTCAGGGAAAGTTTCACATTCCTAAGTATTCAGAACAAATAATTATTTTACTGAGAACAGGAACTACTTGGGATGTTGAGAGGGAAAACATAATGGGATTGAATCTGAGAAATGGTAGTTACAGATTATTTGAAAACAATGATATTTCCTGTATTTAGCAAAATTCCATTTTCATTTTCTCAGTATATTGTGTAAAAATATGGTTTATTGCTATAAAGGTTTGCATTGATGACTGGAAATACCATACACTCACAGCTCATCCATACACTAAATATTTCCTCTCAAACATTGTGAAACATTAAATACACGGGAAAAATGTTTTAACCCTTCTATTATGTCCGTTTCTTAGGAACACCAATGATGTTTCTGGATCAATTTGACCCGAAGCATGTTTAATTATCCAAAAGTGTCTGAAACCAAAAAATCCCATTAAACATTGTTTATATCTCATTATTAACTCCATTATTAACCAATATTTGGTGTAATGGTGTTAATTACCTCTCACAGATCATGGTTTAATGAGGATAGTTTACTCGTTTTTCATTAAAAATGCATTTTAAAACATTTTTTAATGTACATTGGAAAGACCTACATATAAAACATAATAGTTTTACATGACATTGATTATTTTAAATTCAAATTGACCCAAACAGTATGTATGTAATATAAACAGGGGGAGGGTTGCACATATGTGAAATGAACCATTTTTATTTTATATATTGTTTACACTTATATAAAGCCAAGCTTAATTTTATAAAGTTTCTACTTTTTTGTTGCATTTAAAATGGGTCAATTTGACCCACAACATAACAGGAGGGTTAATGGGGTTTAAACATTTACTCAGTATTTGTTACAACAAAGTTTGAGATATGGGTTTTAGGTATGAGACATATACAAGGTAAAGCTAAAGCTTTATAACACAATCAATTTACTGCAGCATAGTGAAATTTCAATGTTTGGCATTTAAATGATAATCACCTTATGGCTCCCTTTTGATTAATCAGAGAACAATAAGCACAATCAGCACTGCATGGTATTTCCTTATAATTCATACACTGAGTCACCAACGACTCAACAATGTCTTTTGCTCACAATGTGGTATTGCCAACTATTCCAAAAGAGATGAATGATTCATTACTACAGTATTTTCACGTTTTCCTCCTATTAACATGTTCGTTACGAGCATTTATAATTAAGGTGTTTTTCGTCATTGTTTGTTTGTTTTTGTTTTATTTTGTCGGAATGTTAGATTACAGAAAGCAAGCAACATAAGATAATCTTTCTTTATATTTATAACACATTGCACCCAAAGTATGATTCTTGTCTTGGCAGAAAAACAATATTCATAGTGGCTTAAATAATGTCTTTAGTTCAGATATACTGTAAATTGCTGATCCTTATATTTATTTATATTTGATGAATGCGTGAATAAAGAATATAAACTTCATTAATCTTTTATTACATTTAATTTATAAATTTTGCAAATTTGCCATGTTTATGATAAAATTACTTGTTTAACAAATACAGGTAAAATAAGTAACTGTGTTTCACAATATTCTATGCATTGTCTGTAATCAGTGTACGTTTTAAAAGGGGTCGACTTTTCCCTTGTCTTTAAAAATATCACCTTCAATGCAGCAAAGGAGTGTTCATAAAAATAATCAATGTGAAAAGGCCGAATTGTTAAAAGTGATTTGGAATCTATTTTTGAAGACTTGGGTTTGAATTAGGTTCTAATCCTTAACCCCCAAGTTGTTCCAGGGAGACTGTGACTGTAATGTCTTACAGCCTTTCACAGCCTTGATGTGTGCAAACATGGAACTTAATTGGACAGTAATAAAGTAGAGGTTAATTACCTTACAACTAGACACTCCCTGCTCACATCAGTGCCTTAAGTGTTTGCAATAAGCACAGTATTCACTATTGTTCACGCAGTGTCTAGCTGTAGGTTCAATGTAAATATGCATTCAACATTAGGATGCAGGTTCCAAAAAAAGCTTAAATAGTATCATATCATCATACTAATTTGTGGATGAGCCGTTGTGTCACATGAGCAGAGAAAAACACACACTACGAGCACAGCAGAATTTTAAGGGGTTCAAAAAGAGGAAGTTATGCAGCTGTGAGGCATCCTTCTTCTCCTTCTTTTCTTTTTTGAGTGCAGGGGTAATTGTACTGATTTGCATGAAATAGATTAAGCAACACCTCCCCAGTGAGGACTGCCTTCTAAAAGATATTTTTAATTAGGTGTTGAGAGCTCTCAGATTTTAAGCACCAAATGCAAATAAAATGTTACTGAATCTGTTTGGCAACAAATGAAACCAAGTGTGTACCACCATTCTTTCAAGAAAAATATTTAGTTTTAGTATATGTGCTTTTTATTGAACAGAAAGATGCAATCCGTTAAGGCATTGACATCTTCTTAGCATTTGAAATAAAATAAACAATTAAAAAAAAAAACACCTGACAAAGTCTATTTATGTTCTGTATGGTACCCTCTGACCACATAGCCTAAAGGAATGGGGTAGCAGCACAAGAATGACAGCTGGGAGCAGAAAAATGAAACATTAATATGCCCATTTATATGGAAGGCAATGCATACTTTTATGTCTGACAAGCTGTCATACAATCATTTAAATCTCCACCGCAACTTTGTGAGCACCCACAATTAATTGCAAACCCTCAGTGCCAGTCAACCATTGCTTAATGGCCTGTTCAAATTTGGGGCAGATTTGCAAAGAAAAAAGTCAGAACACTGCGGTGCGTTCACACAGCAATAACTTAGAGTCAGTCAAACAGACCAGTTGAACCTTTGTTAATAGGACCTTAAGGAATTGTTCAACCGGTGTAAATCCTAACACTGTGTTTTAAAACTAATTTTACTATTGAAAAGGTACTTTTACTATGCATTTAATGGATGAATGAATGATTTTTGCAAAGTAATGTGATGTGCTAATATATCTTTCTTGCATGTTTTAAAAATACACAAAAATATTCCAAAATTTGTACTTACATTTTCCCATGTGTACACTCTGACAGGTAATAATAGCTACAGTTAAGGCAAATAAAACATAGGCATTCAGATGCCCAAAAAGACCAAGTTTGTCTCAGAATTGAACATCAGTTGCTCGAGTGGGTTGCCTTATAAAAGCAACAGCAACGCAGTTTCAAGTGATGTCACCACAATGCAGAACCAAAAGTTTCCCGCTTCATTTAAATGTCACTTGTGGGCTTATACATGGACTAGGCTGGGGTCTTAAGTACATAACAAAAGCTTTCTTTATGAGAGCGAAGAACGTGTTCTTTCTGGTGAAACTGAAGACGTTCTGGATTTAAGATTGTATTAACGACGTCAAGCTCAAATTATATAATACATTATATATAATACATTAGACATCACTACCTGCAAAGCCAGTGTAGAGAATTGTAATATTAATCTAAAAGGATGCATAAAACATATTGACATAGTATAGACCTATCATTAAAGCACTGGATTATGCAATGCAGTGGGTAGTTAGGCCAGTAAAAAAAAGTGGAAAGCCACATTTGATCTCGTCCTAGGTTGAAATTTCCAGTGATATTATACAAACACTATGGCATAGTGACCTGTAAGAGCAGCAGTCAGTCAGCCTGTACAAAAACTACACATACAGTACGGTATGCAACCCTAGAAACACTCCTCTACTGTGATATGACATCTGCATTAGTATTATTTGTTTGATCACTTAACCATTATTGAATTCCTCTACTCACAGTAAGATACACACCAAGAGCTTTTGGCACACAATGTCATATTTTTAAAGTACTAACACACGAGAAATGGTAACATGCACAACATTCATTTTCTTTATTTCTTTTACTGACTGATTTTTTACACACGCAGTTGTTCAAATCAGGTGCCTAAATTGCATTTGTGAGAGTTTTCAAACCAAGATGAAACTACCAAGGAAGTTAATTTATCAGTGTCAAAAAGGAAACACCTGCAAACACTTCGAGCATCACTGACCATCCGAGTCCTCGAATTCATCATGCTTCCTTTATAGGCCCTGCTCACCAAAAATCAGCAGCAACAAGCAGGTGATAGCAGAAAATGAGTAAAATAATGGTCTCGACAATGGCATGAGCGGGGCAATATATTGTTAGGTCCTCTCGTAGAGTATATGATATGGATCCCATGTTATACACCAATGTTTAACAATTTTATAGCGTACAATCCTGACCGAATTATACAGTCATGCCTATGTCAACAAGTCAATCATTGTCAATCAACAGTCCTAACAATTCTTTTCTTCTGCATTATATGCAAGAATATACCATTTCTAATCAGAAATATGAGACTTACTATAATGCAGGAAATGTGCCGCCTTTCTCCTAGTGCCCAAATGAAATCAACCACATCACTAAACAGTTGATGAACATTGTCTAATGCAAACTACAGTGGAGGTTTAATGCAAAGAGGCCCTTTCCACAGTCCTCAGTGTACATGGGTGAAAGAAATCAATTGCATAAAGAGACATTTTCGTAGTGATATTGAAGTGATCATGTCTCCTGTGAACACCATCAGACCATCATATTATAGGCAGCATAACGTCAGGTATTTTGTGGACCTTGCCTATAATATCTAACCTCATAAAGAGCTGCACGCAATTGAAGTTAATTCCATTTATATATCTTTATTTTCATTTATATACATATTATAATGATTCTCTAATGAGTGAGTGAGCGATTTTTTTCAGTGAGTAAACACTGCACAGCACAGCACAGCACACAGTGCATCACAGTGCATCACAACAAAATGCGGCCTCTGCATTTGACTCATCCGTGAAGGAGGAGCGGGTAGCTTTTTTTTGACCCAGGCAGTAGTGCTTACCTTGCTCTTGAGTACTTCAGTGGAACCTTTAATGGTCAGGGACTTGTATGGTGACCTTACGATCACGGCGCCAACTCCCTAACAGATATGCTATCAACTGCTGCAATGAAACCTTTGAAAATGAACCTTTGTGGAGATGTGGTTAATGGTGTGCGTCAGCGTGAGAGAGCCTGAATTGCACATCAGGCCAGTGAACTTACTCAGACATCAGGCCTCAGAGCGGCAAAAAGACTGAGCGATGTTGAAAGGGCCTTGTGCGAAGTAATTCTGACCTGCCTTCCTCAAATTGCCAGAGGTTGTGGCAATCCTATTTTGGGCTGTAACATTTGTCTGTAAGTGAGGAAATTAAAAATAAAATGGTTTGTATCGGTGGATATGAGGAACACTTTTGTTAATTTCAGCAACAGTCTTAACTTAAGGGTCTTGCTGAGGGGCTCAAAGGTAGTAGGGCCGGATATAGGATGAAAGTCTTGGTCTGTGACCGAGTGTCCTTTCACTATACCATCACATCACCAATTACAAAACAAATAAGACCCTTTTCTTTTAAAATATCATCTAAAACATACAGAATAGTTTAGACAATTTCTACTTTCCACACACTGATCAATGCTATGGATGGACAGGCTTTAAATAAAAAAAAGTCGTTCCCTAGAACCGCCCCTGCCGCTAGCCAACATATCTGGAGTGTTGACATTGTAAATCCTTGTCACTGGGGCACACCCATTCACACATTCACATTTAAACAAACAAGCATTGTAACTTTTGCGAACCCTCATGCCAGCCCACAGCCAACACTGTAACAAGTGACAGCAAGTTCATTTCCTTCAAACATGCCCCTATTTAGTGTCTCAGAGAGGGGGTTGTAATACAACTGAATGTGTCAAACACTGCAAAAAACACACAAAACACAAATTTGCTCTATATACTACACATAATGCACACGGTAGTAGAAGCAAATATGCTCTGTATAAGGTACGTTGTATATACAGTAAAAATCTATATTTTATTTACTGCATATAGGACACTACTATGTATTTCTATTTATACATATTTCTACAGGCCACATGAACAAAAATGTCTTGTTACAAATATTTTTAATTTACCTTTCAAATTATCTAAATTAGTAAAATGATTATTAAATGAATAAACACAAAGCAACATACAAGTCAACGTACATCTTGATTTAGCGATATGTGTTTGAAAGGCTGTGATGATAATGAGCTGTAATGCCACATCTCAGGGCATCTAAACATGTTGGTGCCTGTTTGGAAAATAAATCAGCATTAAAACTTCAAGCTCCAAAATAATTACTCAGTCCACAAAAATCCATCAGGTACGCAAGTGAGGAAAGGGAAAGCCCTTTTCACTTCTCTACCTGTCAAAACTCAACACCAGGACACCAGAGCCTTCAGGGAGCGTGTCCAATGACACCAATCATTACAACATCCCTTTTTAGGGGTAAAACTAAGGGACAACACTTGCCCCAAGGTAATCTGTCTTTAGTTCTATTTTTAACAAATTAGAAAAAAATACAAAAAGTAAAATATGGATATGTATGTAGCATAGTAAGTAATTAAGCATCAAGCTGTTTATCAGTCATTAATGATTCATTGATAAAAATAAATTGCTAATCTATTTAAGATTATTACATTTAACTGCAGAAGTTTAATCATAATCATTTTACATTACACCATTTAGCAGACACTCTTATCCAGAGCGACTTACATTTCCTAAATTCAGAGATAGTTCCCCTAAGAGCAACTTAGGGATAAGGGTCTTGCTCAGGGACCCAGTGGTGGTAATGCCAGAGGTTAGATTTGAACCCACAACCTCTTGGTCCAAAGGCGAGTGTCCTACCACTAGGCCACCAACACCCAACATCTGTAAAATAATGCCAAAATACTGTCATTAAACAATGCACATAAACTTGTTTGTACTTTTATTACCTCCATTATTATTATTGCCCCTCTATTCCCCAGTTGTCCCTGGTACATTCCTAACCTAACCAGTCCCCTGCCCTTACACCCTGCCACCCTAAATCCACATATCCTGTCACCCTAAATCCACATATTACCAGGTGCAGCTTTTCCCGATATCTTAGGCCCTAATGTTAGATTTGGTTTTTCCAACGGCATCCTTGAGGCTCTGGGGGAGTAGATAAAAAGGTACATTCTTTGGTGCGAGGGAGAGAGAGCACTGACGGGTCGAATGTATAACTTGTAAGAAAAATTGCTCTTTGCTCTTTTCTGTAATAAAACTTTGAAACTTCAGGAACTCTCCACCTCATCACTGACTCTTTGTTCTCATACCGAGAATCCAACACCTGTAAAAATTACTTTGTTAGTGAGTCATGTTAACAAACTTCTTTAATTTACTTCTTACTTTTATGAGTTTTCAGTGTCACAACTAACTTTGGAAGTCAATTCATGGAATTTAAAATGTAAATAATGCAGAAAAAACCCCAAATATATTACTTCAGCAACGTTTTTAAATGAATGTGCACACACATTGTTAAAAAATCCATCTGGACTTAAGTGCTGCCTTAAAGTTTCAAATAAAATGAAATTGAATATATTAATGAAAGCCATTATTGTAAGTCTGGTTTGGCTTTGGATTGCTCTCTGTATGTAAATCCCTGTTGAAAGTGAGTGGTTATTTGTCATTGTTGGTTGTTTCACTTAGAACATGTAGTTCTGCATGTAATGTTAAATTTATCTGCAAGATAATGGCCACAACTTGCTGCATGTTTGAACAAGATTAAAACAATGAAATAAGTCGGTTAACACGACTTATTGATGAAATCATTTTTACAGTGTAGTTAAGGTAAATATCTGGATTTTCATGGTCCAAAAATGTTGGTAAACTGAGATGTTGGCTCAGATATCTGACCGTTCTGAAGCGATCCCTCGGTTTTGTTGATGTTTAAAATTAGGGGCAATCATTTCTTTAAATGCAGTCGTGCCTACCTTGTAGTTTGGTCTTTTTTTTTTTTTTTAGCACCCTGTAAAATGTCTCAAACAGTGTCACACTTTCTTAAATGCACACTGCAAATATATCTGTGTGCAAGGCATTGGAGTAACGGGACCCACCCGTCGTGAGTTCACCTTCTAGTATCGCATATAAAAGCACAGGGACCGGTTCTGAACTGGTTCTTCATGTTCTAGACGAACGTTTTACTCGTCGCTGTCCAATATTTGCTCATTACAATATGCTGTATCTGTCAAAAAACATTCCTACTTTAATTAAAATTTAAAAAAAAAAAAAAAAAAAAAAAAAAAAAACCCTTCCCTGTCCCAGACACTGTTTAATTGCTTTCATACTTTCTACAGTTTCACACGAACACTGCTAGAGTGGATGCCCTCTACTGGCACAAACGGCTAATAATGATTAATATACTTGCAATAATATAATTTCATTAATTTCGAGTCTAAATGACTAAATTAGTAATTTTCTGATTGACTTGACACTATTTTGACGCTATTATTGACTCTGTTATTGTGTAAAATAACTTTTCTGGTCCAAGTCAAAAAGCACAGGACGTTTGCTTAGTCGGTTAACCCAGCAGATTAAAGAAAATCATGTCAATGATGTTCTTTTTCTCATAATATCAAAGAATGCACATGTTGTTTTGTGTCTAATTCTGAAAAAAACAAACAAACATGTGCTCATATTAGGGATGAATAAATGTTGTCCCTTTTGGACGTCTGTATAATTCTGACCACAGCCATGCTGCTGTATCTTATGAAAAAAGAACAGTACCTTAAGCTGGCATCTTAAACTAGCAACTTATAAGAAAGGTTATACTGAGTGACCAAGACAACCCGGAAAGGATTGAGTTTTTAGAAGTTAATTTTTTTTTTTTACAGAAAAGATAGTCTTCCATAGTTTACAGGTTTGCAACTTTTGGAAAGGACCTGAACTATGAAATACTTCCTCTTTCTGTGGCTAAACAACGGCTGGCACATCGCCAGGGATTTTTTTTTTAGCTTATCTAGGTTAAACAACAGCCTTGAAGTAATCCATGTGTACCCTCCACTGCAGTCCACTACAAGGTATCTCCCATGGAACTTGACAGGTTTTTATTATTTCCTTGTTATGGCTGAGTTTTCCATTGTCCTGCCAGTAATGATTATTTTGGTGTGCATATGAAATACTAGATTTTAAAAGACTCCCGATTGTAAACTGTATATTTTGGGGATTTAATATTTGCAAATGCATATAAAATAAATAAGAATGCATAAATATTGTAGGTAGAACAATCATCTGTTGACATCTGCTTAATTCTGCAAGTATACATGCAACAGCTACATTTACCAGACACTCTTATCCAGAGCAACTTCCATTTACTAATTTCAGGGACAGTCACCCTGCAGAAACTTGGGGTTAAGTGTCTTACTCAGGGAGTGGTAGTGCTGGAGGTCAGATTTGAACCCACGACCTCCTGGTTCAGAGGTAAGTAGCCGAACCACTAGTCCACCACCACCCCAGCCAGCAATGAATCTTTTGTGCTGATGCTTGTTTATGTCTGTGTTTCTTGCTCATTTAGTTTTCACACTTGCCTTCACTGCATGAACAAACATGCAATATTGAGTTTCACATCTGAGGAGTAAAGATTGTTTTTGACTGTGGAGGATTCCTTATTGCCAGGAAAATTAATTTTGGTTCCTTGTGCAGGTGTATTGCATGGTCTTTGCAGAAAGTTTTCACATTTCTTCTGTCATAGGGAATCTAAAATGTCAGCAACATGATGATTGAGGTCAGAGTTGGACTCCACATCACAGGCAGCATCAGTCAACACACATTTCAACAGCCAACACTCTTAAATTGAACCATAACATACAAAATCCTGACAGTCAACTCTATGAGGGGTTCCAAGTAACAGGCCATATCAATCAATCTAGCAATCTAGCATCTTACGGTGACCCAGAGTATCACGATTTAGTTCATGTACTCCTAAATCATGTTTTGACAAGTTCTTTCATGCTCCAGGATCATTTCATGAGGACAAAGTCATGGTGTAATACAGCAGTTTTAGATAGACAACCCATGCAGAAGTTGCAAGCATGGACATGTTTTGCCCCACTGAATCATACCCTACTTAAGAATGCTGACATTTGCTGTGTTTGTTTTCTCAATAGCCAGTCATCAATAATGCATCATAGATTTTTAAAAATCATTTGTTCCAAACTCTTATAACAATCTTTTGCTTGCACGCCATTTGGCATAAATTCAGATGGTTCCCACCTCCCCGCTGATTAAAAAAAAAAAATCTTTATCTCAAATATTTCAGCCGTGCCCCCCATCTGGCCACCCCCCACCCATCAGCCCCGTCCCCCTACACACACAGTCATCAAACCTGTTCAACCGTCTCTGGCTGAATCTGCGTAACTTTAAGGGAATTTCACAGTCATGATCTCAATCACAAGGTTAAGGCTTAGTGGTAAAAAGTCAGTAATAAAGTGTAAAAACCCAGACACTGGACTATGCACTGTGTTTAGTAAGTGAGCTCTTGTTAAGTACATGTGTAATGTCAGATCACAAGGTCAATGTATTTATCATAAAATTTTTTTTAAAAGTTTTAATATAAGAACTTAAATAAATATTGCATGACACTAGATTTTAACCAAGTAAAATGCTGATTGATTATCTAGCTTTCAACTCAGGTGAAAGTGAAAACAAAAAAAAATATTTTGTGTGGGCTTTTCTCAGAACTGGACTAGGAAAAACTTGTCACTACCCTCAGTCACTTTCCACTCCTTAAATGTGGTGTACAAACAGCTGATAATTTTTAAGTTTAAGAAACATTTCAGTCAATGGTTTCATGCTCCATTAGATCCTTGCTGTATTCTACTGCCATCTAGTGTTGAATGTTTACATTTACAATCAAATGAGCGGTTACACTCTTAGAAAAAAAATACACACACAAAAAAAACATAAATTGATGAGTTTTGGGTAAACGTTTCCTGTGGTAACTTTAACACATTCACTGTGTTAACACTGTTGACACTGAAAGTGTGTAAACGTATAATATTACGCGTGCTGTCCTTGGTTACCCTTAGCAAAAAGTAGTTTATTCCAGTGTACTACGAGTACACTTATTATATACTAAAACTGAGGCAGTATACTTGAAGTTTACTTTTTATATACTATATTTTATATGCTTAAGAATAGTATAGTGAAGTATACTTGACATATACTGATAGGTATAAAGAAACGTCTACCAAAGTCTGAAAGTATACTTTTGTAATCTTAAAATGACTTTATAAAGTATACTTTTATACTTTTATACAACTTAAACAATGTTCCAATTTAGTCCGAAGAAGTATTAAATTAGTATATTTTCTAGTACACTACAAGCTACATGGTACATGGTCCGTAGTATACTTACTATACTTATACTCAAGCATACTTATTAAAATGAACTTCAAGTATACTACTTTTTGCTAAGGGTATACACATATTGTGTTGAATGCTGTGAATAAATGGAAATGTTGTGTACATTTTAAAACTCCACATGGCTGTGTAAAAGATTGTGCTTTTTCCAGCACAATTTTATTAAATGTTTAAACTAAAGTGCTACACGTGTTTTGTGTAATTTTTCTACACATTTGTTATAAGAGTGTATGCATTGTAGCGGCAGCTGCCGTTTGTTCTTTAAATATTAGTTAGATCGTAAACTAATATCTGAAAAAAGTCCTCCTGCAGTTTCCCAATCCTAAAGCACAACTTCAATTAAACAACCGTTATTAAAAGACTGCCATATTGCTGCAAAATATTAAAATATACCGCATTCCCACGGATATTACGTTTGTGTTTGCTAGCAAACAAATTCTTTCTTTGTATCGTTGTGTAAAGAAAGTAATAAGTAAAATAAGTGCTTTAAACAATAATTCAGAAACATTATGGACCAACCCAGCCTAAATTAAGCCTAGTCCTACACTGCAAAAAATCAGTGTCAGAAAATAAGAAAAAGAAAAGGATAATAAGAAAAAAGGTACCAGAATCAAGCAAAATTATCTGCCAATATAGTGAGATCTCCTAAAGATCTCCTAAAACAAGAACATTTTCCCATGTTTTTAGCCTTAATATTCTTAAAATAAGCAAAGTTATCATGAATTTCTTAACTCATAGTGGAGAGCATGAGAACCTTTCCATTCTCTTAGTTAAATTTCTTATTTCATTTTAAGAAGTGCTTATAATCAGTACATTTTTCTTAATATGATATTTGTAGCCAATGTTTCTTAAAATTAGATCATTTATCTTACACATACAAGTCTAGTCAAGTCAGTTATTCTTAAAATTAAAAAAAAAAAAAAAAAACACGGTGTATTTTTTCTTTTTAAGATTTTCTGGCTTGTTAAGATTTCATTTTTTGCAGTGTAGCTTTGACTTCCCTTACGAAAACAAAATGTTTTGTGGTTAATTTGTGGCTAAAGGAGTTTGCCATAATATGTTGCCACAACTTTGCCGTTGTCAGCCACTAGTGGCAAACTTGCGTCAGTCTTCTGGCAACAATGACAAATTGCCACATTTGCCAGTGATTTGCCAAAACAATTTCCCAGTTATGTCAAACTTGTAGTGAACCTCTGGAGACAAATTTACAAGTGTGCAAAGGTTAACGGCAACTGTCTGCCAGAAGCCTAACTAGGCCAAGACGAGGCTTAATCCACATTCAAGAAACCAGCCCTATGTGTTAGACAAGGGATGATGTAATTTAAAGTAATGAATCAAATAATCGAAAACTTGTGGGGAAACAAGTTGCAGTATTTCTATATCGAATTGAATCAACCGATAGATTATTGAATGATAAATATTATATGGATTAAACATCAAGCAAATTAAATGGAAAGTCACCCAAAACCACCAAGTGCACATATCCTTGATTTTTTCCTGAGAAACAAGCAATTTTTACCACTGGAATTTTTCATCACTAGATGTCAGTCTTTCTCCTATTTCAGTACTGCAAAAACAAGTCTCAAATTTCTATTCTCTTGCCAGTGATGTAACAGATGGCTTCAAACGTGAAATACTTCTTTTCACGTCATATACTTTCATATAATATATACATCAGACAAATATACACTTTCACATTTAAACTCTGAGCAATTTTACATATTGTAATGTTTCATTTCTGTCTTATCTTATGACACCAGAGAGAATACAGTAAAGTTGTGTAATAAATAAATGATTCAAGATCCAACCTTTTATCGTGTGCAAAAAAATACTCTTAGTTGCAGACCTATAGACAACAACAAGCAAAACAATGATGTTACCCTGAAATGAGCTCTAACAAAGACAAAGCACAGTATATTTTGTATTTCTATCTCTGTATTGCAACTCGTTAACCTAATCTAATGTTATAGCACTGTACATAAGCATTGTAAACAAGGCAGTAATATGAAGTTTCCTAAATTACAATAAATGTGACTGCAGCACCTGAGATTTATGGATTTAAAATAAATCATAAACAATGAACTAGAAAAAGATTAAAACCAGAATTTCCTTAGTGCTGAAAACAGAATATGTCACATTAATTGGTGGAAACTGAGCATCCCACGTGCAGTGTGTTCTAGGGTGCCCTAAGATGCACCACAACACATTTAACAAACCTAACATTCAAGAACACAGAAGTGTAAGATTCATTCCATGAATATGTGAAATGTTAGTTGTCCCAGGAATCTGTACATGCTGAAAAACAAGTTAAAAAGTCAGGTCAGAGTCATTGGGGAACAGAAAGATTTTATTTGTCCAAATTAATATGATTTGCAAATGGAAATCTAAATAGAGCAAAATTGTATCAAGCAAAGCAAAGGAATTAATTACACACCTAAATAAACCAAAACCATTGGAATAACATTATTGTTAAAGTCGGAAGCATGTATGTCATTGTAATTAGGTCATTTGACAATATCAATGTATTTCATAATCAGTGGTGATCTTTATTTAATGAGAAAAAATAATAAAAAATGCAAAATAGTTTAAAAAATGTTGATCTTTCAAAGCTACAGCTAATAAAGTATAAACTTCCAGACTCTTAAAAAAGCAGGTTGTCCCACACAGGTTCTTCTTTTTCTTTTTTTTCCTAGATCAAATTCAAGAATAATTGTTTTAGAATTAATGACTGCACAGTAATTACGTGTCCCTCTTTTTGTGATAACAGTCATGCTGGCTCACTTGATTGTCCTTTGGGGCATTTAGTAAGTGTGATAAACATTTCAACCTATTCTGTGCTCACGGAAATGAAGAGGAAAAGGAAAGCATGTTTCCATCTTACTTTTAGAGATGTTTTTGGTCAATATAGGGTTGAATTCTGTTTCAGGATGAGATATTTTACAACCCAGGATCAAGTTGATTGAACAGATATGACAGCCAAATTGACATCACGAATAGGCAAGTTACCTGGACTTTTTAGCTAGCTAAAATATCAACTTAAACTGGAGAGAAGCATGTTTTTCTTCACAAACAGCATAAAACGAATATGGGTTTATATTTTTCTGTTTCAATATTTTTACCAGTATCTACTGACAAGAGGTTTGTTGTTTGACTAAAGATGAGATACTATTGTGAACCTTTATGCTTTGCTACATGCTTGTTATTTGAAACTCAGGATTACTTGGTTAGAACATGCATAGACATAGTCCAGACCAGTTTCTCTTCATAACTAGATCTAAAAGCACCTCCATTATGTGATCTGACCATCTATCTGTATCCATCTAAACTGACGGTCTTTCAGCATTGACTGGTATGAACATTTATCAGCATTTGCTGATCTCACCATCTGTCAACATTTCTGACAATGTAACCATCTGATTTACCAGAATTCTAGATTGTAGTCCAATCCATTCTGGAAACTTGCACTTCATCCTCTTCGGAAATGTCCCTTTCTAACAATATTTATTTCATATGATTTTTACACTATAGGTTAATTCTCTGCCTCATTTTCCCTATTTAGCATTATCGTCAATTTAAGAGATTAGAGAAGACTGGGATAAGTATTCTGTTAACTTCAAATGTGGTTTAATTGCCATAAATTACATTCATCATGGAACCAAGTGTCTACATGCACTTTTCAATAACTTGTTCATTATAAACTATTAAATACAAACAGCTACTATCTCCTCTATTTAGTGTATTTTTGTTTGAAATCCTAGGTATCTAGCAGCAATTTTAGCTCTGTTCCATTATTTGTGCTTAAAAGTAATGCAATTCAGCCTGGAAAATGTTATCTAAATGTTAACTACCTCTTACTTAGTTGATTAGTAGCTCTTAAAATAAGTCTATAGTTTTATGGTTCAGGTTTTTAGCATTCATACAAGTCACTTTGGAGGGGGAAAGTTTTATAAGATCCACATTGCCTGTTCATTCAGTACACAGTCATGACAGGACAGGCAAGGTTTAAACCCTGCAGGAACTGCAGCATTCTTCCCACTAATCACTGGTCACGCCTTCAGAATGTGCCAACCTCGAAAAGCTATGCATTTTACAAGCATTCTCTAACACACTGTTACATGTCAAACACTTCAGGCTATACTTGAAGTGTTGTTTGACCACTTTCTAATGTCTGAAAAGGACATGCTTTCTTTACTTGACACTTAAACCCTAGGCGAGCTTTGCAACACTGGGACGTGTCCAGCAAGGAGCACTGAGCAGCTGACGATGCCACAAAGGTTTGGGAGGACTGATAAGAAATATGGCGTCTATTCATGCGATGATTCACCGATTCCAGCAGCACCGGCTTCCAATGCTGGCGGACCGAGTTCACCAATATCAGCGCTCACCTCGTTTAATATGAACCTCCATGCAAACAATGAGCAAACACCATCCCCTCCAACAGGTGGGCAAGAGACTATTGTATTTGCATTTACATTCATGGCTTTTGGTGCTCTTATTTAGAAATGCTTATTTCCTATTTACAGAGATGACCGCTGCGGAGCAACCTACGGTTAAGGGTCTTGCTAAAGGGCCTAATGGTGGAAGTCCTGGAGGTGGGCTAGAGCCAGGCTTTATTTTTAAACATGCATATACCAATGCATCTTTTTAAGCTATTACAGAATGCATGGAGACTTTGTTCATACAGATGAATATATGCATAGTAAAACATGTGAGATATATGCATTGTTTATTGCTACTATTTTTTGTATTCTAGTGATTTATTATATAAGATGGAGAAACTAAATCATTACATATGTGTTTTAGGTACAAAGGCTCGGAAATCCAAAACTGAAAAAAGATATTTGGGTGTCAGAGTAAGGATGCCAGTAAGAGATATGCTCAGAAACATTCGCATAGCCAATGGTGCAGACCCCAAGGATTTGCAGGCAGGAATTATATTATAATATATTATTATATGTTTAGCGCTATAATAATATGATTTTAAGAATAGGACCTGAATCTTAATTTACTTTTCCATTTCTCTCCCCAGAAGAAACAAAACAAAGGCTCAAATGGTTAGTGTATTTTACCAGTATTATCAGCATTTATTGCACTGTCTATCATAGGCATGCATTTTATAATTAATTGTCATTTCATTATAGGGGATAAAAAGAGAGTCAACACAAGTGCTGAACGTAAAAATAGGCTGGTAGGTGTTTACTTATTAATGTCTGATTGAGAATGTTATTGGCAACTGCATGCATCATCTTTGCTCTTTTAATAGAAAAGGGGATTGGAACGAGCTAAGATTTTGGAAGAACTTGCCTTTATAGTGGAGGTACTAGAAGACGATCTCAAAGCCAGTAGATCCCAAACCCAGCCCAATAAGAACCTATCATCTACTGACCATAAGCAAGAGGACAAGATGTTTTCCAAAAAAGTATATTATCAAGGTCTTCAACTACCTTTGGATGAGTCGCCTCCAACTCTGAATTGCTCCCCAGTGACTAAAAAGTCTCCCACACAGTTTGATGGCTTCTACAACCCGCTCCTGTGCTTCACTAATACACAGGCCTTTGCCCCCTGTCCAAACACTCAATGGGAATATAACAGTGGTGAACAAGGTAAACACAGGGAGCAACATGGAATAACTTGCTTGACTAGAGAAAATGAATATTACATGGCATCCCAACAAGAAGCTACAAATTTTAACCCCAGCACGGATTACTGGTGGGGTTCCTCCAACGAGGTGAGCAGTTCCTCAGTGCAAGAGGAGTGGAATAGCATGGTATTCTTCCAAAGCCAACTGGAAAGAGAGGAGAGCATTTTGAGCGGTATCTCCAATCAAGAACTTCTTGGTGTGGGTGAGAATGGAAGAACGTAAGTTGAATTCTTTTCACAATCACATTTTGCTCTAATATGTACCAGATGGTTCTTGTTGGTATTACCTCCAATATATGTCATTGTCAGTGAGGAACAGCATATAGTCATCTGTATTTGACAAAAGAGTCATGAAGTCCAAGATCAAATCCCTGCAGAGAAATATTTAGAAACCTTATCTAACCTTATCTGCTAAACTAGAAAGAACAACAGTATTTTTCCATACACCATAGCAGTTCATTGTATGTTTGTTGTATGCTATTTCACAGACTTTTACACAGAGCTGCTGATGAGGGTAAAAGAGCCCTTGTGTATGTGGTTGCCAGAAGGATGGCAGATTTAAAAAAGCTGGATATCAAAGACGGAGATGGAAAGGTATGTTTAGAACACCTTAAAATGATTCACATATTTCTCCTGTTTTACTTTCTCATTCTCACCCTTTCTCTCTCAGCCTTCCTCCTTTACTGGCTGTCTGCCTAACGTACATACAGTTTTTGGTTAGTCTACTATATTAGAGAATGTCATCAAAGAAACCTTATATTAACAGCCCAGGCTATACTGGGCACTGGAAATATTTAAATCTAACATTAATCTTACATTAATCACTATGCTTGATCTAGAGTTAAATGGAAAAACCAGATTAACAGTGCATTGTTGCAATACTTCTTTAATTCATCAGTAGCTATTGCACAAACATTTGCCTATTCTATGTCACAGCCTTTTCACATTGTTCCTTGCATACAAAGTATGCTGGACACTGTTTGGTTGATTATAACTTTCAATGTAAATTAATAGATGCTTTCTGTTAAAATGAGATTATTCTAAAGTATACATATTATCTAACCTATTCAACTCTATTTAGTATCGTCAAACAGTTTTAAAAAGAACCTTTTATTGCTTATTAGGTTTTTTGTTTGTCAGTAATTATTTTTCAAAAATGCTCACAGTTTACTAAATCCATATATATGGTTAATTGTTTGTTGAATGTCGTCCTTACATTCACTGACCGCAATTTCACCAGTCAGACATTAGAAAAACTTAATTAGTTTATTTTTTCATCTAAAATCCACATTGACTTTTTAAAAACCTGTAGTGGATTACCTTACTTGACCTTTCCCCTTTCAACTTCATATTTGATTGAGCTTTTAAAACAGTTCCTTAAAACTGAAGTCACTCTTGTATTAAAAGTCTCATGGCCGCAGGGTTTGGAGCTGGGATCATTTTTCTTTTGCTTTTTTGTCCTCTGTCAATCACTAAAGGATGAAAAAACACAACATCGATATCAAAAAGAAGACCACATGCAATGTATCCTCGACAAATTTTTAGATATTCTGTGGGAGTCTAATGTAAAGTTATAAATGTAAGATTTTAACTAGTAACTATAGTTTTTCAAATTCCTGTCTTTCTACAGACCGCTCTCCACCTGGCTGCACAGAGGAACCAACATCTCATTGTTGCTGATTTACTTTCACTTGGCGCAAATATTAATGAAAAGGATCTATATGGAAAAACATGCCTCCATCTCAGTGCAGAAAAGGGATATGTCAGAGTCTTGGAGGTAAACACTTAACCTGCACTGACTCTTCTTCATGATCTATCAACGCCTGAATAAACAGATTCATTCAGTGGTGAAATATTTACCTTGCCTTTAACAGGTGTTAAAAAGCTGCATGAAAAATGGAGTATATATCGATTTGGATGCCAAAGACGTTAATGGTATGTTCTGCTGATTTTGTTCATAAAGCAAAATCTGCTAGTTTTAGAGTAAGAATATCACAAATGATACAAATTACACAACAAAGATAAAGATTACACATCAACATTAAGAATTAAAGCGTCTAAAGCAATCAAAAAAGCAAAATAGTAAGCTTAATTTTAATGTCACTATGTAATTTTTGTATTTTTTCATTTGCTACCAATTTTATAGAATTTTTAACCATACCGCCTGACATACTTTAAATAGTCTGAAGTTTTTCACAATTTGTTGATGCATGCATTTAATCTGCTTTGTTCTGGTGCAACGAAGCTGCAATTTTCTCTAATTGCTCTCTACATTGTAAAGGCAGCATATATCAAATAAACAAACTAAATATATATATTTTTTTTTTTTGTAAAAACTGCATATATATGATATGTATCTAGTTATAGATACATTTTGTAATTCTTTCTTTATGTAGACATAGCCTGGTGCAAAAGTCTGGTATTGTGTCTCTGTAGAACCACGATGCTTTTGTTTTGTCAGGCAAAATCAAGATTCCTAAAATATCATGGTTTGCCTTTTGTCCAGGGCTCAGCGCCTTGCAGCATGCATCAGTTGCTCTCAAGAGCACAGTGCAAGAGCTGGAAAAGAGCATCAAGATGGAGCACGCCCGGCTGCACACCCTGCGCAAAGAGCAGATCATGGAAACTCTTGAGTGTCTCCTGCAAATGGAATGCAATGCACATTACTTGGTAAGTTACAAACAAGTCCTGTGTGACAGCAGCTCTAATCCTTTGTATGAGCAAGTGAACAATACGCCTCGTGCTCAAACAAACTTTGGTACATGTTTTCTTTAAGGATCCCGGCTCCTCCCGGTTTCACCAAGCAAATGACCTTCCAGTCAACGTAACAAGAGGTATGAGCATCATGTACACTATTGTGCAAAAGTCTGGAGCCATCCTTCATTTCTTTATTTTATGCTTAAAATAGCAAAATAGGAAAATAAATAAGGGTGGCACAAGACTTCTTGACAGCATTGCATATAAAACATTCTTTATATGCAATTTACTTTTTTTAACAATGAAAAACCTAATAAAATGACATTTTTTGGTTCCATGACTACAACAAATGTATCTAGCAATGAAATAAAACATGACCTTTTTGATTGTGCTTTTCTCATTCTCCAGGTATCCTAGAAGTGGTTTGTCCTGTCACACAACTGCTTATACAAGACTCTGTAGTGTCTGCCAAAGGAGGCAGTGCTGTTAACTGACGGTAAATGTTTATGCGTTAATACAGGTTTTAACCTGCCACACTAGAACCATAATTACACTTTCAGGAATATATGAATGTGATAAAATTGCATGGTTTGTGGCATGGTAAAGCCATGTATTATGCAACCATGTTTGGTGAAGTATCTCACGAGCTACAAAATGGTTGCACATTAGCTGGTTTCTGTGAAACTTCCACAGTTTGCTACGTTCAAGTGGCAAAAAGTTAAAGAGTTACGGTAAAACGTGTCAAAATCTTTAATTCTGTCTGTTTTACGTGAATTCTTTTTAGTTTGTGCTCTAGGAGCATAAATACACAGTTAGGAAAAGGTTCAAATATGATTGTTAATATTTTGTATCACTTGTATTGTTTGCTTCAAAAGTAATGCTTACTTTTAACATTGCTGCACATTCCATTGTTCCTAACAAAAACATGAAAAAATAAATGGGAAGTAATTTTGTTACTGTTGTAAAAACAAACTCGACGGCCCTCAAAGCTAATTGGGCATCAACTTTTTGTTTTTAAGAGTTTTATGAGTATTTTTCTTTGTACTCTGATCTGAAATATATTGTTTAACAAAAGAAATCTGTCCAGGTTGTAATAGTTGTGATGTTCAGTTTAGCAGCTGACCGTTTCAATGGTGGAAAAGACGATTTGAAAGGCTGTTAAACCTGCCATTAAAGGTTTAAGAGATACAGTGGAAATGCCTACAATATGTTAAATTTTAATTGTTCACATAGATTTTTCCTTTATTATGTTATGTAATACATTTAGGTTTGTTATGTTTGATCTTGTTTTGCTATATCATATAGAGTAAGCCAATGCACAGTTTTGCCTGGATTTCTGTTGTGATTACAAAATCACATTTTTGGAATGTGTCTGAAGCACTTCTCGGACACTCAAGCCCTGCACAGTTTCTGACCACAAAACTGGATGGTGGGTCACTCTCAACCTAGCAGTCAAGTTAATGTCCTGCCTCTTAGTGCACAACACCCACTACCATGTCACAGCACTGTTGAGAATGAGCCACAGAACAAAATAATATGGCCTCCGTTGTGGTCCTGAACTCTAAAACTAATGATGGAAAAAACGGAGGGTGTGATGCATACCACCAAATGATCTGCAGCCTCTAAATTTACACCTGTTCATTATTTATATTAGATACACTAGCAAATTACAATGATTAATAGTGAAATTCAGTAAAAACTGACTTGTTTACAACTGTAATTTACTGATTCATGCTCCAACAGTTAGTTGCTGTGCACAACGCAGTTCTTAACAGCCAGAAATCAAATCACAGAAATCACTGAATTTTGGAATAATGGAGACAGTTTGCTTGTACGGTCTACAGTTGCTTTACTTAATATTTTAACTAGCTAACATTTTAATAGTGTTCTCTGTATTATTGGCATTAAGTTGCATTTTATTTTTTATTCCTCATTCATTAAGCACTTGTCATCGAGTATTTGTTGCAGTTAAAACACTATCCTTTCTATCTTATAAAATATACTATAACACGTTTTCACTCATTATTTTGGCAGCATCATATTCAGTACATTAATATAGTAATCAACTACAAAATCCAAGGGATGAGCTTGCTTGTTTACATGGAGGAAAGAATACACATGCTGTGGAACATAAGTCACGTTTATATTTGCTAATGTTGTGAAATGTGGATTGTTTTGAAATCAAGAAATATGATTGTTGCATCGTTGCAACAGTAGATAAAATAGTTATATGTGTGATATATTTTCTCATTGTATTTTAACGGTAAAACCTCCCATTGTTGCATTCATTGCTTTATGGTTGAAGTTTATTTTCATTGTTTGATTTTTCGCTTATCTTGGTGGGGATTGCATTCATTTTATCTTTACCTTATTTCGTTGTTATAAATAAGATTAAGAACGCAGACAAGCTTTTTCCTAAAGAGATCAAGGTAAAGAGATGGAAAAAGAGAAATAATCTTCTTGCTCTATTATGTATGTTTTGCTTTGAAAAAATTAATAAAGCATTTACCAGTTCAAAACAGGGTTTTTTTTTAAATTGTGCGCTGATGTGAAAATGCAGAAAAAACTATTCACCAAATAGGCTGTTATTTCACATCGTAATAGCAGATTCGGGCACAAACTCACACACACAGATACGCGAAAAATAAATAACCTTTTAAGACTTGTCACCAAATGAGGTTCTGCCAAGTTACTTGTTATTTTAAAAATATCTGACGTTTTAAATGTTTAGGAGTAAACAATGTGACAGTTCCCTGGAGGCAAACATCTGAAGTGCTTCTAAAGTTTGTCTGTCCTGTGCTTCTCACGCACACCACACAGCTGCCGCATTCGAATGCCTCCAGTTGTACAGATCATATCTCATAACTGCCTATACAAACTGGGCAGCAAACTAAATATAAACTATATTTAGTGCTTCCTACCATGCTTTGGACAAGAAAATCTTGCCTTATGGGATCTTCAGAACAAGAGGAATTTCTTACATTGCTTAAAGCTTGGAGTAGAATGTGTCAAAGACAATCTTGTGCATCTTGCTTTTATAAGCATCTTGTGTATAATTTGTATTTGTATTTTACATACTTGTCGAAATTGCTAAGAAATAATAATAATAATAAAAAAAATATTCAATAGTCACAGCTCTTCTTTTGTATTGTGTTACAAATGGTCATTTACCAACTACTTTTAGTTTCTAACCCTTTGATATAAATGTAGTAAAAAGCTGAAAAGTCATTGAAAAACTGAAAACACACCAGGTCAATGCAATACTACCAGTTGTCATCTTAGTTAATGTGCTTGCAGCATCTTTCTAAAAAGTGGTTTGGTGAGAATCCAGAAAATTCTGGCATGTTCCCTAGAACTCCTTACACCCACTATTGTAATTCTTAACTCATGATGAATTTAATAAAAAATTCTTGGTAATGTTACATATGAATTTCTCAATCGTAAATACATTGTAAGGTTCAGATATGAACTTAGCTTACACCAAAGTAACCTTTTAAAACTTATATTGTTTAAAGTCCATATAAATTTAGCTTTTAAAATGAGCTTGTCAAGCCGAGTTATACTTTTCAGCGCATTTTTCCAAAAGCATTTTGTTTAAAGCCAAGAACCCAATCGTCACTTCTAAGTCGGAGGCTTTTGTGTGTAGGACAGCGCCACCCAGTTGTTGGTACCTTGCAAGTACAAACTGAAATTCTGTTGTTACATCTCTGCCCCACCAGCCAACCTTTAAACCCATCCCTAATTTGTCCCTTTGGTTTCATTATCCGTTTCACCTGTGTTCACCTCTATTTAACGCAGTCCGACCCATGATTGGGTGTTCTTTGCTTCGTGATGTTTGTATTGTGCCTCCTGCCACATTATATGAACACCCATAACCTATGTTAAATTTTATTTTGTACACCAGCAACTAAAAATGATCATGGAGCAAGAATGCATGATCAACCATTTGGACTGATGGGATTCCAGTCATTGCAGCTCACTGGACAAGTTTGTCGCCCAAAGCATATTTGAAATAATCCCGCTGATGACCAGCTCTTCAATCAGTCAGGATGCCACTATGTCAGTGGATGGTGTCAGTGGACTAGCATCTTCTAGACGCTGGAGGAGCATGTACTGCCAGGCAATTTATGGTTACTGTTCGTCTGTGGTTAAATTATGGTTAAAGTGAGTGATTAGTTGTTATTGTGAATACACTACAGAACCTCACAGCACACAGTGGACCACAACGAAATGTGACCTCCCAGATTAAATGTGTGCTTTCTCACTATGCCAGAGAACCAGGCACTGGGGTCCAAATGTTTTGGCAGGGGTTCTTCTTTATTGAGAAAACAGATGATGGACTTCGTAGTCAGTTATGGTTAAGTACCACTATATGATCCTGCTAGTCTGTGGTAAAACAGTTGCTTATCAATATCATCATTACCGAACTAAATCTGGATAGTACATACAAAATGTATAGCACATGAGAAAAATCTGATAAATGAATCTGATGGAAAAGAGCCTTTAGCACCAATACCACTGGCCATTAAGAGAACTGTGTGGTCCAATACAAACTGGTAAACACTCCCTCAGACTTCCTCGTTTATTCAAGCGCCTATATTGATCACGTTTCCGATGTCAAAGCTGTACTCAGTCGACCAACTTGTTCATATGTGAAGGCTGAGAAATATAATATCCACTGGGTGGAAATTTAATCTCTTGGCTACTAGGCGCCAATGGACTGGAGAATGCTAAGATCTCAGCCATGACGAATTGGCCCGTACCTCATGTGGTCAAAGAAATGCAGAGGTTTCTGGTGTTTTGCAAATATCGACTGACGTTTTATTTGCTGTACTTGCCTTGGAACTAGTGGAGTAGGAAGACTAGGGGAGCAAAGCTGGGCCGATGCTAACAACATACTCTGCCCCAGCTCAAGGAGTTCCATAAAGAGCAATCTGGCTGTCCACGTCCACTAAGCCGACTACACAACAAGGGGTGCGTTTCCCAAAAGCATAGTTGCTAACTATATTGGCAACTAACATAGTGTACATTAGCAACTAACATAGTGTACATTAGCAACTAACATAGTGTTGCTAACTATGCCTTTGGGAAACACGCCCCAGGATGACTCTTAAGACTGCCCTTCTGATCCCCCTTAACTCAGTAGGTACACCGTTTCCGGTTGGCAGCCCTATATACTAGGCTTTGGACATATAATCACTATAAAAATTCATTAATATGCATGTTTAATATCTCAAATCTGTAGGGAAGTGTCATTATTACTATCCAAAATCACTGTGCGCATTATTTCTATATCCTCTGATGTTCTAATACATTTATAATTACAAAAACATCATCACATGCTTTTTTTTAAATTTGCTGAACAATTTGGTTGTGGTGACTGGTGCCATCATGAGGCGGAACTGTATTTTGCTCTGTAATATATGTACATGAGGAGAACTAATACTGGGATCATTTCTCCATCTTCTTTTTAGATTGAGGCTAATTATAGTCCCATTTGTTTGCACACACAAATCATTGAGAATATGCTGTATAAAGGCCATTAATAATATATAACTACATCATCATTCATCCATTTTATTTCATTGTTATTAGTACTTTCTGTGACAAAAGTGAAAAATAGTGCTACATAAATTTACATAAAAAGGTTCTCATAGCAATGTCATACAAATTCCTGGATATTACACCATAGGGATGAAATGCTATAATTATAAACATTGTTTAATGCTGTTCAAGCGTGGGGAGGTTAAACAAATGGTCCACATTTTTTGACTTTAATTGGACTATAAATGGCAAAAGGGGACCTCAATAAATCATTTAAAGCAGCTGTTGATATTCTACAACATTCCATTTAAACGATTGTATATAAAAACACAAGAGAGTAATTTGGTTTGCATTTATTGTTCTGTTTCTGTTACTGATACCAATGCACATACATGTTATCAACAGAAGTGTCCTGCAGAAATAAGTGTACATGACCTCATTTTTGCAATATCTATCAGTTTTGTGGGGCATGGCTTTTTAATAAGCAGACCTAATGTGCACCTGGATAAAAATATAAATGACATTAGGCCCACAGTCTTCAGCAAATGACAGTGATTGTTTGGCGCAAACCCGCAACACAAAGCAAACGATCCTCCGCAATAATTAATGCAACTCCATGCCTTTAGATATTAAGCTATCGTTTTTGGTGCTTGTCAAGTAAATGACAAAAACAAGAATCAAGGCAGAAATAAAGTCTACTTGCTATCATAATGCACAAAGCAGTCATATAATGGGTCATGCAGTAAATCGTAACCCAACATGCTTTTTAATATTTCATGCATTCAATACCTGAGGCAGTGGTCACCAAGAAATCTATAATCTTACTCATGTGCTATAAACCACAGTACATTGCTTGAAAGTGTACAGTATTTTAAATGTCAACGCAAAAAAACGTTCCTGAATCCTAAAGATAAGCATTCAAGAGTCAAAAATGACATATACAAAAAAGAAGATATGAAATAAAATGTGAAAATGCAAAAAGAGGATGAGCAAATATAGTCACTTAAAATTACAGTGCTCCTTATACTTAACATACAAAACTAACAATAATTACGTACTGTGATATTTCTTACTAAGCTGTACCATGTCCCACCCTTATGTATGGACACAATAAATATACAGTTATCATAGCGGCTGTTTGTTTGATTTGTTTTGGTACAAAGAATTTAATTTCCCCAGAGCATTGTAATATGAAGTGTAAAAGGTAATCAAATCATGATAGCTTTCTAGAATGCATAATCTCTTTAATGCTATTGACAGAATAGATGTATTGTCAACTCAAGGCTATTATCACAGTGCACCATGACATTTCATGTCCCTCATTATATGGCCTGCACTTTAATGCTGGTGGTATGAACAGGTTTAGGCACTGGAATCCTCTTTCAAACGCTGACTTCGAGCCTTATACACTTCAATTAGGAGATCTTTGACATACTGTATCTCTCTCTCTACCGATTCCGCTTTGTCACGCAACTCTCTGTTTCGTCCCTCCAAACCATGAAGCTCCTCCTCCAAGCAGTCCTGCTCCGCCCTCTTACGCTGACGATACCTGTTATTGTGGCGAATAAAAGTGGTGCAAATCAGAATTACTCTCATTTGCCAGTTTGGGAACATGACATGTCTTTGCATTGAGATTGAGAGCTCTGCCTTTCCATTGAAGAATTAGGTTTTATCATTTTGCAAAAAAAGGTCAGCTCCTAAAGGTCCATTCTTAGCCGATAAATTATCTACACCATCAAATTGAATATTTTCAATATACTGACAAGAATATTTTTCCAAATAAACAGGACAGAAGAAAAAGGATCAGTCACAAACAAAATCTCAAATCCAAAATTACATTATTATACAGAGACTTCCTAAAATGTGCTCTTATGTTTGGGATCTCAATTTCTTTCTTGACATATTCTACCCGATTTTATGATGTTATTAATATCTAATCTTTATACAGTTCTGTAAGTGTAGCATAATTAAGAGCAAAGTTATACCTGTAAGCAGCTGTCTTGTTCTGGTCTCTTTTCTTCTGCTTGCGTTCTCCGTGGTTTCTATCCAGGGAACCTACTTTGACATCCGGCTTAAACAAACACATGCTTTCTCTCGGTCTTTGCATGGGTTTCTGTGTTGGAAACTCCAAAGACGATCCAACACTGTCTCCTGACAGACATTCAAAGCTTTGATCTACAAGGCATTCATGGTGCAAGTAACTGCTATTTTGGGATTCGGCAGGCCCAGTTCTAACTGGCTGATCAACCTCACTCATAAAGCCATGATATGGTTCTAAATTGGCAGTAACGTGATTAAAGTAACATTCGGCCACTTCTGAGTGCTTATATCCTGGATTGTTTCCCTCTTCACTGCAGTGCAACATCGGCATCGCAGCACCTTCATGACCATGACCGACCATCTTCGTACCATGAACCTGACCTTGTCTCTTGTGGTGGATATCTAGTGAACTGGTATCAAAACTTTTCATTATCTCGGGTCGGTAAAAGTCATCTTCAGTCAAACAGTTTTTCTCTTCGTCCTTTAACAATATAGCACATTCTCTAACCCTCTTTGCACTGGAATGGTTCTTCCCAAAAAAACGGTCAACGGAGCACTGGTCAAAAGCCATCTCTGAGTAACCTGAATGAGTCCCTTTGAAAGTCCACGTTTCTTTCTCAAACACTTCTACGTCTTTACATCCATTTGATGCTATCCTTTGGCTACTGGAGTGGGTCCGAACATAGCTGTAAGGGGCAGGTCTAGGCATTTTTGGTCTGCCAACAGAGCCACTACAGAAGCCTCTGAGGTCGAGCTCCCCTGTTGCCAGGGTAACAAGCCTAGGGTTAATTTCGGGTTGGTTTACATTGTACGAAGAACACGGCAACTGGTAGTACGATTGTGCGGCCATAGCTTGTAAGCCTTTGTCACATTTTTGCCATTTCTCCACTTTCACTGGCGTTGACTCAAATAGATAATAATCCTCAAGTTGAGCAAGTTCCTCTTTTAATAGAGAGGTCATTACCTCCAAGTCGGAGGGCACCTGGACGTCATGTTCCAAGGGTGAAGGCGGTATAGATGAACCTGGAGACGATTGAGTTGAGGCTGAGTGTGGATAGGTGTCGAAATGATCTGTCATCCAATCTGTTAAAAAAAATAAAGTAAAGCATTAAAAACATTTAAAAGCATAAATGTATATACCCTCCCACGTGTCCAACACATTTAATTTTTTTCGCACAACTGATAACTATCGACACCGACTACTAGGAAAGCAAATGTAAACAAATGATTTTTTTTTAAAGATTAGCTTTACTTACTGTACGCCATTAACACGTATACTGCAGTGCGGTTTCCACTGACAATCGGGTAAAATAAAAAATCATCTCGCTGCTTACCAATTATGTTCTACGTCTGTGTTAACTCCTCCCCTCTTTTCTCGGATTGGCTGTCGTTAGCCAGTAGGAAACAAAGAATTCTTAGGTCGGCTGCGTAAATTAGCTGAATTTTTCAGAGAAGGTTCTATGCCGCTGCAATGTTCTCTGTTTTGGTCAAAATCCCGAATTGTATGTGATGCGTCAAAATTTGTAAGATGTGTCACACAGCATAATGGAGTGATATAAAGAAACCTACAAGAAACAGAGACAACATAGTTTTTGTGTCAATGAAATCTCTCAGATATTTTAGTCACACCACAAACAAATCATTCTCTCCAAAAATCAATCTGACTTTGACTTCAGTGGTGTTTATCTTTGGACTTCCATACATTTGCAATTCTCATCAGTGTACGAAGTTGAACATTATACAAGCTCTCTCTGAAAAATATTACAGAAGGTGCAATATTATGAAATTGTAACCAACAGCAAGAAATTTCAAGACTTGTAATAATTAAAGCTAAAAATATTATTGTTATTATTTAAGTAATATTATCAATAGGTTTGCACAAGTCTAAGCAACAAATCACGTTCAATCCCACAAAAAAGAGAGTATATTAAACACACTACTATACCTCAAAATTTAATTCTAAACCATCATGTTCTTCAAAATATGGACATGTTGTGGAATGGAAGTCCAGTAAACAAAAGACTACTCATTCATTCAATAATTTCATAAATGTTCATATGTGTAATTGCTGTTTGAAGATTAAAGTCAAACATGACATTAAAACTAGTCGTATGGAAAAGCAAACAAAATATGCTATACAATATGTTTAAATACAAATATAAAAACATTTAGAAAGAATCTGTTTTCAAGGTACACTTTAAAGCAGTGTTAATAGTCTGAAGTCAAGCAAAATTACAGTTTACAAAATTGCAAGAATATTAAAAAATGTTATTACACATTAAACTCGCAATTAAGCAATAAATATCCAGTACAGGGATCTGTCTGTACTTGGAAAAGTTGCCACTTACTCCATGTTGATGCTTTTGCTGTAGTCTGGATTGCGCTGTCGACGCAGTAAACTCCGGTAAGGAAAGCAAGCAAGCGTATTAAAAAATTAGCAGAGCATCGCTTCCCTGGTGTTCAGTGACAACCATTTGAAGTCGAAGGCGATCAGTTCCTCAATAAAACCTTTTGTAAAAGTTTTGGGGACCGCGGACCAAAACGCCTCTTCAAACAGCAGCCTTCTTACACGGACCCGTATCAATCCGCCGCGTATTGCTCTAATGCAGCCCGTTCTGTACCGTTATAAACTTCCCTGCGACACATTACTCCTCTCGGACCAAAGGCATTAGCTTATTATTTATAGTTTGTTTATCGAATTATGTCGATCCCATATCTTACAGTTACATAATAAAAACTTTGTGACACGTCTGTTCTTATTTGTTTTGCAAACTGATTTTAAATAATCTGCGATTTTCCACCGAATCGGTCTACGTCGAGGCTGTCAATGAATTTGCGTAAAACCGCGCCAAAGCGCATTTTATTGAAGGACTAGTTGATGACAAGCGACGAGGAAGGACACAATTTTTACATTTTGGAGACGTAACTCTTGTTGCAGTCCTGTTGCATCAGATCTACTGGAGTGTTGCCCGTGTTGAAACTTTGTTGCCACACATGTCCAGAGACGGCAGCAGCCCTGGTGTGTTCAACTAAGTTTCTCTCAATCAGCTCTTGTATTCTTTTAGAAATCAAACATCGTAATGACCCGATTGTAGTCATATGTTGCCTAAAAGGATGTCATTGAATGAAGCACTGTGATTTAATATTTCACGGACGTTCGTGCAAGCGACAATAATGACTTTAGAATTCCTGTGCGTAATTTCTCTGATTTCAACTGAAAGTGAAACCTGCTTAAAGTACAATTTCCCTGTTGCTTCAGCAACTGCTCCTCATTGTTTTTATAGAATCACTTTTGTACAAATGTATGACTTCTGCATAACTGTTTTAGACTGTATTATCTACTAATTGTCTACTTTTTGCCTGGGATATGATTATAGCTATTATAAATAATACGATTTTTTATAATGTTTGTAGAATCATTGTTATGCAGTTGTATTATATATGTATATATGACAATGTAATGTATCTAATGTCTCAATTTCATCAAATAATACGTTTCCAAAATAGACTTCTTTATATTATACTTACACTTACCTTTACTTTTATGTTTATTCCTAAATATATGCCTAATACTCAATCCTTAAAATGAAAAATTATGCAAGACTTGACTCAGTCTTGAATTATTATTACAAATGCTGTACAGATCAGCCGTCATCTT